>CM053793.1:110690967-111290967 GCA_028749045.1 Cupressus sempervirens
GTCAAAAAACTTGTTCATGTCACTACTCATATGATGTGAACAACCACTATCAATTATCCAATTAGTTTTCTTCTCAACCTGTGATGCCAAAGCTACTTTCTCTAGACTTTCTTCTTTAATTGTCACAAATCAAATTTCACCATCACTAGCACTAAATGCTTGTTCATTAGAATCATTATCTTCATTTGCATACAAACACTCTCTATCTTTTCTAGGTTTATGATTTCCCTTATACTTTTTCTCCCTTTTAGGATGCTTAGATGCATAATGACAATATTCATCACAAATCCAACATTAAAAAATTTTCTTACCTCATATTTCTCTTCTTACTAGAAGGGATACTTCTTCAATCCTTCTATCTTCCACAAATTTATTGCTGCTAGCAAAATCTCCTTTAGCACTTGTGCTCCTTGATAAGTTAGGTCAAATATTTAAGGCATTAAAAGTTGTCTCTATTCTGGTCAATTCTTTGGACTATCTAAGTTCATTCTCAACTGCTTCAAGTCTTGTAAGCAATGTCTCCTCTATGAAATTTTTGGTACAAGATGTCAACAATTGTATCATCTGAGCTGCTGACTTAAATGGTACAAGATATCAACAATTGTATCATTTGAACATCTTGAAATGCATAAATCCAACATTTTAGCCTCAACTTCTTAGAATGTGCATCACCTTCAAAAATACTTTCCAAAGTTTTCCAAATCAAATGTGAAGTAGCAAGTGATTTTACCTGATTGTACTCAATTTCAAGAAGTGCAATCAATAGTTCTTTCTAGCTCTTATGTCACACATGAAAAGATCTCTTTTTGCCTCATTGCAAATTTCCAAATCCATTTCATAAATGATTGTCTTCATTGATTTTATCAAGATCCAATATCCTAAATCCATACACAACAAATGTGTCTTCAATTTTTCCTTTCAACTATCATAATTTGTTCCATCAAACTTTAGACTATCTTTCCTAAACAAGTTCACCATGGATCTCCCAAAGTTGTTAAACATTTATCTTCTTTAACCAAAATTAACCATTCAACCAAAGTAAATAGTAATCATAATAAAATGCACATAGACAATTACACTAGATATGTTGACTAGGGAAACCCTTGATCAGAGGGAAAATCTGATGGGAATGATGCCCACAAGATAATGTACTAATATAACTATTCCTTGTTAGAGGATGGACCCTATTACAACATTTAGTACAATGAGTCCTTCTTAGGAGACTTTGAATCCTTGTTGGGAGATTCCAACCCTATTAGGAGTTGTAGTACAATGTATGCAAGAAGAGCCACTACCCAAACTTGCAATTTCAACTACAAGAAGATCTCACTGCTCAAACAAGTAATTTAGTGTTATCTTCCTTTTTCCTATGTTATTTTCTATATCCTGTCAATTGGACCAATCACTATCAGATCTTGTAGACTAATTCATGAACCTCATATCCAAATACCAAACCTTGGATCACTCAACAAAACCTTAGCAATGAAGTTTCCTTCACTTCCACACTACTCTACTCAACTTTCCATTTTGCACTCTCTACTGCTTTATCATTAGTTATCAAATCATATTCAAACTCTTCATGATAAAGGAAAATGTTTTTTCTTTATATCAAGTCCACAAAAAAATTCCCTAAGTCATTTGTTAAACCTTTTCAATTAATTATTATAGGACTACATTAAGAGCACATTAGACTTAGCAATAACACTAATCTTCTGCCTAGCATCTTGAATAACTTTCTGTACATTCAATATTATGACAAGAACTCTTAACCATGTTGTCCTTAACATGTCTTCTCTATTTCCTCAGCCTTGATCCTCAAGATATCAACTCTACTAAGAGATATAACAAGTTTACTAGAACATGCCTCTGTAAACTCTAGCTCAAAATAGAGATCACCAAAACTTACATAACTTCTTCTAGATATATCCTTTCTTCTTTTGACATTAACTACATACACTAGATTCTTAGAAGTATCTCCCATAACTTTGGATGGTTCTAATACTCAAGTAGACTTCTATACCAACTTGATCTTTCTGTTATTCTTCTATCAAGTACCACAGGAAACTTCTATGTTGACATCAATGACAAACTAAGTCATGAATGTAACATATCATCATAGCAGTACTCCTCCATAGGAACATCATCATCATTCATGCTTCTAACCAATCTTTCAACGATCTCAAAATCTTTCAACATAGGAGTGGTAGCCCTCACGACCACCTTGATCCCTTGAGAACTACCACAGTGTGAAACCTATGAAACAACTAGATTTGACTCTAGAGAAACTGTCATCAACCCTGAATGGCTGAGGTTTATGCTCCTAATTGGATAGGATGAACTGAAATGGAAGAAACATAAAAAATTTTAGGAGCTGAGGAAGCCTTTCCCTTACACCCAATAGTAGTCCATTCCTCCTTTTTTTCCTTTTTCTAGTTTGGTAATGGCCTCCTTGGGTGGGTATTTAACCCTAGACACTGCCAAAGGGAAATCCCTAATATTGTGTTCTACTAACTGGTACCCATAGTAGGTGTTAGGTAGGTTCAAATAGAGCACCTTATGAGATAAGATTTGGGAATCAATCTATATCTCCATAGAATCCTTGAGATCCTTGGAGAGATCAACCTCAATGCAAATGCATTTCTGAGGATGAGCATTAAAAAATTGGCATACTCTTTAGTAACAACTTTGCTAAGAATATTGGCAATGGATTCAATAAAAGGCCAACATGGCAAGGGTAAACCCGAGAACTCAACTAAAATAGGAACCCTAAGATTTTTGTTATAAGAGACTATGAATTCTTGTGACCATCTTTGAAACACTAGCAGGGAGGAACTCACTAACCAAGGGCCATCGTTAAAAACTACATTTGCTTGAGATGATTTAGCAAACTAAATTTTAAAAAAAAAAAATTGGTAAGGTTTTGCACAATGTCAAGGAAAACTCCGTGAGGAGTCCAACTCTTGTTAACCCATTCTCAGAGCATGGCTTCAAGAGGAGTCCTACCAAAAAATAACCCTATCAAGGTATGTTGTTCTAACCAATCACAAGTAGTATTAAATTCTTAAAGAGGAAGGATAATATCAGGATTAACTCATGAAAGACCTTTAGGATGAACTTGTGAGGACATTTGTTCAATGAAGGCGCCATGGATTTCTGAAGCAATAACATGAAAACCAATATCAACAATTGGGTCACCACTAGCTGGGGGCATTATAAATTAGCTCTAAAAAACTCCCGCACTAAATGTGGTTTGACAGATGGTGAATATAGAAGGAAAGCTCAGACAATGATTCATACATAAGGAAACTCAACAAATGAATGAAACCCTAGCAGAGCCCTTCTCTGGGAGACCAAAGCTACCACTCACACTTTTTTATTCAATTATTCTTATTTTTATATAATTGTCTCCATTGCAATCCCCTACTTTGAGAAAAAAATCTATCCTCAAAATCTAATTTGTTGTCCCTTGTCTCTTGAAACCTATGATACCAGAAGCTAGATAACAAAAAGTAATTAATGCATGATAGTTATGTGTATTTTCTTAATATAATTGTTTGTTTAATTATTGAGGAGTGTAATATTTCAATAAAGTGAATACAAATATGAAATATGAACTAGATACATATTAATACAACACTCCTTATATTCATATCAAAATAGTTACCTTTATGAATATCTTATAATGTCTTTATTATGCTTTCATCGATCGTCTTTATTATGCTTTCATCGATTGTAGATCTCAAATAATTGTTTGTGGCAGACTCTTCAAGTTAAGAATTTTGCAAAAGGAAATCAACAATTATTTAGACACATGTCTATAGACAGACTTGAATTTCTAAAACAATATGTTTAAATGTCACTAGGTGTTTCTTTTGTTTGAAGGATTCTTTTAATTTATATAATAATGGTTTTCCTTAAAGTTTTATTTTAAATATTTTTATTTTGTATATTAAATTAAAAAATCAATTGAAAAATAGATAAAGTTTTAAAGTAAATGTATGGTTGAAAAGAGAATATATATAAATTTATTCTAACTTGTTTTTTAAATATAGATTCTCTATGAGCACTACAAAAACTAAGATTAAAAAATGAAATATAGACATAATTACTATTTTCAAAATTATTATTCTATAATTCATAGAAATGTCGATTTAAGAAATATTCTACGTAATTCTCTTCTATAAAAGTTTGTGAAAAAAATGACCACCATCTCTATCTGTTGTGGACACTTCTACACACTACCTGGAAGACAATTGTATTTGCACAACTATAAAAATAATTCAAAAGAAAATATTATTGAATTAACAAATCATCATTAGTCGATAAGCTTTTTAGTCTCATGAGGGAGACCCCCAATCCATGCAACAATTTAAAATTTGTGTACTTTTATATTATTATGAATTAAAAAAAGATAACAAACCATTTGTAAAAATTTGACACGATCTTTATGGTTGTCAGAAACAATTTTTCTATTGTGCATACCATAATTGTCACATGTTTTACTTGATTCACATCATTCAAAATTTTGTGGTATTCTTTGCTTTAGTTAGAGCGATTAGATTTCTAAAAATTATAAGTCCTAAGAACATTTTCCAATCTCATATGGAGACCCCGAATCTATGTAACAATTTAAAATCTGTGTAATTCTACATAATTTAATAATTAATTCTACATAATTTAATATTATTTGAAATTAAAAAATATAGCAAACCTTTTTCAAAAATTTGAAGCATATACGCATAGTTAATCTAAAATGAATTTTTTTTGTTGAGTGTCCCATAACCATCCCCTGTTCTACTTCATTCGCATGATTCAACATTTTGTAAAATTTTCTACTTTTCTTTACATTGGTTAGTGTCACTGAATCTCTAAAATTACAATTGAGTGACAACTCAATTTTCTCCCAAAATTAAAGGTTAGTCAAAATTACTACATTTCATTTTTTAAATTTTCAACTACATTTATTTTTCTACAACTTTTAATTACTGCATTTTTTTCTTGTCTATGATTACATGGTGAAAAGGAAATTTTGTTTTGGAAAAACTTCATGTTTTCTAAAACAATGCTTGAGAAGGGAAAGCCTACAAAATACTAAGAAAAAATTGGCTTAGGGGAATTCAAACATGATTTTGGCATGAATAGATAAAGCATAGATGTGCCATTTTTCTTCATTCCATTTGTATATTGAAAATAATGTTTCTATTACTTTGAATGTTGTAGTTGGGGTTTCATAATATTTTGTAAGGATGTTGATGGGAATTTTTCTGCTATAAATTTAATTTTTTAACACAACCTACAAATTACTTCTAGGAACCAGACTGGTTCTTTTCATTCAATTCAAAATTCTCAAAATTAAACATAAATTATCTTTTCTTTTCATAATATTGGTGCAGCAAAATTTAACTTGTGTTGTATTCTTTCATAGTCATTCCATTGATTAATGATACAAACCTGGCGTACCATTTTTTCAATGTTAATTCTTATTGTTTTTTCCTTACATGGTGTGTATGGGCTTGACTATACTTACAGTTTTATAATTGTTTTGCAACCCATCTTGTGCATGCTCAATTACAACACTAATATAAAGGTCCTCATTGTTGTTTCTTGTAGCACATTTAATTTTAATTCTTTTTCCTTCAAATATTTTTTGAGATTTCACTATCTAGAATCGACTGATATCTGTACAAAATTCTTCTTCACTTCTAGATAGTTTCCCATGTTGCATTCTCTCCAACCCCAACTTTTGGGCCTTAAGACCCAATGCTCAATGAAAACTACTGAGTAGTTTTAGCATAGTGTCCCTGAGATTTTAAGAATGTTCTTAGTCTGATAAGTCTACCTTACCAAAATTTGTTGACTATGTTAGAAATTTTTCTTTATAGAATAACTGGGGGGGAGGGGGGGGAGGGGGGGGGGGGGGGGGGGGGGGGTGAATCAGTTATTCAAGGTCTAAATGCCCTAATAATACTTTTTCTCAAATTATAGTGAGTCCATAAATTTTTCATCCATCCAAGCTTAAATCAATCATTTTAGCAAGTTACAGCAAATCAATATGCAGGGATAAAACATGCAAGATCAACAGATGACACAGTGATTTACGTGGAAACCCAATTTGGGAAAAACCACCAGTAATATGCTACTTAATTCTCACCCTTCTAAAGTGACACCCTGTTAAAAGCCTTCCCTGTTAAAGGCTTACAACACATTGTTAAGTATGACCTTGTTAGAGGATTTCACCATACTCTTAGGAATGGGCCTGGTAAAAGGAATTTGAAACATTCACTTGGAATGTCACCCTGTTAAAGGATTTACAACATGGCTATTAAACCAACCTAAGTCCATAGGATTTAAACTAACTGTTACAATTGCTAGAGAGTAACAATAATGGCTTTTTGGTCTGATACAACTTACAACATATTTTGTAGATTTCAGATCACACTTCAGCTCAATCCTTTTGCTTGACTTTAATCACTTCAAATCTGACAGCTTGTCATCTCAAGCTTCGTCTCCTTAAGTCTTCTTACTCATCATACCAATGCAAACATATCTGTGGTCATCTCTTGAAGCAGAGTAACTGTGCTCTCTTACTCCTTAGCACCTCCTTCAGCACTTTATGCTTTCATGCTTGACCTCCTCCTCTCTCTTTTTTCTTCATGACCTTATGACTCCTTAAATAGAGATCTAGAGTCCCTTTCCCACTCGATCCTTCTTCTCCAATTTTAGGGTTTCAGGTAGATTAGGTAGGATACAATGTATCCACCCCATATCTTGCTCTTATCTAGAAACTTTTTCTAGAGTCTAGTTGTATTCTCCAAAAATGTTCTACATGGTGTTCTGTGCCACCAGCTCATCATTCTTATCTTCTATTTGATTCACAGAATTCTAGATAACAACCTTGTCGGATTAGATCTGGTGAACCTTCAATCTTTGAAATAATATAGCAACTCAGCATTATTGATTTACTAATGCTCGACACCTTCTGTGTTACTCAACACTTGAATCCTTCTCGGCATCTGATCTTCACTCAGCACCTGATTCTTAACTCAGCACTTGTTATTTACTCGACACACACTGAAGTTGAACTTGCTCGGCTTTAACTAGGAATTTGTTTGGCACTAACTAGCTTGCTCAGCTCTTTCTCTAATAAACTTATTTCGGCTTATCAAATTACTTAGCTTATCTTTGATTTGTTTTAGTGTGCCCATTCTCTATGTCTTAGAGTATGTCATCAATACACTATTTCATCAATGGCTTAGCTGATACTTGTACTTCATTGCAACATTATAACTTCAACCTTTCTCTAGGTGTTCTAGTTACATCTTATTGATTACCTCCTCCTTGTCAATCAACCAATTGATAGTATTTGGATCACTAAAGCAATTGTCATTCTTGCAAGTGGCAAGTTTGACATCAATGACAAAACAATGATTGAGAACATTCTTTACCAGTTCCATTACTTTTTATGTATGATCTTTTCAATCATTTCAAATCTCCCTCTTTGGCATTGATGGCAAACCAAACTGATCAATTGATCAACTTAGTTACCAACAAAATTATATACATTTGTTGCTTCTTTCTATTTCTTCCTCTTGACTGCTGCATCCTTACTACGACATCCTTACTACTAGATCTTTTATATATCTCCCTCTTTCATATATATCTCCCTCTTGCTTTGTATTGATTAGTCTTCTACATATATCTCCCTCTTTGACGTAAATGCCAAAGATGTAGCATCTTTAACGTGCAAAATATAAGCTTTGGCTCTGATGTTTTCTCCCTCTGTCACCATGCTTGTGATTAATTTGGAGTTTCTGCTCCTACTGTTATCCTCTGCATCATTCTTCAAATATTTCAATGATTTGTTCCTATTGATGCAGGGAAACTTCCTTGTTACTTTAAACTGCTTGAGTTAGGGGCATTACCCCCAACTTGCCTCTAAGATATTCATAAGCATCCTTGGGAAATGGTTTGGTTAAGATATATGTAGTTTGTTCTTTTGTGTGAATGTACTCCAACTTCACTTGTTTGTCTTCTACCAATTCTCTGACATAGTGATACTTGATTGCAATATGTTTGGTTTTTGCATGCATTACTAGATTTTTGGATATGTTTATAGCACTTGTATTGTCACAATACAATATCACAGGTTTGGTTACCTCTTCTTTCATTTCTATCAATAGATGTGAGAGCCACACAATGTTTGTGCAATTGACTGCTGTTGCCACATATTGTGATTTTGTAGTGGACTAGGATGTGGATGTTTGTTTCTTGCTAGTCCAAGTAACTAGCCTTTTTCCTAAAAATAATGCACCTCCACTTGTGCTTTTTTTATCATCAATATTGCCTCCCCAATCTGCATCGATATATGCATTGAGCTCAAACTTCTCATTCTTTTTGTAATATAGACCAAAGTCATCAATTCCTTTGAGATACCTCATTATTCTTTTAGACTACTATGAGATGATTTTCTTTGGGATTAGCAGAGAATCTAGCCACTATTCCAACTGCTAATGCTATGTCTAGTCTACTATGTACAACATATTGTAGTTTTCCAATCATGGATCTGTACATTGTTTGATTGACTCCAGCTCATACATCATTTTTGGATAGCTTATTTCTTGTTGCCATTGGTGTGCTGACTGATTTGGATTCCTCCAATCCAAATGTTTTAAGTATCTCTTTGATGTACTTTGATTGTGTCACAAATATACCATGCTTTAGTTGATGTACTTGCAATCCAACAAAAAATTTGATCTCTCCAAACATAGACATCTCAAATTCATGTTTCATTTTGTCAGCAAAGCCTTTGTAAAGCACTTCCTTTCCTCCAAAAACTATGTCATCCACAAAGATTTTAGATACAATAATATCCTTACCTTCTTCTGATTTGATGTACATGTTGCTATTATCATCAGTTCTTTCAAATCCTATTTGCACTAGATACTTGTGAAGTCTCTCATACCATGTTGTGGGTTCTTGTTTTAGACCATAGAGTGCTTTATGTAATTTAAAAAACCATATCCCTATTGTTCTCATCAAAAAATCCCTCTGGTTGTTCAATATAGACTTCCTCTTCCAATATACCATTTTAAAAAGTAGACTTTACATCCATCTGATAGACTTTAAAGCTTTTATATGTAGCATATGCAAGTAAAGTTCTTACTCCTTCCATTCTAGCAATAGGAGCAAATGTTTCCCCATACTCTAACCCTTCTTCTTGAGCATAACCCTTGCATACTAGTCTAGCTTTGTTTCTAGTAATCTCACCATTCTCATCTAGCTTGTTTCTGAATACACACTTGGTCCCAATCACATTCTTGTCAACTGGTCTGGGAACCAAACTCCAGGTTTTGTTCTTCTTTATTTGATCAATCTCTTCTTCCATAGCTTTATACCAGTCATCATCTTGTAATGCACCATATACTATCTTAGGTTCAAATTTTATGATCAGACATGATTCATGTCTTAGTCTATTCCTTGTCATTGGTCTTGCATCTTTGTCACCAATTATCTGTTTAGCAGGGTGATGTCTTTTTACATATTTGGATAATCTTGGTTATGTCCTTGTTTCCATGTTTGATCTTTCAAATTCAGGGTCACTATGCACTTCGTTTTTAGGTTATTTTTCATCTCTTTCATGTGTACTGACTTCAAGATCAGATTGTGTATTTCCTTCATTTTGCAACTCAGCTTCTAAATGTAACTCGACATTCACAGGTTGTGACTCGACTGAAACTAAAATTTGTTGTTGAATCCTAATTTGATTGACAAAATCCTCGTCAATAGGCATTCCTTCATAAGAATACACAAAGGTTCTGTATTCATCCATTCTCATTGGTTCTTCAGCTTAGACTTCTATATGCTCATCAAAGTTTACATTTGCACTTTCCACAATTTTTTTAGTGTTAGTATTCAAACACTTATATGCTTTACTTCTAGTGGAGTAACCAAGGAATATGCCTTCATCAATTTTTGCATCAAAATTTCCATTTCTAGCATCTTTAAGGATAAACCATTTGCAAATGAATACTTTGAAATGTTTTACATTAGGTGAGTGACCATACCATAATTCAAAAGGTGTTGTATTTGTACCTTTATTGACTTGTACTCGGTTCAGTGTATGAACAGCTACACTTATAGCTTCTCTCCAATATTTTAGAGCAACAGTCTTTTCCATCATTAATGTTCTGGCACAATCAATAACAAATCTATTTCTTCTTTTAGCAATTCCATTCTATGGGGGAGTTCTAGGAGCTGACGTTTGTCTCTTGATTCCTTTTTCATTACAAAATATCTCAAATTTATTTGATGTGAATTCACCACCTTTGTCTGATCTCAAGCATTTCAAACTCTTTCCTGTTTCCTTTCCAACTCTAGCCACATACCACTTAAACATTTGAAAAGTATTAGATTTTTGCTTTAAGAACATAACAATCATAATCCTAGAATAGTCATCAACAAACAACATTATATATTTATCTCCTTTGTAGCTTTGTACTTCTATTGGACCACATAAGTCAGTATGGACTAACTCAAGTACTTCTTTAGATGTATAGTTTTTACTCTTGAAACTTGACTTTTTCATCTTTCCTAGATGACATTGTTTGCACATGATATTGTCAAGCTTCTTCAGTTTAGGTAAACCCGTGACTTTCTTCATTTTATTGATATTAACTAGATTGTCAAAGTTGACATGAAATAGCCTTCTATGCCATAACCATTCATCATCAAATTTTGCAACAAAACAAGAAACATCATCCATATCAAGGTAAAATAGATTACTTCTTGTTTGATCTCCTTTTCCTATCAATTTACCATCAGTATCATAGATTTTTGTAGTTTTGTTTCCAAATTCTACTTTGCATACTACATTGCCTAACTGTGAGACACTTAGCAAATTATAGTTTAATCTTTCAACATAGTATGCATTATTACATGAAATTTGTTCTGTAAGCTTACTGGAGCCTTTTCCTTTTATTTGACATGGAGCATCATTACCAAATCTAACACTATTTCCATCATACTAAGTAAAGTTAAGAAACTTATTTTTGTCTCCTATCATGTGATGTGAGCATCCACTGTCTATGATCCATCTGTCATTTTTTTTCATACATGTTACTAGTGTTGTAGGTTCTTCTTCATTAGATTGGTCCTTCATGGCTACATAAAAAATTTCATCATCATTATCATCAGAATTATCTTCAACAATATAACACTTCTTGCCTTTGTCTTTGTAATCTCTATTATCATCTTCTCTTCTAAATTTGTACTTGTTGCCTTCCTTGTAATCCTTTTTCTGTGTACACCTTGCAGCAATATGTCCTACTTCATTGCAATTGAAAAAAATGATAGGCATCTTACCTTTGAATTTTTCTTTACCTCTGTGGAATCTTCTAGCTAGTAATGCTTCCAATTGTTCCACATCTTCCTCATCAGTGCTACTATCACTGGATACATATTTCATTTTTCTTCCTTTCTTTGATTTCACTTGTTTAGCATCTTTCAGTGATAGCTTGGCCTTGAAAGCAGATTCAACATTCTCAGGTCTGTAGTTGTCAAAGTTAGATAACTCAAATGCAGTGAGTCTACCCACTATTCCTTCAAAACTTAGATTGTTTCCTGGTACACATCTTAGTTCTTGTATTGCTGATACTCTAATAGCATAGATAGGGAGCAAGGTTCTTAAGAACTTACTATTTATAGTATCTTCATCCAATTGACCACTCAAACATCTTATTGCACTTACCACTTCCTTTATTCTAGCGCCATACTGAGCAGCATTCTCACTTTCCTCCATTTTCATATCATCAAACTTTCCTCTAAGGCTTTCTTTTTTTTCTCTTTGGACATTCTGATCTCCTCCATAGATGTTTGATAGCACTTTCCACATTTTAAAAAAGTGTCACATCCTTTGATATCATCGAATTCAACATAGTTGAGTGCTGAAGCAATCTCCAGCATTGTTTGATTGTGTTCCTATTTATTTTTTCAAATCTTTTGCAGTAAGAGTACCAGTTGGATCAACATGTTCAATAATAATTGAATTTTGGGCATAATCTCCTATGGATCCAAGATGTAGCTTCATCAAACTTTGCCATGCAAAAAAGTTGTCTTTGCTGAGCTTGGGGACTTCTCTGTTAGGCATTCTGATCTTTTCTGCTTCTAGCCACTTTAAACTAAATTAGCAGTAAGGCTCTAATACCAATTGTTAGAATTTTTTATTTTTAGAATAACTAAGGAGGGTTGCGGAGGGGGGGAGGGTGAATCAGTTATTCAAGGTCTAAATGCCCTAATAATACTTTTTCTCAAATTATAGTGAGTCCATAAATTTTTCATCCATCCAAGCTTAAATCAATCATCTTAGCTAGTTACAACAAATTAATATGCAGGGATAAAACATGCAAGATCAACAGATGACACAATGATTTACGTGGAAACCCAGTTTGGAAAAAACCACCAGTAACATGCTACTTAATTCTCACCCTTCTAAAGTGATGCCCTATTAAAAGCATGCCCTGTTAAAGGCTTACAACACACTGTTAAGTATGACCTTGTTAGAGGATTTCACCATACTATTAGGAATGGGCCTAGTAAAAGGACTTTGAAACATTCACTTGGAATGTCACCCTGTTAAAGGATTTACAACATGGCTATTAAACCAACCTAAGTCCATAGGATTTAAACTAACTATTACAATTGCTAGAGAGTAACAATAATGGCTTTTTGATCTAATACAACTTACAACATATTTTGCAGATTTTAGATCACACTTCAATTCAATCCTTTTGCTTGGCTTTAATCACTTCAGCTCTAATAGCTTGTCATCTCAAGCTTCGTCTCCTTGAGTCTTCTTACTCATCATACCAATGCAACCATATATATGGTCATCTGTTGAAGCAGAGTAACTATGCTCTCTTACTCCTTAGCACCTCCTTTAGCACTTTATGCTTTCATGCTTGACCACCTCTTCTCTTTTTTTTCTTCGTGACCTTATGACTCCTTAAATAGAGATCTAGAGTCCCTTTCCCACTCAATCCTTCTTCTCCAATTTTAGGGTTTTAGGTAGATTAGGTAGGATACAATGTATCCACCCCATATCTTGCTCTTATCTAGAAACTTTGTCTAGAGTCTAGTTGTATTCTCCAAAAATGTTCTACATGGTGTTCTGTGCCACCAGCTCATCATTCTTATCTTCTATTTGATTCATAGAATTCTAGATAACAACCTTGTCAGCTCAAATCTGGCGAATCTTTGAAATAATGTAGCAACTTGGCATTATGAGTTTACTGATGCTCGACACCTTCTATGTTACTCGACACTTGAATCCTGCTCGACATCTAATCTTCACTTGGTAGCTGATCTTTACTCAACACCTGATCTTTACTCGGCACCTAATTCTTGACTTGGCACTTGTTATTTACTCGGCACACACTGAAGTTGAACTTGCTTAGCTTCAACTAGGAATTTGTTCGGCACTAACTAGCTTTCTCGACTCTTTCTCTAATAAACTTAGTTAGGCTTATCAAATGACTTAGCTTATCTTTGATGTGTTTTAGTGTGCCCATTCTCTATGTCTTAGAGTATGTCATCAATACACTATTTCGTCAATGGCTTAGCTGATCCTTTTACTTCATTGCAACATCATAACTTCAACCTTTCTCTAGGTGTTTTAGTTACATCTTATTGATTGCCTCCTCCTTGTCAATCAACCTATTGATAGTATTTGGATCACTAAAGCAATTTTTATTCCTACAAGTAGCAAGTTTGACATCAATGAAAAAACAATGTTTGAGAACATTCTTTACCAGTTCCATTACTTTTTATGTATGATCTTTTCAATCATTTCCAACAGACTGTACCATAGTTTTGATTAATATCTCCTTTCTGGAAACATGTGTATGACAATCAGATATAAATGTATGTGTACCACTAAGGCAGTTCAAGGTCATCATGCATCAAACATTAACCATCGTGCATTAAACATGAGCCAATGTTGATGTGTAAAATTCATTTGGACACTGTCAAAATAATTCAATTTGTTGATGGGGGCATATGTTCTAATATGCATATTAATATTTTAAGTTTTTATTTGCTAATGTATCTCTTCAAATTTCTTCTTTGGTCAATTGATGCTTGCATTGGCCATCGTTCCTTCAAATTCATCATTGTCCATCACTATTTTGTGACAAATATTTGAGAAATGTGGGCTTACATAGCCACACTTTCATATAAAGAGTCTTGTAAAGTGTTGGTTATGTGTGTATGTTGTTTGACAAATATCTCCCAAAGTAGTGGTAGTAGTGGAATAATGATTTCAAGGACTGCACATAATTAATTACACAAGGAAGCTTTAAAATTATTTGAATTAATGTGTTGGAATGAACTAACAAGGAAGCTTTAGATTGTTCCTATTGATGTGTTGGAATGCACTCTTATCCTCACATTTTCCTTGCTAATACTTTTTCCACAAACATATTAAAATATCACCATATTCTCAACATGCACTCTAGACACATGTTTCTTTTTTGACATATTTGTTCATTGATCATGATCATGTTTTCTTACTATTTCATCGATAGAGATCTTATGCTTACATAAAATCATATATTTCTTTAAGATTCAAAAAAGAAAAACTTTCATCTATAAGATTATTAATTTTTCAAATTGATTTTTGTTAAAAACTCATCCTCTTCTCATCCAGTAAATTTTTAAAATATTTTCCAAAGAGTATAAGTTATGTTGATAAGGAAATAGTCATAAAAAAATTGTGAATATAATATTACAATAAACAAAAATAGTCAATCACGGCTTTAGTCATATATTTAGTTTTTAGATGAAAATTATATTAATTTTATTAATTTAAAAAAATTAATCTATTTATCAAAAATAATTCTTGAATTAACTTAAACTACACTATCTATATTAGAGTTTTTAATGTAATTTTTTAAAAAATCATTAAAATTAGACAAGTTAAATTAAATTGGAATGTGGTTTAATAAATAAATAAATAACAATATAATTATATCTATATATGTTAAATATTAAATATATTTAATTTATAATCTAGCATTTTATCATTTAAAATTGTATTCTTAATATATTTAAAAAAATTAATCAATAAACGTCTTAATTTTAATAATGAACTTCATTGGAACAACATCCTATTGTTTAAATAACATTTTAAAAGTTATTTCTACACCTAATAAAATAAGAGAGGGTTTTCTTGATCAAAGCATTTGGCTCTCATGATGTTCAAATTAATAAATTATATATATATATATACACACACGCACATTAACCAAAAGTCATAAAAATAAAAATTTGATTAAAATAATAAGTATTAAATGAACAAAAAATAAATTAGAAACTTAATAAAATATTAGTACTTATTTGAGAAACAATTATAGTATAATTTATTTTATTTAAAAATATATTTTATTTTATTAGTTATTTAGTTATTAGGTAGGCAAGAGCATAAAACACAACGATCAATTGTGACCTTCTTAGCTGGGAAGTGATTCAAGTCTACTCAAACTTAACACATAATAATAATTAATCTAACACATAATAATAATAATAAAATCTAGCCTTCACCCATAATTAACTAGGAGGAAATGTTCCATTCAATTAGTTGTTCGAAAAATTTATCCACAAAAGTCTGGATAAACTTCCCAAGCTAGAAGGTATATTTCTATTGATTGTATTATCATTGACCCTTAGTTTTCTTAGATATGGAGACCACACTAATTGCATGGTCACACTCAATTCATTTTCTAGATAGGTCCAAAAGCTTTAAATAAGGTGAGTCATATCCAAAAAGTTTTCCTTGTTGATGATTTCCTAATAGGATTAGGAATTTCATGGGTGAACTAAATAGCCAAGAGGAAATTTCTCCGAAAATATTGTTGTTTATCAATACCAACTCGTTAAGTAATATTTGAGTTGAAATCCATCCTAGAATTAGGCCATCTATAGAAAAGGATTGTAAAGTCAAAGATATTAACTACAATTCAGGAATCTATGTTGTGCTTATATTCAATACACAGTTGGAAATATGTAAACCAAGTAACCAAGTGAGGTTATGGAAAAAAGCTTTCTGAAATTGTCTAGTTTAGGGTAAGGGAGAGACTAATAATAGAAGACAAAAATGCAAAGGAAAGAATATTCTCACCAAACAAATTTCCATCAACGATTAGGGTTCCAAGAGAGTGGAGATGCGTGAATGAGGGTGGGAAAGTTCAAGTTAGCTTGTTGAAGGACACGTCCAAGCAATAGAGAGAAGAAATTTTACTAATAGAAGGGCGTATTAGACAAGTTAGTGAATTGTGAGAAATATACATATTATTGAAAGAGGAGAGACTGTCTATGGAATATGGGATGTTTCCACTAAATGTATTCCCTTCCAACCATAGATTGGTTAGAGAAGAAATAGAATGCAAACAATATGGGAGGCTACCATTGAGTTGGTTTCAACGGAGATCAAGATAAGTAAGTTTTGTGAGCTCACAA
Organism: Cupressus sempervirens; assembly: GCA_028749045.1. NCBI lineage: Eukaryota > Viridiplantae > Streptophyta > Pinopsida > Cupressales > Cupressaceae > Cupressus > Cupressus sempervirens. Next base: position 110,707,477 of record CM053793.1, read on the forward strand.
AATGTAGAACAAATTTCCTCACTTGAACTATGACCTACTATATCTAGAAACCACAATTAAGAATGTTTACCTAAGCAGAAAGGAAGAGTGCATGTTAATCCATTGCCATCCAAATCCAAGGTTCTAAGAAAATAGATGTTGCACAAACTATCAAATATGATGCTTGCTTGAATGGAAAGATCTTGAGTAATGAAGTATGGTGGAGGTGGAGACCCATTGTATAGTGGAAGTAAGGTATGATTGTACTATGGAGGTGAACTCACCATACAAAAAATTGTCATACCTACCTGCATCATATGGAGTAAGATGTACTCAATGTACTGAGTGAAAGTGGCTTCTTATGAATCAAAAAGTTCATCATGCGGTGTGAAACATATTTATAAGATTAATTAGTGATTTTGCATGTACCATAAAGGTAGTGTGAAGAGTTATCTCGATATGGTGAAGCAATACAAAAAATTTGGTATGAGTCACCGGGAGCCAAAGGGATTGTCTGAGGCCTTGATGCCAAAGGAAGTTTTAGAGGCTCAAGGGAGTGATCCTATGCCAAAGGGATTTTTGGAGGCTAAAGGGACTACCAACTAGAGGAGTGACCATCAAATGAATGTGTGACCATTGGGACTATCAAGATTGTTAGTAACTATTTTTGTTTAGTGATAGGTAATGCACCAAATTTCGTAATGAATTGTAGAGTGTATAAATGTCTACAGGATTCATTTGGCTAAAGACAATGAAAGTCAAGTTGATTGTAATAAAGTTTGATCTTGTCAGTCAATCCATAAACTAGATTTTGTTGTATGTAAATTTTTTACTATAATACAAAGTTTCTTGAGGGTTTTTGGATCGTGGGTTTTTCTCAAAAGAGTTTCCAATGTTAAATCTGGTTTGTGTTTATCTTGTGTGCATTTTTTTTTCAATGTTCTCATTTTTCTTGTACATCTCAATGTTCTAAAGTAGATTTACAATCTTTTATATTTCCCATGTAAATTAGCATTTGGAAGGCATTTTTTGCATGTAGCTTTCCTAACAAGTGGTATCAGAGCCTAGGTTATCCTTCTCGGGTAGGGTTGTTTTCTATGTCAATTTATTTCCTGTAGGAGTTTGAAAAGTTTTTATCTAGTAAATTGAGATGGCAAGTATAGGGAGGGTAGAGATTGAAAAGTTTACTGGCACAAACTTTAAGTTGTGGAAACCTAAAGTTGAAGATAAATTGGTTGAGCATGATCTATGGATTGCTACGTTTAGTAACAATCTTCAGGCATGAAGCAAGAAGATTGGGATCTAGGAAATCAAAGGCCAAAGGACTGATAAGGCTGTATCTTGCAAATTTTATTCTATTAAATTTTCATGACAAGAAAACTGCACATTATTTGTGGAAGAAGTTGGAAGATATTTATCAGGGAAAATCCTTGGTAAACAAGCTCTTCCTGAGAAAGAAGTTTTACTCCTTGAAGATTGATGGAGGAATGGCTCTAGTAGATCATTTAAAAAAATTCAATATGATTATTTCACAATATTTTTTTGGAAATAACAATGGAAAGTAACTTCTAAGAGGGGGGAGGTGAATCAACACTTAAAACTTTTGCCTCTAAAGCATATCACCAACATCCATCTCATAACTTAACATATAAATTGAAATAACTTCGCATGCATCACATCGATAGCATAAGTAAGCAACACATAACATAATAAATTGGTTACCTAGAAACCCTCGAAGGAGAAGGTAAATCAGGGGTGGGGATGACACCAACAAATCCTCACTATAGTAGTTGTAAAGTGTGGCCAATTATGGCTACAAAGTGTTGATCATAAGATATGATCTAACCTATGAGGGGTCCTCCATATCAAAGGCTTGCAAGACTATTAGGTCTCACCTTGCTAAAGGATTTCAAACTCACAATTAAGTAAGCACTCGATTAAGAAATTTACAACAGTCTGTTAGGACTACTCTGTTAAGAGACTTACTCTATATCACTTGTTAGAATGATTCAACACATAATCCTTCAGTTAGCACCTTACTATTTGATGTTAGATCTCCTCTTTACTATTTGATTCTTTATCCTCCTGATTAGATTTATCCTCTAATCCTCTCACTACTTGTCTTTGTTCCTCCTAGATTGATTTTTCTTTGCATAGCTCTATCATAGTCATCATAGCCACCATGAATGCACTCTCAACTCTTAGCATTCCTCTCCTCACTCATTTTTTTAACTCTCTAGGGCTTTTCCTCCTTAAATAGACATTGGTAGAGTTGGGCTAGGTCAAAATCAATGGATGTGATGGATCCATATTACTGTCTTAAACTTCCCTTAATCTAATTGGTTTCATGCATTGCATAGTGATTCATAATATGAATACATACTTATCTCTTATAAACATAAATTCATGTTATATCAACCCAAAAATGGTTTACTTAGGATTTTTTGTAGTAACAAACAACTATGTTAAAAACTATTCACTCGATGTCCAAAGATTCTAATGCTTGACCTTCAATTGTGGCTTGAATGTTGTAACTCAGATTTTGTAGAACTTGGCACTAATTATTTCTTGGCATGTATTGACTACTCAACACTTGAGTGACTCAACACCTACTATCTTCTTGGCACATACTGGTCTCAACACTGACTAGTCATATTACTTGGCATGTATTATCTAGAAACTTATGCTCTCCATACTTTGACCACTCAACTCACATTGTAATTCTACTAGATAATGGTTGTACATTTTTTCACTACCTTGTCAAAACCAAAAAGATATCAACAATCTCCCCCTTTGACATGAGTAGAAAAAATACTTTGTCATGGCATATACATCCTTGTTTTGTACATAAGTCAAACAATGTATATGTGTTGCTCAGCTTCTATAAAAAACTTTCAAAATCTCAGAATTTGCAAAATTGTTATCCAAAAATGGTTTGTGTAGCTTCATTATTATGTTTAATGTTGCATCCCAATTGTTGATTTCTACCTCGAGGGATTGATATTGAATTTCTAACTAGGCAGCAAGGTCAACTAAGCCTTCATGTGTAGAAAGATGGGAATCTTTCTTCATCAGTGTTTCTACATAGGCTAGTTCCTTATGCAATACTTCCATGTGAGGTGTTAACATGGACTCGATATTGATCAGAGTAGATCTAATATTAACATCATGTCCTTGCAGCTCAACGAGCCTACTCTAAATCAAAGGTAGCCTATAAAAATATAGCTTACTATGACCAAGATATTGGTGTAGTGTGGTACCTATTAATTGTAAATCTACGTATAGCTGGTCAATAGCTGGTTGTGTCTCCTTAGTAAATATCTCAATATTGCATAGCTTCAAGTATTGAGAAAAAATTTTCCTAACACCTTCTTTACATTTTCCATTTTGGTTGCTAGATCAACCTATCTGAGTTCAATAAAACTAGATATTTTCTCCAAAGTGCCTTGTTCAGTTGGCCTATGAAGGGCTCAACTACTAAGAGGAGATGTAAAAACTGATAAAGTAACTAGTGTTTGTATGGCATTTTTCTCCTCAGGTGCAATAGTCAACTTGTCCTCTTCAATTTTTTCTCCTTCTTTCTGAACTTGACCCTATGATGGTGGAATAGGGATAGGAATTGCTTCCTTACCCTTGTTCACTTATGTTCCATCCTTGTCAACAATTACTAGAGCTAGTAAACCTGAACTATTAGACTTGGCACTAATATGCCTATAGGTTGTGCTTTTTCCTCTTTCATCTGAATGACAACTATTGGCATTACAGATGGTGTTTTTCTTTAACATCTTTCTATTCAAAGTTTATACTTTGATCTATATGTAGATCTTGTGATTTCTTTTCATTTACCTTTGTAGCTTATGGGGGCACATTTGATGTGTCTTGTTGCTTCTCCCCTATAGATGCAAGTTCTTCCTTTTGTATCTCATCCGGTCTCACCAATATTGGATTACTACATAGAATTGTTGCATTAGTAGAGTCTTGTATTTTTTTCCTCCAATCATCTTCAATCAACGGATTTACATTTTGTGATGTAGATTCAAGAACATGCTTGATGCTCATTGAGTCCTATTGACTCTCTTCATCACCATGCAGGGGACTAGCACTTGATACTTGTACATCCTACTGCTCTTTTGGAGCTATGGCTTCCTCTATTGTTTCTTTAATTGCCTCCACAATACCTTCCTTGACTAGGTTCTCTTTTCCTTTCTCATCTTTATCTTCCTCTTCTTTTTCAAGTTCATGCTCCTCTTCTTCACCTTTCTTATCTATAGCCTGTGTGGATAACCCATAAATAGATTTCCAAATTGATGTACTCTTGGTTATAACACCTTTTATATTATTCTTTAGAATATGAAATGCTCTATATTTTGAAGAAAATTTACCTTTGTGTTTCTCTATTTCTACTATGATCATCTACTTATCTAATTTAGGCATAACTTGGGCTAATGTAGTTTCCCTTATTTTTCTTTCAGCTATTAAACTAAATTTCCATTTTTTCTCAACTCTTTGATATAAACTCTTTGTTATGGAGCTAGAAATCTCTAGAGGAGTGGTCTTGAAAGTTACCATCATGTAATATATGGCCACCTCTATATTATTTTTCTCTACACTTCCTAACTTATCAAAATCAACATGTGTGAAACTTGACAAATCTACATTGCTCTTAATATTTTCACACAAGTTATCAATGTCAGTAGAGGGATTTTGGCTTACCACTTTGAATTGACTCAAGTCATCAGACTCTATCTTGTCCTCATCTGAATCTTCCTATGGCTTGTACTTCTTCCTCAATCTCTTGAAAGTATTTTGAGATGGTTGTCTTGTCTCTATTGTGACAATATCTCTTTTGCCTTTAGACTTTGCAACTTCTTTTGCCTATGTAGTGACTGCCCTTGTGCTTGACCTTGTCAAAGGTACAACTAGATTTTATTGTGACTAATTCATAGCTTTCTTTGATTTCTCCTCTACTTCTTTTCTTTACTCTTCTTTTTAGTTTCCTTATTTTCTTCCTCGGCACCTTTAGTATCATCATATTTATCTTCTCCTATGCCTTGTGTAAGTTCTAGTGGTGTCTGGCCTTCTACTTCTTCCTCACCACCTTCACCAAACTTCTCTTTAAGCTTCTTCACTATCTTGTTCTTCTTTCTTATTACTAGGGTAGTTTGTAAATTTATTTTTATTCTTAATTTAGCCTCATCACAGTTTCCAAAGGATGTAGTTGTTGGATACAATTGATTAATTGTGTATTGTCTTTGATGTTACACAAATTTCATATCATTATCAATTAGTGTATGTTGAGCTCACTCGGGTAGTGAAAATAGTTTTCTATGTCTATCGAGCACTCTAGAGTTTTCCTAGTTTAGATGGCATTATCTATTGAGTTCACTTGGGTGTCAAAGGAAAGTCTACAAAAGATGAGTGTTAACCAAGCTCACTCAACTAATGAAAGAAAATTTGGATGGAACTATTGTTAACTGAGCTCACTTTTTTACCAAAGGAACTTTGCATATATGTAGTGTTGACACAACTTCACTTGGTTAACATAGGAAAATTGTTTCTAAGTTAGTATCTACTGAGCAGGTTTTTCTAACAAAGGATTTTCTTGTTTTGGCATATTAAGTTTAATTAATTCATCTATTGGTTCTAGTCGACTGAGAAGATGATATTAGTTATTGTAAGTTGTATTCTAGTCAACTTGACAATATGAAAGATATAAGTATAAGGTCAAGATTATGGGTTAGAATATGTGTATAAGTATGGAATATTTGATGATGCCAAGAAGAAGCAATTCAAAAGGATAAGTAGAATATCCTTGTGGAGCAAAAGAGATATATTCGATTAGGAAAGATCAAGTATAAGCTAGAATTGAGATCTATAATCAGAAATTTAGTTGTATTCAAAGTACTTCATCTCATTGTTACTCTATTACCATTATAGCAGTGATCTAAATCTCTTAACAAAGTTGACTTAATAGCTATTTGTAAATCCTCTAATAAGGTGGCAGTTCTATTGAATTATCTAAAGACCTCTAACAAGGCCACTCCTAAGAGGGTGATTAAATCCTCTAACAGGGTCACCTAACATTGTGTTTTATAACCTTTAACAAGGTTGTCTCCTAATAGGGCTCACTTCAGAAGAGTGAAAATAGTAACTAGTTGTGCAATTAGTCATTTTTCCCAAATTGGGTTTCTACATTAAATCTTGGTGTCAAATATGTTCATGCTACTTACTTTTATGTGTTTGCAACTAAATTAAAGTAATGGTAATCAAGGATAACATCTTAGATTTGCAAGCTAAGTAATTACCAAGAAAATATAGAGTTTACCAAGTTACAACATTTCTTTGTTTGTTGAGCATCAACAGTATTCAATTCTCAGAGTTTATTTTGTACTAACATCTAAGGGATCTAAGATTTCTTTTTGGAGTAACTGATTCACCCCTTCCCTCTCAATTAATCCTCTTCTATTTCCAACAATTGGTATCAGAGCTTTTGATGCTTGCAAAGAAGGTTTCAAGGACCTAAGCTAAAGATCAAGATGTCTTGTAGAAGAGAGATTCTCAAGATGAATAGAGACAATTTTGCAACATGAAAAGGGCTTATGAGGTTAGATTTGGCTACCATTAGTGACTCGGGTTGTAAATATATTGATTTTGAATACAAGACTCCCACTAGAACATTATTAGTTGAAGATATTGCTGAAAAGAAGAATCACAATATTATGATGATTGATATTGCATATGCTCTCAGTTATGTTGAATTTGATGAAGTAAAAGACTATAGAACAACACATGAAATGTGGACTAAACTAAAAAAAATTTATGGAGAAGATGACAATGTAAGAAGAGCCAAAGTTGAAAGTCTTAGAGGTCATTTTGATTAGATGAAAATGAGAGAAGATGAAAACATTGCAAAATATGTGGAAAGAATCAAAGCAAGTGTGAGTGCAATCAAAGCATCTAGAGGAGACATTGATGAAAAAAGAGTTGTAAGCAAGGTACTCAGAACTCTTCTTTCTATTTATGCAATTAGAGTGTCTACTATTTAAGAGATAAGATGTGATCAAAATAATAAAATATCTTGGGATGCTCTAGTTGGAAGATTGACAACTTTTGAGTTAGATAACTTTGATAAGTATGTTCCTAGCTCAAAAGGTATAGAGTCTACATTTGAAGATAAAATCCCTCTCAAGAAAAAGAGTAAGAAATCAAAGTCTAGTCAATCAAGAAGTGAAGAAGAAGAAATAGAAGAGAGTTTAGACAATGATCTTGAAGTTGTTGAAGCCCTACTTGTAAGGAAGTATTCCAAAGGCAGAGGAAAGTACAAAGGTAAGGATCCTCTGATCTATTTTTCTTGTGAAGAAGTTGGTGACATCACTACAAGGTGTCCAAATAGAGAAAGCAAAGATGAAAAGAAAAGAAATAAGCACAAAGGAAATAACAATTTCAAGAACTAAAAGAAGCACAAGAACAAAGGTAAGAAATCTTGTTTTATGGCTAAAGATTTTGATAACAGTGAAGATGAAATGGTATATATTGTAGTAAAAGATGAATCTGATGATGAAGGAGATAAAATGAAACTTATTTATCATGTTAGAAAAAATTATACATGGATTATTGATGGTGGCTATTCACATCATATGATTGGAGACAAAACAAAATTTGAGCGTATGGAATATTATGATGGTGGTAGTGTAAGATTTGGAAACAATGAACCTTGTAATACAAAAGGAAAAGGATGTATTTCTTTGACTAAAGAACTCGTATGTGATAATGTTTATTGGGTTGAAGGATAAAGCATAATCTACCGAGTGTGGCACAATTGAATAACATTAGATTCAAGGTAGAATTCATAGATGGAAAGGTCAAACTAGTGGATGGAAATGGAAATCTGGTTGGATCTGGCAAACAAGCAAAAGGTAATCTATTTTTTCTTCATCTCATTGAAAGTTCATGTTTTATTGCTCAAGTAGAAGAAAGATGGTTATGGCACAAAAGACTATGTCATGTAAACTTTGATAATCTGGTTAAGATATGCAAACATAGAACAGTAAGAAGTATTCTTAGATTGAAGAAACTTGATATGGGTCTATGCAAAAATTTTCAAATTGATAAGATGGGAAAGACTAGTTTCAAAAGCCAGAACTATCAGTCAGAAGAAGTCTTAGAACTTGCGCATACAAACTTATGTGGACCTATTGGAATCAAGAGTTACAGGTGAGAAAAGTTTTTCATTATTATTTTTTTATTACTATTCTAGAATGATGACTATTATGTATCTAAAAGAAAAATTAGAAGCTTTTCAAAAGCTCAAGTGGTATCTGGAAAGAGTAGAAAATGAAACTAGAAAGAGATTGAATTTTTTTAGATCAGATAGAGGTGGTGAATTCATCTCCAATGAATTCAATAATTTCTACATTGAAAGAGGGATTAGAAGATAAGTATCAGCCCCTGGTAATAGTAGAATGGTATAGCTGAAAGAAGGAATAGATCCATCATGGATTGTGCAAGGACATTGATGATAGAAAATAATGTTGTAATCAAATACTAGAAAGAAGCTATCAGCACTGTAGTTCATACCTTGAATAGAGTATCACTGAAAAAAGATTCAAATCAAACTCTTTATCAACTATGGTATGGCTACAAACCTATTTTAAATTACTTGAAAGTATTTGGTAGCAAATGTTATATCTTAAAAGAATCTAGTAAAGGAAAATTTAATGTCAAAAGTGATGAAGACATATTTCTAGGATACTCCTACAAAAGTAAAGAGTACAAATGTTTGAATTTGTCTACTCATAAAATCATAGGAAGTGCACGTGTGAGAATTGTTGAGAGTGCAGAAAAGAGTGAAAAAGAAAGAAACAAAGAGCCAAAGGATTACTAAAGATTTTTTTACTATGAAACTCATACTCTGCCAAATCTATCTAAAAGAAAGGAGGCTTCACCTCCCGAGTGCCAAAATCTCCAACACTTACCAAGTTGCAGGTAGTGCAACCCAAGTCACAATCTAAAGGACTTGAGCCATAGTTAGAAGCTACCAAGCTAGTTCAAACCAAGTCTAATGGACTTGAATCACCAATAGTAGAACTCGAGATTGATACTAAATTCATGATAAAAATAGTGTAACTCATTCCAAATCCAAAGAACCTATGTTAACAAGATATATTAGAAGGCATCATGTACCTAATCAGATCATTGGAGACAAATCTAATGGAAAAATGAAAAGAAACAAATTGAAAGGTACATGTTTACTTGCTAAGTTTGAAACTAGAAACACTTAAGATGCATTGGATAATGAAAGTTGGGTTGAAGCAATGAATGAAGAAATAGAACAAATAGAGAAGAAAAAAACCTAGACTCTTGTTCTTAAACCCAAGGATAAAAATGTAATTGGCACAAAGTGGGTGTTTAGAAACAAGTTGAGTGAAGATGGAAAAGTTTCTAGAAACAAAGCAAGATTCATGTGTAAAGGCTATTGTCAAGAAGAAGGTACTGACTATGGTAAAATTTTGCTCTTGTTGCAAGATTATAAGGTGTTAGAACATTACTAGAATATGTAGCACAAAGAGGATATAAAGTATATCAAATGGATGTTAAATCTACATTCTTGAATGGAATTCTTGATGAGGAAGTCTACATTGAACAACCAAAAGGTTTTGCATATCCTACCAAAAGAAGCATGGTTTCAAAATTACATAAGGCATTATATGGTCTCAAGAAAGCTCTTAAAGCTTGGTATGAAAGACTTCATAATTACTTGATACAAATTGACTTTCAAAGAACAAATGATGACAATAGTTTGTATATCAAAGAAGGACCAAACAAGAAGATTGTGTTATTAGAAATATTTGTTGATGATACCTTATTCACAGGAAATGATGACTTGTCCAATAAATTTTTACAAGAAATAAGTAAATAATTTGAGATGTCTATGTTTGGTGAGATGAAATTCCATGTTGGATTATAGATTTATAAGAACAAAAATGGTATATACATTACTCAATATAATTATATCAAGGAGACACCAAAGAAATTCAGAATGGAAGATTCAAGACTAGTTGGAAGCCCTATGTCTACTAGACATAAGCTTTCCAAAAATGATGATTCCAAAGAGGTAGATCAAACCACATATAGATCAAAGATTGGAAAATTGTAGCATGTAGTGCATACAAGGCCTGATATTGCATTAGCAGTTGGTATGGTGGCAAGATTTTCAATAAATCCTAGAGAAAATCACATGGTGAAAAATAAGAGAATCATGAGATATCTGAAAGGTACTAAAGACTATGGATTATGGTACAAAATTGGAGGCAATTTGGACTTGAATTTATTCACTAATTTTGATTGGGTAGAAAGTCTTGATGACAGAAAAAGCACTAGTGGTGGAGTCTTCTTTCTTGGTAAAAGACTAGTGTCAGCCCACACAAGAGGAAGAATATGTGGCAACAATAGTTAATTGTTCTAATATTTTTTGGTTCAAACAACTACTGGAAGGAATGATGATAAAGATCAAGGATCTAGTAGTCATATACTATGATAACACCAGTGCAATCAATATATCAAATAATCTAGTGATGCATACCAAATAAAGCACATTCCTAAAGAATATCTGATGCAGGAGCATCCAGAGGTATAAGGGCAATCCTGTGTCACCCAAAAAAATGTACTTAGACTTAGTTTCTATTTTATGTCTTTGCATTTTTGGATACCCATTTGGCTCAAATAAAGGTTCCAACTCTCATAGTTCAACTATCAGTGCATTTAAAAATCCCGAAAAAATAGGAGCATGCAATTTGACCATCATTTTGGTGACCTAGAAGGTGTGACTTGGCCAGATGAATGTAATCGAGATTTAGAGCATTCCAGAAAAAGAATCAGGTCAAAACGCCCCACGGTTTGAAAGTTATTGCAGTTTTTCGAGTTTTGGAGACCCCCTAAGAATGCTTCAGAGTCAGGTTTGGGGCATTAAATGACCTCAAAAAGGGTCAAAAAATGGAGGACAAGCGAAGCTTTTCCATAGGGCTATAGTGCACTTCGAGAGCTTTCCGAAAATGTAAACGGTTCATCAATCGGAGTTACGGTTCAAAAGTTATGCCTCCCGGAAGTTCGGCTACCGTTTTTGGATTCTTCTAGAATTGCACCGACTTCTAACGCAGCTTCCGGAACCTTCTATTTTGTCGGTGGATGCCTACTAGAACTTTCTAGAATGTACTCCTAGTCCTTAACCCTCCGGGGCCTATTTAAGGAGATTTCTGGCATTGTAAAAGGCAGTTCGGATTGGAGCTTGAGAGGAGGTGCTAAAAGGAGAAATATTCTCCAGATTTATGCTATTGTAAGCCCGCAGGGCATGTTTTGAGTTTATTTTCTCTGCACTGTTTGTACTAGCTTATTTTCTCAGTTAATATAATTTCCTTTTTTTCTACTGTGTCTATTCTGGTTGTTGGGTTGTGTCCCCATCAAGTGGTATCAGAGCGGGTTTTCCTGAGTGTGTAGACAGAGCGCCGACTGTGAGGCAGTTTGCACCAGGACTGTGTGGTTGTGGGTTCGAGTTAGAAGATGCCTCCACGAAGAGAGTGTGGTGGAAGGGCCAGAGCTGTTGATCCTGAGGAGGTTAGAGCCCTCCAGAGATAGGTACAAGCATTGCAAGAGGAGCTTCGTAGAGGAGCAAATATTGTCGCAGATGACAATAGTGAGGATGACAATGAAGAGGAAGTAATGGAAGTTGACGGGGAAGTTCTGAATCCTGTAGAGGAAAGGCTTTTTAGGGCAATTTCTAGGTTTGGGAAAAGACCTACAATTGAAGTGGGTATATTTTCGGGAAATTTGAAACCAGATGAGTTGATCGATTGGATCAATGAACTGGATGAATACTTTGAATATGAGGATATAAGGGACCCAGATAGGGTTAAGTTTGCAAAGGCCAAACTAAAAGGCCATGCCAAAATCTGGTGGCAAGAGGTTCAACTGGAAAGACTTAGAAGAGGAAAGGAGAAGATCACAAGATGGGATCGCATGGTGGACAAATTGAAGAAGCAGTTCATTCCTGTGGACTACGAGCTTGATCTGTTTAAGAAGATGCATGGGTTAAAGCAAGCAGGAAGATCAGTCCAAGAATATACAGAGGAGTTTTACCGACTCCTGATTAGAGTGGGGCATGCAGAAGCAAATAAGGAGAAGGTTGCTCGTTATATCAGTGGGTTACGACCTAGCATCCAGGAGGAACTAAGTCTGGTAAGAATGACCAGTGTTGAAGAAGCATACCAGTTTGCCCTACGAGTCGAAGAGAAGCTGAGTAAAAGGTTTGAAGGAAGACAAAGAGGGCGTGATCAAGGAGGAAGGGGAAGCAGTAGATCATCTGGAGGCCGCAATGAAACTCAAAAGAAAAATGAAGATGAGGGTACTAGCAGGAACCAGAGGAATGAGGGTTTCAACCGCTCCCGTGATCAAGACTTTGGAAATCAAAGAGGAAGAGGTAGAGGACGTGGGCAAGGAAGAGGAGGCTTCCGTGGTACCTGTTTCCATTGCAATGAAGAAGGTCATCGTGCCTTTGAATGCCCTCAATGACAAGGAAGGACAGATAGGAGAACTGAGGGCCAAGCTAGGGTTGCTCATGTGGATGAGGATGCACAATCATCACATTCAGAGGATGCAGAAAGAGGAGAGACCTTGGTAAATGAAAGAGTCCTACTAAGTGGTGAAAATGAACCAAGACAACGGAGGAGCTTGTTTCGTACCAGATGCAAGTGTGAGGATAAATGTTTTGATGTGATCATTGATGGTGGTAGCACTGATAACTTGGTATCCGAAGAGATGGTCTCTAAGCTGAAGCTCAAGAGGGAGAAACATCCCCAGCCCTATCGAATTTCTTGGGTAAAAGATGATCATAAGGTCCTGGTAAGTGAACAATGTTTAGTAAAATTCAAAATTGGTAGTTACCATGATGAAGTCCTCTGTGATGTTATTTCGATGGATGTTTGCCATCTATTGTTGGGTAGACCATGGCAGTTTGATAGACATGCAATACATGATGGACATGCAAACACATACTCTCTGACAAAGGATGGAGTTCGCCACAAATTGAAGCCCATGAAAAAGGAAGGTGAAAAGGTATGTAGCAGTGCTAGGATTTGTCTTGTTGATGGAAGGAAGTTTTTAGATGGCATGAAACATCAGCGCATGTGCTATGCTTTGATTCCTAGAAAAGATAAAGAAGGTAGTAGTGAAATACCATTTGAAGTTTCAGATTTACTAGGAGAATTTGGAGATATTATCTCTGATAATGTTCCAGATGGATTGCCACCAGTAAAGCAAATCAGTCATCAAATAGATCTGATTCCAGGAGCTAGTTTGCCTAACAAGGCTGCTCACAGGATGACTCCTACTGAAACAGAGGAGCTGAATAGACAGGTTCAGGAGCTATTGAGGAAGGGCTTGATTTGAGAGAGCCTGAGTCCATGTGCAGTACCTGCAGTACTTGCACCAAAGAAGGATGGAGAGTGGAGGATGTGTACAGATTCTCGAGCTATAAATAGGATAACCATCAAGTACCGGTTTCCTTTACCAAGGATGGATGATCTTATGGACTGCTTGAGTGGAGCTCAGTACTTCACAAATATAGATCTGAAGAGTGGCTATCATCAGATACAGATTCGAGAAGGAGATGAGTGGAAAACAGCCTTCAAGACCAAGGAAGGTCTTTATGAGTGGTTAGTCATGCCCTTTGGATTGACGAATGCCCCAAGCACCTTCATGCGGCTCATGAATGAGGTACTTAAGAAGTTCTTGGGAAAATTTGTTATTGTCTATTTGGATGATATTTTAATTTTCAGCAAGACTTTGGAAGAACATTTACTGCATATTCGTAGTGTCTTTGAAAGGCTAAGGGAAGAGAAATTGTTAATTAATCTAAAGAAGTATGTCTTTGCAAAAAGGGAGTTAGTCTATTTGGGATTTGTTATATCACCTGAAGGTCTCAAAATGGATCCAGAAAAGGTAAAAGCCATCTTGGAATGGCCTGCTCCAAGGTCTGCTACTAAGGTAAGATCATTTCATGGTCTAGTTAGTTTTTACAGGAAGTTTATTAAGAATTTCAGTGGCATATGTGCACCTCTAACTGATACAATAAGAGGGGATAGAAAAGAGTTCAAATGGACTGCAGCAGCTGCGAGAAGTTTTGAATTGCTGAAGAAGAAGGTGACTGAACAGCCTGTGTTGGCACTTCCAGATTTCAAAAAAGTATTCCAGGTGGATTGTGATGCCAGTGGTAGCGCTATTGGGGCCGTACTAAGCCAAGAAGGTAATCCTATTGCATATTTTAGTGAAAATTGAATGATGCAAAGAAGAAGTATTCTGTTTATGATCAAGAGTTCTATGCAATAGTTCAGGCCTTAAAGAAATGGAGGCATTATTTATTGCCAAAGGAATTTGTTTTGTATACTGATCATCAGGCATTACAGTACCTAAATAGCCAAGGTAAATTGAATCAGAGGCATATGAAGTGGGTAGAATTCTTGCAGAGTTATACATTTGTGTTAAAGCATAGAAGTGGAAAATCTAACAGGGTTGCAGATGCATTAAGTAGGAGACAATTGTTGCTTACAACAATGCAGGTTGAAGTAGTTGGGTTTGATGAACTCAAGAATTTGTACCCTAAGGATCCTGATTTTGCTGAAGCATGGAAAGCTTGTAAAGAACCTGTTGCTGTAGATAGAACCAAGTGGTTAGACTATTTGATTCAGGATGGCATGTTGTTCAAAGGTAGTCAATTGTGCATTCCAAGGAGTTCCATGAGGGAAAATCTGATTAAGGAGAAACACAGTGGAGGGATGGCAGGACATTTTGGTCGAGATAAGACCATTTCCATTCTTAGAGAACATTATTTTTGGCCTCAAATTACACAGGATGTGAAGAAGTTTGTACAGAGTTGCCAGGTTTGTCAAGTTGCCAAGGGGTTTAGTCAAAATACTGGCCTATATCAGCCATTGCCTGTTCCATCAAGGCCATGGGAGGACATAAGTATGGATTTTGTTCTTGGATTGCCAAGGACACAAAGGGGTAATAACTCAGTATTCGTGGTGGTTGATAGGTTCTCCAAAATGGCACATTTCATTCCATGCCACAAAACTCATGATGCTGTCCATATTGCAGACTTGTTTTTCAAAGAGGTGGTAAGACTACATGGTCTTCCAAGAAGTATAGTTTCTGACCGAGATACTAAATTTGTGGGGTATTTTTGGAGGACATTGTGGAAGAAGTTGAGAACAGACTTGAAATTCAGTTCCACACATCACCCACAGACTGATGGCCAAACAAAAGTGGTAAATAGAAGTCTGGGCAATTTGCTGAGATGTTTAGTTGGAGATAAACCCAAGGGATGGGATTTGATTCTACCACAGGCAGAGTTTGCTTATAATAACTCTGTAAATAGGAGTACTGGGAAATCACCCTTTCAAATTGTATATGGAAATAACCCAAGGACTGCACCAGAATTGAGGAAGATAGAACAAGGGGAGAGAACAAGTGCTGAAGCTGAGGATTTTGCTGAACACATCAAGCGTCTACATGAGGAGGTCCAAGCACACATTATCAAGATGAATCAAGAGTATAAAGCTAGGGCTGATGCAAGGAGAAGACATAAGGAATTCCAAGTAGGGGATCTTGTCATGGTGCACTTACGAAAAGAAAGATTTCCAGTTGGTATCTACAACAAGCTGAAAATGAAGAAATTTGGCCCCTGCAAAATTTTGAAGAAACATAACTCAGGAAATGCATATGAGGTGGAGCTGCCAGATGGTATTCACATTTCTCCCATTTTCAACATTGCAGATTTGACAGAGTATCATGATGATGGTGCAGATGAGGAGCTGGTTTTAGAGCCGTGTCCAATTCCTGCTTCTAAGAAGGAGGAGATAGAAGACATTCTAGATCATTGTGTGGGTAGGAGTACCAGAAACAGGCAGTATGAAGAGTATTTGGTCAAATGGAAAGGACGACCGATCGAAGACTCAACTTGGATTTCAGCAGCTGAGGTTTCCCATTTGGGATTTCCTCTACCATCCATAAAGTGACAAGGTCACTTTTCAATCTACCCTGGGTGTCTGATGCAGGAGCATCCAGAGGTATAAGGGCAATCCTGTGTCACCCAAAAAAATGTACTTAGACTTAGTTTCTATTTTATGTCTTTGCATTTTTGGATACCCATTTGGCTCAAATAAAGGTTCCTACTCTCATAGTTCAACTATCAGTGCATTTAAAAATCCCGAAAAAATAGGAGCATGCAATTTGACCATCATTTTGGTGACCTAGAAGGTGTGACTTGGCCAGATGAATGTAATCGAGATTTAGAGCATTCCAGAAAAAGAATCAGGTCAAAAGGCCCCACGGTTTGAAAGTTATTGCAGTTTTTCGGGTTTTGGAGACCCCCTAAGAATGCTTCAGAGTCAGGTTTGGGGCATTAAATGACCTCGAAAAGGGTCGAAAAATGGGGGACGAGCAAAGCTCGTCCATAGGGCTATAGAGCGCTTCGAGAGCTTTCCGAAAATGTAAACGGTTCGTCAATCGGAGTTACGGTTCAAAAGTTATGCCTCCCGGAAGTTCGGCTACCGTTTCTGGATTCTTCTAGAATTGCACCGACTTCTAACGCAGCTTCCAGAACCTTCTATTTTGTCGATGGATGCCTACTAGCACTTTCTAGAATGTACTCCTAGTCCTTAACCCTCCGGGGCCTATTTAAGGAGATTTCTGGCATTGTAAAAGGCAGTTCGGATTGGAGCTTGAGAGGAGGTGCTAAAAGGAGAAATATTCTCCAGATTTATGCTATTGTAAGCCCGCAGGGCATGTTTTGAGTTTATTTTCTCTGCACTGTTTGTACCAGCTTATTTTCTCAGTTAATATAATTTCCTTTTTTCTACTGTGTCTATTCTGGTTGTTGGGTTGTGTCCCCATCAATATCACTTAAGAGAATTGATGCAAGATAAAGAAGTCAAATTGGAATATGTGAACATGAAAGAATAAATTGTAGACATATTCACCAAGTCATTACCTGAGGATGCATTTCTATATCTAAGAGGTAAGCTAGGGGTCATTCCCCTATCTAAATTTCACTAAATTAAGTTTATTCATGCATCAACTAGAGCATGTTGAAGATCAATCAATTGGTGCAGAATTGACATAGGCATATTGCAAATGAATCAGTACTTAAGGTACATTGATATTAATAGAATTTTCATCTTTGGCATGTGTTGTCAAAGAGGGAGAAGTTTACTATCATATCTCGTAGAAATTTTAATTATAATAAAGGGGATGTTTACTGTAAGAGGGAGAAGTTTTCTATTAGAAGAAGTTGTTTTTACAGACAAACGAAGAAATTGAAAGTAAAAAAAGTTCACATTGATAGAGGAAGTTCTCATGGATGTGTATCAAAATGAAACTAAGGATATGTTCCTTACTTTATTCTTGTTCCAAAAATTTCATTGTGTTATGGCATGTTGTGTTCCCATCAATGCCAAAGAGGGAGATTGTTGGATACAATGATTAATTGTGTATTGTCTTTGATGTTACACAAATGTCATATCATTATTAGTTAATATATGAAAAGCTCACTTGGGTAGTGAATATTTTTTCTATGTCTACTAAGAACTCCAGAGTTTGCCTAGTTCAAATGGCAGTGTCTACCAAGTTCACTCAGACACCAAAGGAAAGTATATAGAACATGAGCATTAATTGAGCTCACTCAGCTAATGAAAGAATAGTTGGATGGAATTAGAGTTAACCAAGCTCACTCAGTTGCCAAAGGAACTTTGAAAACATGCACTGTTGATCAAGATCCACTTGGTTAACATGGGAAAATTGTTTCTGAGTTAGTGTCTACCAAGCAGGGTCAGCTGACAAAGAACTTTCTTGTTTTGGCATATTAAGTTTAATTGATTCATCTATTGGTTCTAGCCAACTAAGAAGATGAATATTAGTTATTGTAAGTTGTATACTAGCTAACTCAACAATATGAAAGATATAAGTGTAAGGCCAAGATTGTGGGTTGGAATATGTGTATAAGTATAAAAGATTTTATGATGCAAAGAAGAAGTGAATTACAAGGATAAGAAAAATATCCTTGTGGAGCAAAAGAGATATATTCGATTAGGAAGAATCAAGTATAAGCCAAAATTGAGATCTGTAATCAAAAATTTAGTTACATTCAACTCAGGTCATTTCATTGTTACACTCTTATCATTGTAGCAATGATCTAAATCTCTTAATAGAGGTGGCTTAACAGGTATTTGTAAATCCTCTAGCAAGATGGCAGTTCTATTGAATTGTCTAAAGACTTCTAAAAAGGCCACTCCTAACAGGGTGATTAAATCCTCTAATAGGGTCACACCTAATAATTTTTTTTGTAACCTCTAATAGGGTTGGCCCCTAACATGGCTCACTTCAAAAGAGTGAAAACAGTAACTAGTTGCAATTGGTGGTTTTCTCAAATTGGGTTTCCACATTACATCTTGGTGTCAAATGTATTTATGCTATTTAATTTTATGTGTTTGCAACTAAGTTAAAGTAATGGTAATCAAATATAGCATCTTAAAATTTTCAATCTAAGTAATTACCAAGCAAATACAGAGTTTACCAAGTTACAACATTTATTTGTTTGCCGACCATCAGTAGTATTTAGTTCTTAGAGTTTATTTTTTGCTAACATCTAAGGGGTTTGGAATTTATTTTTTGGAGTAACTGATTCACCCCTTCCCTCTCAATTACTCCTTTTATACTTTCAATAGTATTATCCTTCTCAATTTCCTTGGCTAGTAGAGTTGTAATTGTTGTTGAGGTTTCATCAATATTTATTTCATATGGAAAGAGTTTTAACCATCTGACCCTAGGTATTGGTTCTTGCGCATATGTGTAATCTGCATCGGCTAGGAAACACACATCATTGTAATGTTGTTCCACTAATGATACATGAATCCTTAATCTTTGCTTCATGAATTTCTCTAAATCCTCAAAATAGCTAGTCATTAATAACTCAAAATTGTCTCCAAGTTGCTCAATGAGCTCTATTATCTACTGTGTAACTAACCTGTTATTCTTCCAAACTATTTTACTAAAAGTGGGGAATATGTTTTGCACATAGAAAAATATAAAAACAATCAAAGGACCAAACTTACAAGATGCACTTTTGGCCTCCTTGATGGCTTCTAGATTTTTTGAAAATTGTTGAAGTTGCAACTTGGCTAGGTCATAAGAATGGTCTCTCTTTACAATTTTATAACCTAAATCAATTGCCATACAGGAAACACTATTAAGTTAGCTTGAATGAAATAATTTTTGAGCTATAACTCTGATTGAAAAGGCTACCAAGGGATTTGAAATTGTATCAATTGATATCCCTCACTTGTTCCATATGACACATGTGTTCTTCTTAATAACCTCCTTTGAATTACTCTACATGCTCTTTGGTCTATCTAGGGTAGGGTACCCTAATACTTCATACACAATCCTTTTCGAAATTATGATTGGTGCATTCTCTAACCAAATTTGAGATTCATGTATACAGCCCAAAATAATTTTGATCCATTCAATTTTAAAGACTTAAGGAAAGTCTAGGGCATGCGTCAACCCTTTCTTCTCAATGATTTTGTTCTTCTCCTTCAAAACTCCATTATCACACAACTTGTTCTAGATGTCTCTAATTTCCATGTCTCCTACCTCTCCTAGTAGCAACATCTTACATTTTGAACCATTAGGGCCTTTGGTGGTATCATGGGTAGCACACTAGATGGATCTCCCTTGTATGCAATCTCAAGAATTGCATGAAATTAGGATTGCCTCACATCATTACTACTTAATTGAACATTGAAAACATCCTTCCCCTCTTTTCTAACTATTGTAGAAGAGCTAGCTACCCTTTTGACTTCCTAGGGTTCTCAAAAATAAAACAACATAACTCAACACAAGCTAAATACCTTTTGAATCTAATGAATGGTGTCAAGTAGTAATTGAGTCTAGTTTGCAAACACTTGAATCTCCTTTTTCTAATTGCCTTCATTCTCTTCATGCTCTTCAAACTATGGTATGTGCAAGTGGGTCAAAATTTGGCTATATAACCCTTCAAATTTGGCATTATTTGTGTAGTGCAACTACATAGCTGTAGACTTGGTACTCACTACCATATCTCTATTACTTGGAAACAACTACAATTCCTTTCATGCTTGGTAGTAACTATAATTCTTTCCATGCTCACAAACAACATAGAAAACAACAAAATGATAAATATTTTCTAGGTTCTAATCACTTCATTTCATCTTAATCAATTCATATATAATCTTTTCAAATCTTAGATATTTGGAACTAGTGCATAATGTTACATTTCAAATAACAGTTCCACACATACCTTTAATTTCCTAGTTGGGGGTGATGTTATCACCTGATCATTGGATAAAGTGATTTCATCTTGACATTATGTGCTGAAATCTTCCTTATTTTTCTATGTCTTTCTCATCTACATCCTCACCTTTTAGTATCAACCTTTCCATTACCTCTTCTAAATTCATTTCTCGATGTAGGTGGCTGAGTTGGATAGTTTCTACTTACATGACTAGTCTTAAGAAAATTGAAGCATACAATTCCATTCAACCATCTATTGTACTTGCCTCTAAAATGTGTTCTTATTCAATTTTTAGGGATATGACCATATTCTTGGTAATAATGACAATTTTACCTTGTGTTGTAATTCCAATCATAATAATTTTCACTATGGTGTACCTTTGTTTTCTTATTTGATATCCACTTCGATTTGGATCTGCATTCATATGCCTTATGTCCATACTTCTAATAGTTGTAATAATAACCTTAAAATCTTTGAGTTTTGGTAGTCTTGATCGTTCATTCAGGTGTCTAGAGTCCTTGCTTCTTGCAGTTGTGATAGTGTCACTTGAATTTCTTCTTAGGGTTCTAATTTCCATTATTGCTCCTGCAAATGTTTGTTGTATGACCCAATTTTCCATAGTGATGACAAGTGAGCTTGATGTTCTTTCCCTTATTGTTCCTTTGTTAACCACTTTTAAATGATTCCCCTCTTTCAGTTTTGGAATATCCTAAACTAGTAGTGTCATTGTTTGATCTTGGGGATTCCATCAATTTTTCAAAGTACTCGATAGCTTCACTAGGCTTATTGAGATTTTCCTTCCCAGTCTTCAATTCATTTTATAGTATGTTATTATGTGTTTTCATTTTTTTAATCTCAATGTATTTCCTATTTAGTTCTTTATTTGCAATCATCAATTGATTCATTGTATTCAATTGCATGTTTGCAAGCTTTTGCACATCTGATGTCTTCTCTTCAAGTTTTTTAGCTAGTAGTCTTTTATCTTCTTCAATCATGGCTCTGTCTTCTTCAAATTTCTTCTTTAGTTTAGCTATCTCATTGATTGAACTTCTTATTCAATTTTTAGGTTATTGACTTCTTCACCTAGCACACTATTATTTTCCATTAGATCTGCAATTACTGCATCAAACTCTTCTAAGTTTCCATCCTCAAATAATCCAGTAGTTTCTACTTCTTGATATTGATTATTATCTTGCTGAATAGCTAGCTCTTTCCTTCTCTTTAATGAATATTGCAATTCATCTCTTTCCTTTTTGAGTTGATGTAGGGAAAGTTGTATTTCAATCTTCTGGTTCTAAATAGTCTTTCCCAACTTGTAGACTTCCATATTCAAGATCTTATCTCCAATGCTATCAAACATTCCTCCAAAAGAATAAAGCTCAGATGATACAAATTATTGGAAATAACAATGGGAAAGTAAGTTTTGAGGGGCGAGTGACTCAACACTTAAAAATTTTGCCTCTAAAACATATGACCAACATCTATCTCATAACTTGACATATAAACTAAAATAACTTTTCATGCATCACATTCATAGCATAAATTTAACAACACATAATACAATAAATTTGTTACCCAGAAACCCTCCAAGGAGAAGGTAAAATTGGGGTGCGGATGGCACCCACAAATCTTCACTACTAAGTTGTAAAGTGTGGCTAATTATGGCTACAAATTGTTGATCATAAGCTATGATTTACCCTATGAGAGGTCTTCCTTGTCAAAGGCTTACAAGACTATTAGGTCTCACCTTGCTAAAGGATTTCAAACTCATAGTTAATTAAGTACTTGGTTAAGAGATTTACAATAGCTTGTTAGGACTAATCTATTAAGAGATTTACTCTGTATCACCTCTTAGAATGATTCAGCACCCGATCCTTCGATAAGCACCTTACTGCTTAATGTCAGGTCTCCTCTTTAATATTTGATCCTTGATCCTCTTGATTAGATCTATCCTTTCTAATCCTCTCACTACTTTTCTTTATTCCTCTTAGACTAATTCTACATTGCATAGTTCTATCATAGCCATCATAGTCACCATGAACTCTCTCAACTATTAACATTCATCTCCTTGCTCATTTCTTTTTAACTCTCTAGGGTTTTTCCCCCTTAAATAGACATTGGTGGAGATGGGCTAGGTCATAATCAATGGTTGTGGTTGATCCATATTATCACCTTAAACTTCCCTTAATCTAATTGGTTGCATGCATTGCATAGGGATTCATAATATGATTCCATACTTATCTCTTATAACCATAAATTCATGTCAAGTTGGCCTAAAAATTGTTTATATAGAATTTTCTGCCATAACAAACAATTATGCCAAAAATTTTCACTTGGCATCCTATTGCCAAGTTTTAGTTTTCCCTTAAAAGCTTGAAGAGATTGGAATCTAAGTGAGTTTGTGTTCAAGTTTGATGTCTAAGTATCCTTTAGGTCGCTTACTCCTCATCTTTCCTTAGTATCTCACTTTCTTTGTTTTCTGGGTCTTCTAATCATGTTGTGTGGGTTTTCTATTTTTCTCATGTGCAATGGATCTAGGTAATCTAGGTGTCATTTGGTGTCTTCCTGATGAGAAGTAAGTTTCTCTACATTTCATTTTCTGGTATCTTTCCCTAGTAATCCTTGTCCCATGGATTCTGAGCTTTGGAGTTGATTTTCCCCTTAAGTGAACCATATCGAGTGTGTATCCAAAGGATGAAGCTATGAAAATGAATAACAAGTTTTAAATATAATTATGTCATGCTAGAAAGGCCTACAAAGATGTGGATCGAAGCCAAAATGAATTTCATTTAAAGTTTCAAAGGCTAAATCAAGTGCTATGACGAATCACAAGTCTATGGGTTTTCTGTTGCATGTTCAAGGAAACGAAGTTGTTTTGTTCTAATCCTAAAGTTGTAATAAATTAATACAAATCCTAGTCTTAATGATCAAATAGTGTGAGTACGATGTTGAATGAATCATATTGGGTGCAAAATCAGTAAGGGATGCTCAAAATTAACCTCGTAGCAATTAGATTGTGATCAAAAGGTTAAGTTTTGTCGATTCACTTTATTCCAAGACATGTTGCTCAAAAAAGGGTTTTTCGCCTCTAGGCGATGCATAGGGCCACTTCTCTAGAGGTTTTGAATATAGAAAGTCAAGTTACTCTAAAATGTGAATAGTCTTTAGAGATTCCTAAAAGATACTTCTGGAAAAGTTAGTAGTTAGAGTATGAACCCATTATAAAGGAAATGCAATGTTAAACACTTAAGGTGGAAAGTGAAAGAATGAAATGTGCAAGCTAACAAACCAGCACCCCATGTGATTGCAATCCTTAATAGAAGGAAAATAGGTTTAAGAAAAAGCTAAGTTTCTTTCTCTCCTACATATGTTAATATTATCAAGTATATCTATATTCTAGATTCTTAAGCAAAGTAAGGCACTTCCTATACAACTAAAGCATTTGTGTTGTTAAGCGATTTTTAGTCATATCACTTTACTTTAAGTAAAGTAATAAAACTTTCAAAAATAGAATATTTTACATGAACATGAAAAAAAGTTTAAATAGCTATTACTCATTGAATTAGATGCAAATCCTATCATTATAATCATTGGCCAAACTTAATTTCATTCGTGTGGCACCAGTGCTCTAATTCCTAAAGCTATTTTATCATAATTTCCAGTAATTGATTTCTTCAAGTATATTAAAATGACTATTTATTGAGAATTGTATCATGTGCAATCATAGTGAATTGAAATTAGAGATACTAGTTACAATAAGTTAATATGCATGGAGAGTGAATTAAAAGAGCTAATAAAAACATCTTTCAAATTCTATGATTTCGGTGATCTTCATAGAAGCCTCAATTCTCAACCCATTCAACTAATCAATCAAAAGATTAAAGAGATAGGATTGGTTATGGCAATTGGTTTTCCAATGGTAGTGCATGAACCTAAGCTGATGAGGGAATGTATTGAGAGATATGACCAAAAAACAAAGAAGATTTTGTTTCTTAACCAATCTATCCTCATCTCAGTAAACAAAGCATTGATGCATTCCAAATTGGCATTCCCATGAAGGAGCAATATTGTGATGTTGATTTCATCTATGTTTAATGAGAAGAAGACCTTTAGATGGGAAGATATGTGGAGGACATGGTTCTAGACTGTGTTGCCCCACTTTTTACCATATTCCAATTTTGCAAAGTGGAGGATTTAACTTGTATTGTGTATAGACTAGTCGAATCAGTTGTTTCTTCCTTCCTCAAAGTGTTAAGTTTCTCCATCAGGTTTCCATCTTTTGTATTTTCCCACATTATATAGTCGGGGGGGTGTTCCTTATCATCATGAGTCATGCAGTTAGTCTAGATCCTTACTTGATGGAGATTCCTGAATAATGCTACCTCAAATGAATTTTCTTGTAGCTCATTTGATCTAAGTATAAAGAAAGTTGAACTAGCAAAAAATTAAGTTTCTTCTTCTTCCTAGTGGGTTTATTCTGTACAGATCTATAAATGCTATTTGTCGGCTGAAACAAGGAAAGGTGAGTCATAATATGGATGGATAATTCAAGTATTATCATGTTTTCATAGTGGGAATCACTCAGAACTCACCAGGATGATTAGAATAAGCATCAGCGAAAAACTCAAAAATAGCTTCTCCTTTGGCAGGTTTGAACTAAGAAGTAAGTTTTCTGAAAAAGGCCTAAATAGAAGGGTAAAGTTACTGTAATATGATAGCAAGTAATACAAATCTATTGAAAAAAAAAAGCATTAACTAGCATAAAAATCATAACATATGAGATAGACAAAGTGAAACCTTCAAATGAGAATGTGAGCCATGGAATGACTCTCCCAATGAGGATGGTCACTTGATTTAGGGATGAGTCTATTATGCAGATTTGGGATATACGCTCAAGATTCAAAATAGCTTCAATGGATTTGGGATTTTTGGTGTGGATGATGGCTTTGATATGGATTTGGCTTCTCAAAATGGCATTATGAGTTTACTTGATGGATTGTGATTTCAAAAGGGCATGGTAACTTTAGCTTAAAGATTTGTGATGAAAATGGCTTGGGAGGGGATCTAATTTATAGGCCAAGGGCTTGAGGGATGAAGGGTTAAGATGCAAGGAGAGATGAAAGCTTAGGGAGGGCTAGGATGCACTCAAAGGGGAGCACATGGATTGTGCTTGTTTAGCACCAATCAAGGAGTGACACATGTCACAGGGTCATTGGGTGGAGGAAAGGGAAAGGATGAGTCAACAAAGGAGGATCAAGGCCTTAAATGGCCCTCATAATGGCTTGTAAGAGATTTTAAGGGCATATAAGAGCATTGAAGGCTTTGTGGTTGGGATAAAGTTTTATGGTTGGGATATTTTGAGGGAGGAGACTTTGGTTTGGCTTAGGAAAGTCTTAAGCTCACTTAGGGAATGTGACAAGGTTAGGGGGGGATTAGGCTTGGGTTAGGATTAGATTAAGGATGTTAGAGATGTGCAAGTGTATGGCATTCATGAGGGTGGGTGAGTTAGTGGCTAAGCTTAGTTAGTATGGGTGGATGGGGTGGATTAGGCTAAATGGAGGATTAGCGATAGGTTAGGGGTTTATTAGATTTTGAGGCTTTTTATTTAAAGTGTTTTTAAATAAATTTGGGGTTTGGAATTAGATAGGAGAATAGGATTTAATTGATAAATAATAGGTTATTTGATTTATCAATTAGGACTATAGATGAGTAATTAAATTAATCAGCTAGGGGATGGAAAAGGATTAAATAAATAGGAATTTAATTAATGATGCCTTTAGAGATAGCTAAATAGGATTACCAAAGTGGTGTAATCAAATTTAGGTGTCTACATTTTGCCCCTCTTTGATATAGTTTTGAGACAACACTATTTTGAAGAAGTTTGAATGAAGACGACACGAGGAAGATGTTTTAGCAACAAGGTTTCCCCAGTCTCGGATAAGAAGAGGAGAGACTAGACTTAGATGATGCCCCCTCAAGAAGGCGATGAAGAGAGAAATGAGGCTCGATGGCTTCTTGAAAAGTATAAGAAGTTAGGACCAGTAGAGACACATATTGGCAAAGAGAAGGGGCTGAATTAGCTCAAACTCTCACTATGAGAGAATGATAACAGGGAGGTCAGATGCACAAGAGGAAACAAGCTTAAGACATTCTAGGATTGAGGGGAGGATGAAGGAGCAAAGTGCTATAAAAAGGAATCCAGGATAGGGAAATGGATGATGGGATGAGAGAGTGGATGCAATAGGATTTCAAAGAGTCAGATTGGAAAAAGATGGGTTTCAGAGATCCCTAGGACTAGGATTGTGGATCTCGAAAGATGAGGCTTGGTGGATTGATTTGAGGGGTGGATCCCTAAGACTAAGAGTGATGATTGGTTGTGAGAGAACTGATACACAAGTAGGGGTGGGAGAGATGGATGTTGGATATGGATGGGGGATAATGGAGATGAAGGGACTCCATTGAAGCATTTTGAGCAGGGGGATACTTCAAAGAGAAGTACCACCATGTAGTTTGAGCACTAGAGTTAATATAGGAATGTTGGTTAATTGCCAAGGTTATGAAGAACATCAAGGCATGTTCACCAACCTTCTAGAGGACTAATAAACTAACTCAAAACAAGCACATAAGGATTGTCTCAGCATCGCACATGAATCCCAGAGGAAGCGGCATGGAAACGACACTGGGTAACCCACAAGTAGAAAAGAAAAACAAACAAAAGACCTAATCAAGACCTTGCACTCAAATTGCCCATTCATAGCACACCATGATATAAAAGATCATGGCAACTGTGAGGAGGGAACAACCCAAATCACTTGGAAGAGATACGTTTAAGAACCAAACTTGAAATCTCGAAAAGAAAATAAATCTAAAGAAAATGTAAATCCGTAAAAAAGTTAACATTTTGCCAAAGAGATCGGTAGGACTGGATACTGACAGACCAAGATCAGATGAGAGGAAGGATGCATCCTGCAAGGATCTATCGGTAATATCAAGGACTAGGATGAGCTAGGCAAGAAGAACTTTTTAAGACAACATTTTGATGACAAGGGATCACAGACAAGGATTCACTAAAGCACCTAACCAAGAGAACTGCAATTTGTGATCAAGTAGGAACTGACATGAAGAGATGAGAGGTATACAATGGGACTAAGCAAAGGACTAATGTGCAAGGAATATACAACTGATAGATCAAAGGATGTACAAGGGATTATCGGACAAAAGTGCAGCATGATAGGATAGTGGTAGGAAAGATAAAGATGAAGAGATAGTGGAAGATAGTGGATGAGGAGGGCATGGGATAAGGAGATAGAGGGGATGAAACACTAAAAGGGAGAAGATGGTTTGTGAAAAGCTTAAGATAGTGGGAGTAAGAAGCTCAGGATGAGGAGAGGGCGAGAGAAAAGTTCAGGATGGGAGGATAGCGAATGGAAGCTCAAGATGAGGGATAGCTAAGGGCTAGATACCAATGACAAGGGATGTACCAGGTGATGGAAAGATGGAGGTAATGCTGGGAGATGCAAGGATAGATGAAAAAGGGAACAATAAATAGAGGGATTTGGAGAGAGGAATGCAAAAAGATAAGGATGGAAAGCTGGACACGACATGGTCTCCAAGGAATAGAGTGCCCCTAGTTATAATATGTTATTCAAGAGGATTTTGTATGAGGGATGGTGGTAGGATTGAATATTGGTCAACAAGAGTATGAGGGAGATAGATGGAAGCTAGGATGTGAAAGGTTAATGAGGTAGAGGATAAGAAGGATGGGTGGATGAGGACAAGGGAGGGAGTGGATCGATGAAAGAATGGGTAGATAAAGGATTGGTGGACTTTATTACTATCAAGATCCAAAGGAGGATGGTGGGTGAAATGGATAGGATGAGGTTGGTATGGTGGGATGAGATGGGTATGATGGGTGATGGAATGTGCCCCCAAGTGTACAGAGCATTTGGATGGAGGGATTACACATGACGCTTGTTTGCCAAGTTTTCACCATGGTACTTGTCCAAGGCGCCTGAATTGCCAAGTTTTCACCATTGGACAATTTTTTTTTTTTTTTATTTTTTTTTTTTTTTATTTTTTTTTTTTTAATTTTTTTTTTTGACCTTTTTCGACCTTTTTGATGCATTTTTACTCATAGATGTTGGTAGGATGGATGGAAAAGGGATTGGATTCAACAAGTGAAATGGTGGGTGGGAGTTTGGCAGATAATGGATGCAAAGACATAAGGCTAGAGGGTAAATGGATGAGGGAAATGGAAAGATCATCATTGGCACACACCTTGGGAGGTGATAAAGTAGTGGGAAAGATGGTATTGAGCAAGATTGAGGAGAAAATGGAGGAAGAGAAAGATAAGGACTAAAAGCAAAGTTGGAAGATGGAGGATGGGAAATTTATGATAAGAAGCATATGGACTAAGAGTGGATTGGGGGGATGAAGGATGTTTGGATAAAGGATGACTGGATGAGGCTTTTTGAGTAGCATGAATGGATGCCAATTGAGATTTTTCTTTGAGATGCATTTCTTTTATGAGCATCTTGGGTATCCACATGATTTTTGACTTTTTCAGCTTGGGCTTTTGTGGCCTCTTGACCTTTTCTTTGATTGGGATCAAATATTTCTCTTCTTGAACATGTATTTTAGAAGGGACATGTTGAGACTTGGACTTTTGTGGATTTTTGGATTTATGCTTTTGTGTTTTGGCAACCAATATATTTTTGTTAGCCATGGTATGGTAACAAGAGCATGGATGAGCTAGAGGGATAATGGATGGAGTGATAGGGTTTAAAGGTTGGAAGGGATTCAAGGGTGAGTGCCTTTGATGATCTAGCTGGTGGATTTGAGGGGATGGAAGCATAGATTGGAACATAGGATATGGATGGATATAATTGCTCAAGATGGATGGAGGGAATGGAGGATATGGGCCCAAAATAGATGGAAACAGGGAAGTTGTAGGTCCCAAAATAGATGGAGGAGATAAAGGATTCATTTTAGGTACATAAGGACCCAAAATGGATGGAAAGGATGTGGGATTTAGATAAGGGATATATGGACCCAAAATGGAGGGTTGGAGATAAGGAGTAGCGTAAGGGCCCAAAATAGATGCAAAATAAGATGGATGGGAACTTTGGGGTGAAGATGGAAGAACTTGGGACCATGCAGGGATAGCGGGGATACCAACATCTAGAGATAATTTTTTATTTCTTTCTTCAATATGATGTTCATTATTTGGAACAAAAGATGTGAGTCCATTATTAGCTAAAGGAGTCGAAGCTTCATATATGATAGTTAGTTCTTCTTTGATGGATCTATCATCATGGATTATGGGAGATGTATGATCATGGAGTAGAGGGGATGTAAGGATATGATCTTGATTTGGATGGAGTGATGGGAATGGATCTTGAGATGGAGTAGGTAAGATGGTAGGATTCAGATATGGAGAGGATGGTAAAAGTGGATCATGTAGACGAATAAGTGGGATGGTGGGATCTTCTATTGTGTCAAGGGATATTTCAACATGCTTTTGGACAAGATCTTGATAGGAATGGGTGAGAGTGGATGGTATGATAGGAGAAGTATGGATGGTTTCTTTAAGTGAGGTAGATGGATGGGTAGGAGGTTCTGCAATGGGGACGCGTTGATGGAGGATGGACTCATTAGGTTCATTATATGGGATTTGGGTAATGCTAGGAGGAGGAGATATGGATGGGATTTGGAGGGATTTGATGGATGGGAGGTAGGAGATGGAAGGGGTTTGATAAGTGGGGTGGATGTGATAGGGATGGTAGTGATAGGATGATGTAAGAGGGGTGATGGGGGTGGGAGAGGGAGTTGCTTTGGGTTTCCTTCAAAAAATCCTTGGAGACAAGTGTGTTGGACTAGGAGGAGTAACGGGATTGGGGTGATATGTTGTATGGCTAGGATTAGTTGGAGGATTTGGAAGAGATTGGGATGGTGGATTTGGACTAGGGATGTAGCTACTAGAATTCT
This sequence comes from Cupressus sempervirens, assembly GCA_028749045.1. NCBI lineage: Eukaryota > Viridiplantae > Streptophyta > Pinopsida > Cupressales > Cupressaceae > Cupressus > Cupressus sempervirens. The sequence goes on from CM053793.1 coordinate 110,737,823, forward strand.
TCAAGAATGGTGGAGGTTGCGAGATGAAGGTAGAGGAAGATGGAGGTATGACTGATGTATAAGAGGAATATGTGGGCACAATATAAGGAGGATGTAAGGATGAGGATAATAATGGATTTCCTTTGTTAAAGGCATGGTAAGGAGTACTAGTGGGTATGTTTGGAGGAAGGATGGAGTAGTTGGGAGGAATGTTTGGATTTTGGGGGATGTTTGGCAGAATATCTCTAAGGCTTTCAATATACCCATCATAGTCGACAAGATCATCATCATAATTGGAAAAGGATGGGGTGGGAGAAAAGGTGGGATGACAAAACTCATCATAATAGGATTGTGACATGATGCTTTGATGATGAGTTTGATGGGGATGAGGTCTTAAATATGGATGAACATGGAAGCTCATGGTTGGATTTGGATTAAGCTCAGATTTTGGATTGGCTGATGAATGATTTCCTAGGGAGAGTCAAAGCTACATGATAGACCTAAGGAGGATTGGTTGGAGATTCTTGGCTTTCCTATGGATGGAAGACTTCAAGGGTATGCTGTCAAAAAGTGAGAGTTTAGCTTTCCTATGTGCAGGATTGGTGGCTTTTGGTGTCAACTTGAGGATAGACAAATGATCCTATGGGCATGACATGAGATTGACCACTTGTGGATCCCAACCTTTAGCTTAAGGTGATGAGGGATGACAAGTGACAAGGCTATATTACCCTAGACAAAGCTCTATCAAAGGGATAACCTTGGGGAGATTGAGGGATTTGGATAGATTGATTGGATAGAAAACTCTGGCTGAGTAACAACAATTCCTTAAAGGCTTGGGTGATTTTGGATTGGGTTGCTAGCTAGCTAGGGGGATGATTTGGATGGACTTTGGATTTTGGATTTTTCTAAAGAAAAGAACTAGATAGATTCGGTTGCGGTGGGGGAGCTTGGATGTTTTTCTGATGAGGCAGTGACTACACTAAGTATGCCTTGAGCTGGGAGATTTTTGCTTTTCTGGGATTTTGACCAAAGTTGGCAAACATTCATTCAAAAGCTATGAACAAACAAATAGACAAAAGTTTGGAGCAAGCACGTCAAACACACCAACATCCTAGGAAGCTTTCTTCAAGGATTAAATTTGGTTTAGCTAGGGAGTCCTCGATATACGCAAGGTACATGAAGCCCAAATCCGTAGATGAAACCTAAAAGATGTCACACAGCCAAGAGGAGTGGTAACCCACTTCTCCTCTTTCACTTCTCAAGGGTATAAAGTTCCTTGGGGCTTAGCCCAAGTGATAAAATCTTGATCCCAAGAGAGGTGTCTTTGGATTCACCTCCCGATCTTTATACTCTGACGAAATGTTGGAGTTGAGGTCATCCCAAGGGGTGATGAAATCCCCAAGCAGGCCTCCTAAAACTTAAACAAGATTTTGGATCCTAATCTTATGCACCCAAGATGGCCTCGAAAGACAGCAAGGGGAGAGAAGACTTGGATGATCTTGGGTCAAAAGATAGAGTTCTTTTCTAACTGACGCTTAAGTTTTTTGATCTAGACCTTTTGAAAACACATGTGATTAAGATGCAAAGGTTCAATTCCATTTTGAAATGTGCCAACAAAAAAGAAGTGATAGAAGAATGAATACACCAAGAAGATTTAGGGTCAACAAAAAGTAAACTCGCACACCTAGAGGCCCTCCACGTCAAGTATTGATTGATTTTCTTTATGGCATTCAAGATTGAGTGTGAGTTTGTTTTAAGTCCAAAAAAAAGATGTGTGTAGAGCTTGATTATCAAGTGCGTGCTTGAAGGCCCTCCACGTCAATTGATTTTTGTTCAATTTTAAAGTCCAAACTTGAAGTGTGATTGATCTAATCTAGATTTGTGGATATTCACGAAATCTTATAAGTTAACATAAATCCTCAAAAAACTAATTAAGTAGAATCAGATTGGAACACTTAACACCTTTTTCAAGTGGACCCATCCCCATATATGGCACTAATATTGCAACCAATGGTTAGAATGATGGCGGTTAGAAAAATGGTGAGTCCAAATGAAAACCACTTAATTTGATTTTTGTTGATTTATGTTAACTTAATGAATTTCCTAAGTGTTCAAAATTTGACTTTTTCCTAAATTTTCTTGCAAAAGATAGATTTTTTTGTTAGTTTTAGAGCACCAAGGAGAAGTGTTTGATTTGTGGGGGTTTTTAGGCATACAAGTTCATTTTTCTAATTTGTAAAGACAAAAAATAATGACAGAACGCGACTCTAAGACACAGAAAGCGTTCCCGTAAGCGGGTTCGCGATCTCATTGGAGTTTGATTTCGTTGGGATGTGTTCCCGCAAGCCTCCCAAGGTGAGAGAATGCCAGGAAAAACTAGTGAAAACTTAAAATAAAAAACTAGGGAGCTCATTTTGAATAGAACGATCCCGCTGGTTTGTGTTTTTTACAACGTTCCTGCAAAGTGAAAATGACAGTTTCGCAAGAAAATTAACAATTACAAATGAAAAGAATATAGTTCATTTTCTCGCAAGTGGAAATGAAAATCTTGCTTCTCTCAAGAATGTTCCTGCAAGTAGGAATGACAATCCCACTGGAGGATTAGTCGACATGGATGCAGAGCCAAGTGCAGGATACATGGTGGAGGCTGATTTGTGATGACTGTCGAACTCACTGTTGTGGATGTGCATTCCAACCGGAGAATAGCTACATTCCTGTGGTTGTGAGATCACGTTCTTGGGGTCATGAGGATGCAAAACTTGCTGGTTTTGAAGTCTTCTAAAGTGAAAAGCGATGAGATGGTCAGGAGTATATTTTACCAAAAGTGACCTGCGTACCTGCAACAAAATCAGCAAACCTAACACAAAAAATTGCAAACAAAAAAAGTTAGTTTTGTTAGTTTATCAAAAAAAACAAAAAAAATGATTAGATTGACCCTAATGCAGGGTTCCACCGAGCATGCCAAAATGTATATGAGAAAATATGATAGCAAGTAATACTAATCTATTCAAAAACAAAAGCATTAACTAGCATAAAAATCATAACATATGAGATAGACAAAGTGAAACTCTCAAATGAGAATATAAGCCATGGAATGGCTCTCCCAATGAGGATGGTCACTTGATTTAGGGATGAGTCTATTATGTAGATTTAGGATATATGCTCAAGTTTCAAAATAGCTTCAATGGATTTGGGATTTTTGGTGTGGATGATGGCTTTGATATGGATTTGGCTTCTCAAAATGGCATTATGAGTTTACTTGATGGATTGTGATTTCCAAAGGGCATGGTAACTTTAGCTTAAGGATTTGTGATTAAAATGGCTTGGAAGGGGATCTAATTTATAGGCCAAGGGCTTGAGGGATGAAGGGTTAAGATGCAAGGAGAGATGAAAGCTTAGGGAGGGCTAGGATGCACTCAAAGGGGAGCACATGGATTGTGCTTGTTTAGCACCAATCAAGGAGTGACACATGTCACAGGGTCATTGGGTGGAGGAAAGGGAAAGGATGAGTCAACAAAGGAGAATCAAGGCCTTAAATGGCCCTCATAATGGCTTGTAAGAGCTTTTAAGGGCATGTAAGAGCATTGAAGGCTTTGTGGTTGGGATAAAGTTTTATGGTTGGGATATTTTGAGGGAGGAGACTTTGGTTTGGCTTAGGAAAGTCTTAAGCTCACTTAGGGAATGTGACAAGGTTAGGGGGGGGGATTAGGCTTGGGTTAGGATTAGATTAAGGATGTTAGAGATGTGCAAGTGGATGGCATTCATGAGGGTGGGTGAGTTAGTGGCTAAGCATAGTTAGTATGGGTGGATGGGGTGATTTAGGCTAAATGGAGGATTAGGGATAGGTTAGGGGTTTATTAGATTTTGAGGCTTTTTATTTAAAGTGTTTTTAAATAAATTTGGGATTTGGAATTAGATAGGAGAATAGGATTTAATTGATAAATAATAGGTTATTTGATTTATCAATTAGGACTATAGATGATTAATTAAATTAATCAGCTAGGGGATGGCAAAGGATTAAATAAATAGGAATTTAATTAATGATGCCTTTAGAGATAGCTAAATAGGATTACCAAAGCAGTGTAATCAAATTTAGGTGTCTATAGTTACTAGTGGGCCTAATTTTTTTCTTGCAAAGCCTTTTTTATGTTTTCTAAGGGCTTATAGTAAAGTGCTTAAGGCCAAAAAGCTAAAACAAAAGCATAAGTGGAAAAATGGAAATTTCCTTCTACATTGTGGGTTTTCTACCCTCGAGGACAATTTTCCACATCTAATGAAAAATTGCTACTGCAAGCATGGTAAGTGTTTGAATTGATCACAAGATGTGTTGGGATAGAAATGGAAGAAAATTAGTTAAATTTGTAAGGATATTTTGAGTGGAATCTAGCCAAGCAGATTTTTCCCCAAGGAGTACTTCGTTCTTGTTTTTTTGAAACTAGGTGAAAACAAAAAGGTAAGTTAGTAATAAAGGAGAGTTATCATTGGGCCAACACAAACTATCAAATGACAAGGAGAAATCTATTAGAACCCTTATATTTACTAATCCAATGGATTTATCCTTAAATTTGCTCATGTGGTGCAGATTGTGGAATTTAATGGGCAGATTAAGGGTTTTTATATAAAGAAGAATCTAATAGAAATTCAAATCACTGCTTTACTGTTATACTGTTATATTTAATAATGCTTCAAAAAAACTTCAAAGTTTAGGGTCCGTTTCTTTACATCATCACAATTGTTGAATTTCTATCATTCTATATCAGGCAAGATGGCATCAAGATTCTCTGGTTTTGATGGGTTGGGTTATATCAAGTCAACATGGTAGAGTATCTATGATACTTCATTATATTTCTTTAATATGCAAGATTTTCAAAGAAGGCTTAGAACTAAGCCGATTCACCCTATAATGGAGAAACTCTGAGGAAGTGGACTAGTGGAAGCAGCTAGGTTTCCTATTGCAGTACAAGCCTTGGAGCTAATTATGGAACGTATCAATCATTACAACCCAAACACCAAGCAAATCCTATTGCATGATCAAATAGTATTGATTTTAATTGATAGGAAAGTGATGGTGAATTGTCTGGGGATTTTGGAATGAGAAGAGTTTTCTGAGCTAACAATCGGAGGAGCCATGTCTGAATTCTCCCTGAGGAAGATGGTGTGGCAGAAGGAGATCATGAACTCCTAGTTCCAAAAGCCTAGGGGAGCAAAAAGTAAGGCCCCTAAAACCCTGTTTGGCACGGATCTTAAGCCAAAAATTGTGGATATTTTGGTCCTCTTGCATCAACCAAAAGGTTAGGTAGAAGCACTCAATTTTATAGAACAATACTTATTTATGGTGAAAATTATTTGGTCAGACACACAGTATGTTGACTGGGCATTTGAAGTTAGTTAACATCTTTCTAGGGCTCTCGATGCAACCAAGTTTTATAGTTTGTTTTATATGTCATCTTTCTTGATATATATGTTGGCTTCCCTACAATTGTGGCTGAGACTCCCCAGAATAGAGAATTTTCTTGAAGATGTAAAAAGCTATGAGTTTTATCCATGCTTGTAGTTACAGAATAGCTATGCAGAGTATATCTAGGTTAATGATGCATTCACTATGAGAATCTATATGAAACTCCATTGGTGTCCGAAGCAGATGTTCAGCCCAAAAGCAATGGCAGTCATTAGCCAGTTTGGCTATTATTTTATTCAATTCTCATCTTTCTCTTATTTGCATCTTGCAGTGTTTGACAAATTTCCCCTGAAGCTACCTAGATATCTAGATGATATGATCATGCTCATCGAGATCGTTAGGAAAGCAATCCAAGTAAATGTGTTGAGTGCTAGTTTGAGAAAGAAGGGGTATGAATTGCCCATAAAAGTTAGAGCTTATAGTTGTGAATCCAGATCTGATGCAAATAACATACTCAAAGCATTCGAGAACAAATACAGATTGGAGGAGTATGAAGTGATAAGGCCCATGTTTAATCCAAATGGATATGCTAGAGATGTGTTTCAAATTGGAAGTGTCATCAAACATGTAACTACTATAGAAGATTATTGGGCTGATTGTAGGGATGAGCTAGAGAACAAAGACCGTGCCTTTGCTAGACTCACAGTAAATCAAATAAAGACCTATGGTATTCAGTTGGATGTAGAAGGGCTAGAAGATGATGGGAAAAATATGTATAGTAATACATATTTGACCAAATTGAGAAACATCCCAATCAGCTCTGAGCCATGTGTAAATATAGAACAAGATATTGATGTTATGATGGCCCAAATCATCAAGAGAATCAAGAAATGGGTTGACTGGACAGCAAAAAAAGGTCTGAGCAGGAGCAAGACTACTCAAGCTTCTCTAGCTGCTACTACTCCCACTTCCTCTCAAAGCACCACACCCAGTATTACAACTTTGGCTTTTCAATGGCTGGCTCAATATGTAGGAGGAGGTGATCAACCCCCAAAGAAGAATATTTCAATAGCTCCAACTTGCCAAGGAGTTTCTCTACCAGTGATTGGAGCTCAAGTTGGTACTGAAGAAAAAGGGATAGAAGAACCGAAAGATGGAACCACCTCTCCAGCCTCACCTCTTCACACCACTCCAATTCCATCTCCCTGTGTTACCCTATTTTCATCTCCTCATAATAGCCCTACTCCATCTACAGGTGCTTCTCTTCTAAATCCAACTAGTTCTCCCATCCAGATAGTAGAGATTGGAGATGATCAGAGCAGTAGCAATGAGTCCACTAAATTTGATGAAGCTACAAAGAGAACTCAAGAAGAAGAGAATGTCTCAGGTTCATCTCGGCTCCTCTACCAAGATCTGAAGAACCCCTTCTCTGCAACAACAGTAGCAATGACTCTAGTAAAGAAGAAAATGTTTAGCATAGAGTCACTTGGGATGGCTTCTAAAGTGATTGGTGTGGAGTCTTGGCTTGAAGACACCTTAGAAAGAAAAAGAAAAAGGAAAGATGAAAGTGTTCCTACAAAGGATGTTGTGTCTCAAGTAGTACACTCTGGGTCGGCCATAGTAAAAGCTAAGAAGCATAAAACTTTGTCCATACTTGGGCAAGATCTAGAGATCAGACATTTGACTATGGAGATTGTAAAACTAAATAAAGCAAGGCGAATTGAGGATATGACTCCTGAAGACTTCACTTTGAAGCCAAGCATGATACAAAAGTTGGCTTATGGAGATCAGGCAATGAGATAATAGAACGACAGTTAGAAAGCCTCAAATTATCAAAGACTAAGATGAAAGCTAAGATAGAAGAACTCAAAAGATTCATCAAGTAGCTAGTTGTTCCATTGGTAACTATTATTGGTGTGCCTGCTACTAAAAATCCTGCAGTAGAGGAAGTGCAAGCTTTCATCTCACAGCTTCAGAAAGATAGGCATTTTGGTTAGATTGGGAAAGAGTGGAATGATAAACTCAATGCGAATGGAGCTACTCTGATTGATCAAATCGGGAATGTTATCCTTCGATTGGAGACTGAGAAAGATAATATCTCTTCTAATCAATGCACTTTGACTGTAGAGAAAGCAAGATGTGATGAGTGTATTTCTCTCTTAAAAATGATTATCCAAATGAAGGCAAAGGAGGTGATTGAAGTAAAGATTTTGAAGAAAGGAACTGAACCCTATTTGAATGGCTCCAAGTTATACAATTCAAGCTAGAGATGATTTTAGAAGCTAAAAAAGGACTCAAGAAAACAAAAGATAAAGTGAAGAGAACTCAAGATAGGGCATTTGAACTGATGAAAGGATTACACACTGATCCACAAACTAGCGATCAAGGTAGAGCCCTTAATAGACTAGATATAATGAAGAACAACTTCTCCATGTATTTAAGTAACTTATCAAGAATGGTTTCAAGTGTTCAAATAGAGTTATAGAGCTATAGACACTAGGTGGATGCATACACATAGCTACTAAAGAATTGACAGGACATCTAAATTCTATGAAAGAATTGGCTCGAGAACATTCCAAATGGATCTTAAGATTCACTAATATACACATGCCTAGTCATGAGGAATTAGTTTCCATTATAGTTTCCACTAAGGCATATAGGGAAAAAGTTGAAAAGGGAAAGAAGTCTAAATGATTCAATGATGCCTCCTTTTCACTTTCTTTTGTAGCTCCTACCAATTTTGTAAATTTTCTAATATGACAAACTGGCATCTTGCCATTTGTCTCCTAAGAAGATGAACTGATTAAAATTCCTATTGTAATGGTCATCTCTCAAAATCTATATGTATGAAGTTGAAGGATTAATGAAAGGTTCGCAAAATTTTTGGTGTGAAGTGTTATTTGTTGCAGAGAATTGAATGGTATTTTATTTCAAATCATTTTTCATTCCAGTACATATTATGATTAGTTAGTATTCCCTTTTTGTATTGCAAAGAACTAAGGAAGAAGAGAGTTTCATTTTCCTTGTTTTCTCGAATACAAATGAATGTAATAATTATTTTTATAATTCATTTGATGAAAGGATTCTGTTAGTTTTTCCCAATTCATCAGTTGTATTTCAGATTTGAGTTTGACTTAGTTTAGCATTAGTTGATTATGTGAATGGATTTATGGATTCATAAGATGTGTGGGTACATGAATCTATTTTAGTATTGAGAAGTTATTATCTGCCTGAGTTGGATTTAATTTAGGTCTAACTTGGTTATTCCTCTATTGTTCTCAGGTAAAGAACATACCACAAAAGAGTTTAGGATGAAAACAAAATTCATTGAAAATTTGTTTTAGGGAGCTATACCTATCAATTCAGAGAAAATCTAAATTATTCACAAGAGGCTTTCCAACTATTTGTGATCAGATATTGTTCTTAATTGGGTAATAGAGAGTAATAATATAAAAGAACAATATGTTTAGCAACATATTTTTGGTGACTCTGCTGGGAAGACGAACAGTCGCTTGATCAAAAAGCCTATGTCATGAGGAAAAATGGTACTACCTTATGAAAACATAATCCCAGTGCTCCAACCTAACCTTGGTTTTCAAGATGACCAAGAGGATATGATTTCATCCCTTAACACATTTGTTTGGAGGCATAGGAGGAACACTGAACATTATCAGAATGCTAGCCAGGTATTAGAGGAGGAAGAAAGAAGAGTTGAAGCCTTTGAAAGAGTTGTTCAAAGGAGAGAAATCCAAATAGCAGAAAGATAATTAAGATAGTAATCTTAGAGTTAAACTAGACCTAGCATCCTGGAACAATTTAGGTTCATTAGAAGTACCAAGGAATAGGGTGTGCAAGATTCCACCTTTGATAAACTAGAAGAGTTTGGCTTTCCTATTTTAGACGTTCCAAATAGAAAGGTGAAGATAAAAGTTAGAGTAGACCCCCTTCCCCTATTAGAAATCAAGACACTAGCACCTCGCATTCCACTTGTCAAGTGTTAGCACTTCACGGAGTTACTGCCCCTCTAGTTGTTAATTTTCTGCCATATACTCCTAGAACAATCATAGTTGCTCCATGGGCCGCAACAACAGGACCGTTAGTGCTAAATGCTTACCACCCACTTTCAGCTAGCTCAAGGAAGAATTTTCCTCAATGCTCAAGTGATGGAAAAGTCACTATAGATGAACACATTAAGGCTTTCTTTGTGGCTACTCGTATCTTAGGAGTGGGACATGAAGATGTTTCTGTAAGATTGTTTGTAGAAACCCTCACAGATAGTGTAGCAGATTGGTTTTATCATCTACCTAATGGCTTAATAATTGATTGGGACACAATGAGAATTGAATTTGAGGCCAGATGAACATGCCTTGCTAACATAGTTGACTTCAATTAAGAAGCAACCAACTATGAGCATGAGGGATTTTGTTGCCAATTTCAATAAGATTAATAGTAGAATTCCTACTACTGATAGACTCACACCTAGCAATCTAAATACTTTCTTTATTAGTGCTATGCCTCCAGATATCAATTATGATCTAAGGAGAGCACGCCCCACTAATATGGCTGATGCACAGAAGAAATCTATAGAATTTGAAGATGATTTGATTTCTGCAGGAAAATGGAAGCAAGAACTTCAAACTAGGGGAAGTTCTTGTAATACCACATCATCTGATGAAATGATTCAAAAATTATCAAATGAATTAATAGCAATGAAGAGATAATTGCCTGGGCTTAATCAGTCTTACCAAAGGAATTATTAAAATCCACTAGGAAGGAATAATGATGGAAAATTGGTACAGTTTCTAGGTTCACAACCCAAGTTGCAGATTGAGGTAGCACCAAAGAAAGGAAATATGTGTGCGCTTCATCTAACAATAGACCATGATAGTGCAAATTGCCCAAAAACTACTCGCATGATGCACTTATTAGCCACTAATGAGTTGAATATTGCAACTCCCAGCTCAGAGCCAGATTCATACTCAAATGGCGACTCTGGAAATTTATTTTTGGAATATGAATCAGATTATGAATCAAAAGGTGAGTGTTACACAACCATTGATGAAACTTCATACACAGTACTTACCCATGGAGAAAGGATGAAGAATCAAGCCTCTAGTCATACTCATAGAGACAACTCCAATCCTTTTACGACTAAGGTACATACTGATCAAGAAACATCCACTTCACAAATGGGTAAGGACAAGACATCTTTTGATTTCATTCAATTTTGTGAAGAGTCAAAAGTTCAAATTTCCACTATTGATTATTTGAAGTCACATCCTTCTAAGTTAAAGAGATTAGTGGATAGATGTAAAGGAGGTATCTTAGACTTGAATCATAATGTGACTATTGAAATTGAAGATGAAACCTTAACATCTGGCTTGTTTAATCAAGAAGATTCTACTATTTTAGCAACCTTCCCTAGATAGAAGCCTGAAACTTTTTATATTTCATTGTACATTGATGGATGTAAACTTAGTAATTGCATAATAAATTTAGCTGCATCAAATAATGTTATGCCATATTCTGTAGCTAAAGCCTTAGGACTCAATCTTACTAAAGTGCATGGGAGATGTTATTCTATTGATGCCAAACAAGTCCCTTTACTTGGATAGATCAAAGATGCTCAAGTAGCCTTAGCTTCACATCTCGAAAAGAAACTCCTATTGACTATCCTAGTAGCTAATATTCCAACAAGCTATGGACTTCTATTAAGTAGAAGTTTTTGTCAAGACTTGGGAGGAGAAATAAAACTAGATTGGTCTCAAGCAGTGATACCTATTGCAAATAAGAAGGTCAAATTAGAACTTGAAGAAAAAGAAAAGTTCACAGTTTTGAAATCAGATGATCCTAAAGCTCAAATTCTATATCAAGAACTGGAATTTGGCAACTATATGTTGTTTACTGAAGAAAGTATGAATGCACAAATAGATGAAAATCAAGGTGATAAAATTCCAAATGAAAAAAAAGATGTACCAGGCATATGGATGCTTGAATTTGATGGAAGTTGTGCCTGTTCAGGATCTGGAGGAGGTGTAGTATTGATATCCCCAGAAGGAGAACCTAAGCCTATGGCTTTCAAGTTGGAATTTGGGAATACAAATAATACCATAGAATATGAGGCTTTATTACTATGAATAATGTCAACAAAGGAAAGAGGGATAAAGATTTTTAAAGCTCAAGGTGATGCCAAACTTATTGTAAAGCAAGTAAAAGGGCAGTATTTTGTTAAAACCCATAAGCTTGAAAATTATGGGAATAGAGTCTGGGATGAGATTCAAGGTCTGGATGCTTTTTCTATTGAAGAAGTTCCAAGGGAGATGAATACCAAAGCTAGCTCCTTAGCAGTTTCCACCTCTTTATTGCTCCCTCGTCTAGATTTCAAAGACAAGAAATACCAAATCAAAATTGTATGTCAATCTGCCATCCCAGATAACACAAAATCTTGGCAAGTCTTCAGTGATGACAAGAGTTTGCAGATGTTTTTAGAGAATGACAAATCTAGTTTTGAACATGAGTCTAGTAGAGGTGATCATGAAAGCTCTGATGTAATTGAGAAACAAGGTCAAAATGGAGAAGTTTTGCTGAAAGGTAATACCATTCTTCCATATTTTGTGGCTTTAGGAAAATTGTTTAATACACATGATGCTTACATAAAGAAAAAGAGAGTGGAAAAGGGACCTACCATAGGTGAATATGAAGGAGTTAACATTGGAGACATTCATAATCCAAAATTGATTAACATTGTGAAGTGTTGTTCACCTGAAGAAAAAGAGGTTGCAAAGCATCTATTTATGGAGTATAGAGATGTTTTTTCTTGGAGTTATGAAGATTTGAAAAGCTATAGTGATGGGAAGGTAAAACATCAAATTCTGCTTAAACCTGATGCAATCCCTTTCCAGCAAAAACAAAGGAATTATAATCCTAAGGTTGCAGATGCCATTTTTTGGGAGGTAGATAAGATACTAAAGGTGAGGATAATTTATCCCATTCACCACTCCACCTGGGTAGCCAATATAGTACCCATCAGAAAGAAGAATGGAGAGATAAAGATTTGTGTTGATTTCTGCAATTTGAACCAGGCATCTCTAAAAGATAACTTCTCTCTCCCCAATATGGAGTACTTACTGCAAATGGTAGCGGGATCTGAAATGATGTCTATGCTAGATGGATTCTCAAGTTATAATAAAGTTGAAGTAGAAGAGAAAGATCAACATAAGACAACATTCACTACCCCTTGGGGTACATTTGCATATCACAGAATGCCTTTTGGGCTTATTAATGCTGGTGCTACATTCCAAATGTGCATGAGTAAGACATTCACTGATTTGAAAGACCAAATCATAGTCATATATCTGGATGACCTCATCGTGTTCTCAAGAAAAAGAAAATATCATATGGAAGATTTAAGGAAAGTACTACAGAGGTGCAGAGAGCATGGAATATCTCTTAACCCAAAGAAGTCAATTTTCTATGTGACAGAAAGAAAGCTTTTGGGTCATATAGTGTCCCAAGAAGGCATTAGAATCAACCCTAAAAGAGTAGAGGGTATTTAGAGATTAAGTCTACCCTCAAAAAAAATAGGGGTTAAGTCTTTTTTTGGATAGGTAAATTTTCTCAGAAGATTTGTGCCTAATTTTGCAGAAACTACTAAACATATAGTAGACATGATGAAAGGAAATTCAAATTTTAAATGGAATGAAGCAGGAAAGCAAGATTTTCAAGATATAAAAAACTACTATTGCCCATGCCCCAATTTTGAGTCATCCAAATTATAAACAAGATTTCTTTATTTATTGTTATGCTTCTAAGCATACTTTATCTGCAATATTAATGCAAGATAATGATGAAGGGATACAAGCTCCTGTAGCTTTTATGAGCATACCTTTGAAAAATCATGAATTGAAATATTCACAAATTGAGAAGCATGCTTATGTAGTAGTCAGAGCACTTAATAATTTCTGATTTTATATCTTACATTCACACTTTGTCGTCTTTGTCCCAGACATAACAGTAAAAAGTGTACTAACACAACAAGAAGTAGGTTGCAATGTCAGAGGAGCGTGGGTAGCAAAGATACATGAATATGATATTGAGATTAAACCTACAAATTTGATAAGAGGGAATGCTTTACGTAAGGCAATTGTAGAGAACAAAATCCATGGAGAGTTAGGAGAACTGGGTGAGAAAAAATTAGTGTTAGTTGTAAGTCTCCACGATCCATGGTTTGAAAACATCATTTACTTTTTAACATATGGTGAATGTCTAGAAGACCTAAATGTGAAGCAAAGAAGAGACCTTAAACTAAAAGCAGCTAAATATGTGATCTGGGATGGTAAGCTTTTCAAAAGAGCTATTGATGGTACTTTCCTTAGGTGTGTAGATAAGAAACAACAAGAAAATTTGTTGAAGACATTTCATGATGAAGCTTGTGGTGGACATTTCTCTTCCTTAGTCACAACATTTAAAATACTAAGGTAGTGTTATTACCGGCCTAGGATGTTTAAAGATGCATATGCTTGGTTAGCAAAGTGCGAAAAGTGCAAAATGTTCTCTGGACTACCCAACTAGCTGCCCTACCATTGAGACCTGTTATCATCGAAGGACCTTTTCAACAATGGGGCTTTGATTTTATTTGTCCTATTAATCCAACATCCAGTGTTGGTCATCAATATATAATAATAGCAATCAAATACTTCACTAAGTGGGTAGAAGCTAAAGCTACAAAGAAGACTACTTCCAAGGTGGTGTGTGGATTCATAAAAGAGAACATTTTGGTCAGGTTTGGTGTTCCTATCAAACTAGTGATGGATAATGTGTCTTACTTTTCTTCAATTGAAATTACTAATTTTTTTTTTGAGTATGGGATCACCGTTGGTCATTCATCTGATTATTTCCCTCAAGGGAATGGCCAAGTAGAATCTAGTAATAAGAACTTAATTAATCTTGTGAAGAAACTAGTTTCAGATAATCAGAAGACCTAGCACAGGAAACTTTATGAGGTGATCTGGGTAGACAGAGTGACACCCAAAAGGGAAATCGGTATTTCTCCTTTTGAACTGGTTTATGGAACTGAAGCCAACCTACCTCTACCTCTAGAGTTAGTGATGAACAAGCTCAGAACAGTAATTGAGGATGATGTCTATAAAGATGGTCTGGAGAAGAGGATCCTATACCTAAACAAACTTGAAGAAGAAAGGAGAGAAATTGTAGACCATATTACACAGCATCAAATGAGAGTGAAAGAACTATTTGATAAGAGAACAAGACCATGGAAATTCATGGTGGGAGATAGTGTGCTACTTTGGGACAAAAGAAAGGCTCCAAAAGGAATGCATAAGAAGTTTGATGCTCTGAGGAAAGGTCCATTTAGAATTCACCAAACATTTGAGAATAACTCTTTCAAATTGGCTTATGAGGATGGTGAAGTACTCCCCCTGACTTACAATGGTCAAGATTTTAAGCTCTATCAAGTTTTAGATTGAAAACAAGTAACCCATGTAGTGTACAATAGTTAAACCTAGTTTCTTGTGTGTTCCTTAGTTAGCCTTTTCCTTTCTGTTCTCTTTTCCTTGTCCTCTTTTTTTTTGTTTTAGTTTTTGTTGTATTGCCACCTTTTATATCTTGTTGCGAAACCATAGATTTTGAGTTCCTCACTTTGGTATATTCTACCCAAGTCCCTAGTCAGAGCCAACTGTTGCCCCACTTTTTACCATAGTCCAATTTTGCAAAGTGGAGGATTTAACTTGTATTGTGTATAGACTAGCCAAGTTAGTTGTTTCTTCCTTCCTCAAAGTGTTAGGTTTCTCCATCGAGTTTCCATCTTTTCTCTTTCCTCACATTATAAAGCCGAGAGGGTGTTCCTTATTGTCATGAGTCATGTAGTTAGTCTAGATCCTTACTTGATGGAGATTCTTGAATAACACTACCTCAGATGAATTTTCTTGCAGCTCATTTGATCTGATGATAAAAAAAGTTGAACTGGCAGAAAATCAAGTTTCTTCTTCTTCCTAGCGAGTTTTCGCACCCCGAAGGTGAAACTTCGCAGAGATCTATAAATGTTGTTTGAAGGCTAAAACAAGGAAAGGTGAGCCATAATATTGATGGATCATTCAAGTATTATCATGTTTTCATAGTGGGAATCACTCAGAACTCACCAGGATGATCAGAATAAGCATCGACAGAAAACTCAAAAATAGCTTCTCCTTTGGCGGGTTTCGAACCAAGAAGTAAATTTTTTGAAAAGGCCTAAATAGAAGGGTAAAGTTACTAGTGGGCTCCATTTTTTTCTTACAAAGCCTTTTTTATGTTTTTTTAGGGCTTATAGTAAAGTTCTTAAGGCAGAAAAGGTAAAACAAAAGCGTAAGCGAAAAAATAGAAATCGCCTTCTTCATTGCGAGATTTCTACCCTTGAGGGCAATTTTCCGCATCTAATGAAAAATTGATACTGTAAGCATGGTAAGTGTTTGAATTGATCACAAGATGTGTTGGGAGAAAGGAAGCAAATTAGTTAAATTTGTAAGGATATTTTGAGCAGAATCTAGCCAAGCGGATTTTTCCCTAGGGAGTACTCTGTTCTTGTTTTTTTGAAACTGGGTGAAAATAGAAAGGTAAGTCAGTAATAAAGGAGAGTTATTGTTGGGCCAACAGAAATTGTGAAATGATAAGGAGAAATCCATTAGAACCCTTACATTTACTAATCCAATAGATTTATCCTTAAATTTTCTCGTGTGGCACGGATTGTAGAATTTAATGGGCAGATTAAGGATTTTTATATAATGAAGAATCTAATAGAAATTTGTTATACTATTATACTGAATAGTGCTTATGAAAAACTTCAAAGTTTAGGATTTTTTTCTTTACATCATCACAATTGTTGAATTTCTATCATTCTATATCAAGCGAGATGGCATCAAGATTCTCTGGTTTTGATGGGCTGGGTGGAATCAAGTCAACATGGTAGAGTATCTCTGATACTTCATTACGTTTCTTTGATATGCAAGATTTTCAAAGAAGGCTTAGAACTGAGATGATTCACCCTATAATGGAGAAACTCTAAGGAAGTGGACTAGTGGAAGCATCCAAGTTTCCTATCGTAGTATAAGCTCTAGAGCTAATTGTGGAATGTATCAATCATTACAACTCGGACACCAAGTAGATCCTATTGCCTGATCAAACAATATTGATTTCAATTGATAGGAAAGTGGTGGTGAACTATCTGTGGATTCCAGAATGAGAGGAGTTCTCTAAGCTAACAATTAGAGGAGCCATGTCTGACTTCTCCCTGAGGAAGATGGTGTGGCGAAAGGAGATCATGAACTCCTAGTTCCAAAAGCCCAGGGGAGCAAAAAGTAAGGTCCCTAAAACCCTGTTTGGCACAAATCTTAAGACTAAAATTATGGATATTTTGGTCCTCTTGTATCGACTAAAAGGTGAGGTAGAAGCACTCAATTTTATAGAACAATACTTCTTTATGGTAAAAATTATTTGCTCAGACACATAGTATGTTGATTGGGCATTTGAAGTTAGTGAACATCTTTCTAGGATTCTCGGTGCAGCCAAGTTTTATAATTCATTTTATATGTCATCTTTCTTGATATATATGTTGGCTTCCCTACAATTATGGTTGAGACTCGACAAAATAGAGAATTTTCTCGAAGACGTAAAAAGCTATGATTTTTATCCATGCTTGCAGTTATAGAATAGCCATGCGGAGTATATCTAGGTTAAGGATGCATTCACTATGAGAATCTATAGGGAACTCCAAGGGTGTCCGGAGTGGAGGTTCAGCCCAGAAGCAATGGCAGTCATCAACCAATTTGGCTATTATTTTATTCAATTCTCATCTTTCTCTTATTTGCATCTTGCAGAGTTTGATAGATTTCCCCTGAAGCTACCTAGATATCTAGATGATGTGATCATGCTCATCGAGATTGTTAGGCAAGCAATCCAAGTAAATGTGTTGAGGGCCAGTTTGAGAAAGAAGGGATATGAATTCCCCATAAAAATTGGAGCTTATAGTTGTGAATCCAAATTTGATGCAAAGTACATACTGCAAGCATTCAAGAACAAATACAGACTGGAGGAGTATGAAGTGATAAGGCCCATGTTTGATCCAAATGGGTATGCTAGAGATGTGCTTCAAATTGGAAGCATCATCAAACATGTCACTACTATAGAAGATAACTGGGCTGATTGTAGGGACAAACAAGAGAGCTGAGACCGTGTGTTTGCTAGACTCACAGTAGATCAAATAAAGACCTATGGCATTGAGTTGGATGTAGAAGGGCTAGATGATGGGAAAAATATGTATAGTAATACATATTTGACCAATTTGAGAAACATCACAATCATCTCTGAGCCATGTGTAAATATAGAAAAAGATAGCGATGTTATGATGGCCTAGATCATCAAGAGAACCGGGAAATGGGTTGAGTGGATAGCAAAAAAAGGCCGAAGCAAGAGCAAGACTACTCAAGCTTCTCCAGCCATCGCTACTCCCACTTCCTCTCAAAGTGCCACACCCAGTGTTACAACTTTGACTACTCAAGGGCCGGCTCAATCTATAGGAGGAGGTGATCAACCCCCAGAGAAGAATATTTCAATAGCTCTAAGTTGCCAAGGAGGTTCTCTACCAGTGATTGGAGCTCAGGATGGTACTAAAGAAAAAGGGACAGAAGAGCCAAAAGATGGAACCACCGCTCCAGCCTCACCTCTTCACACTACTGCAATTTCATCTCCCCGTGTTACCCCAGTTTCATCTCCTCATCATAGCCCTACTCCATCTATAGGTGCTTCTCTTCTAAAGCCAACTTGTTCTCCCATCTAGATAGTAGAGATTGGAGATGATAAGAGTAGCAACAGTGAGTCAACTAAATTTGATGAATCTGCAAAGAGAACTCAAGAAGAAGAGAATGTCTGAGGTTCATCTTGGCTCCTCTATCAAGATCTGAAGAACCCCTTCTCTGCAACAATAGTAGCAATGACTCTAGTAAAGAAGAAAATGTTCAGCATAGAGTCACTTGGGATGGCTTCTAAAGTGATTGGTATGGATTCTTGGCTTTAAGACACCTTAGAAAGAAAAAGAAAGAGGAAAAATGAAAGTGTTCCTAAAAAGGATGTTGTGTCTCAAGTGGTACGCTTTGGGTCGGCCATAGTAAAAGCTAAGAAGCAAAAAACTTTGTCCATACTTGGGCAAGATCTAGAGATCAGACATTTGACTATGGAGATTGCAAAACCAAATAAAGTAGGGTGAATTGAGCATATGACTCCTAAAGACTTCACTCTACATTTAGTTGATCTCAGAGAAGCCAGGCATGATACAAAAGTTAGCTTATGGAGATCAGGCAATGAGATAATAGAAGGATAGTTAGAAAGCCTCAAATTATCAAAGACTAAGATGAAAGCTAAGATAGAAGAACTCAAAAGATTCATCAAGCAGCTAGTTGTTCCATTGGCAACCATTACTGGTGTGCCTGCTACTAAATTTCCTACAATAGAGTAAGTGCAAGCTTTCATCTCACAGCTTCAAAAAGATAGACATTTATGTCAGATTGGGAAAGAGTGGATCGATAAACTCAATGCAAAAGAAAAAAAAATTTATTGCAAATTTGTTTTAGGGAGTTGTACCTATCAATTCAGAGGAAAGCTAAATTATTCACAAGAGGTTTTCCAACTATTTGTGATTAGATATTTTTCTTAATTGGGTAATAAAGAGTAATAATATAAAAGAACAATCTATTTACCAATAGACTGCTCACTCAAAGAAGAGCAAAATGTTGAGGACCCTGTTCAGTACAAATTTGAAAACAGAAATAGTAGATATCCTTGTACTCCTCCTCAGACTAAAAGGAATAGATGAGATCTTGGAGTTCATCTGGCACCATTTCTTCCTAGTACAAGCTATAGGTGTCGAGGATATGTAGATTGACTACGCACAGATTATCTATGATGATCTTTCTTCATGGTTGAATTTGGATAGAGGATTTAAATACTTCTGCATGTCCTCATATATGATCTATACCTTGGAAACTCACCACTTGTTATCTAGCCTTGCTAGCATCCCAAAATAGATTATCACACCAAAGTATATGAATTATACCCACATCTATAGTTGCAAATAAGCTTGAGGAGTATGTGGCGGTAAATGATGCCTTCACAATGAGGCTATGCCATGTACTAAAAGGATGTTCTGAAAGGAGATTTTCACTAGAGGCAATTTCAACGATAAGCCAATTTAGATGCTCATTTATCTATTTTATGAGCTTCTCCGATTTATGAGTATGAGCTTATGATGACTTTCCTAATAGGTTTCCAAGGTATCTAGAAGACAAGGTGGTTCTAATCTAACTGTGTTGATAGATCCTTGAAGTGAACACCCTATGTTCTAATGTGAAGAAGATAGTTAGGATTCCTTTCTCTATTGTGGTTATTCTATATTCATGTGCTTCCAAATCAAATGCTCTTAATTTGGTGAAGAGCTTTGAGAGAAAAATTAAATTGCTAGACTATGAGGTACTCAAGCCTCAATATGATCTAGTTAACTTTGTAAGGGATCACTTGAAGTTGGGATATGTGTGCAGGCATGTTTTGGATATTGAAAATTTCTAGTCTGGGTCTCTTAATGAGTACCAAAATTAGGAGAGTTTTTTCTCATGATTAACCATTAACAAGATTAAATTATATAACAATTATTTTGATATTTTTGACCTTGCAAATGATGGAGCCTACATGCATCCCACATTCTACAAAAATATCAAAGGTACCCCAATTTTGTCTACCCTACCTATAGGTCTTGTCATTAACACTATGGATATTCTTATATAGGGGATAATAAAAATAATAGACAAATGGGTGGAGTGGACTCAAGTGAGGAAGAAAAGGACTAGAAGTACTAGTTCTATAGGAGGAGTATCTACAGGAGCTACCTAGTAAATCATAGTAATGACCACCATAGCTACTACTTCAACATCTATAGACTCATCGCAATTCATTGTCCAAGATGGAGACTAGCCTCTAGAGAAGAATGTGCCAATCAATCCTACTTGTGAAGGTGGCTCTCTTCTAAACACTACAAAAATTGTGAAAAAAGTGGATGAAAAGGATAATGGGAAAGAACAAGAAAATTTAGTGGCCAAGCCATCTTCCCCTATCCAAGTCATCAATTTGGATGGTGACACCAACCGTATGGATGGCTAGGAGTAAGATGCATCTTGACAAGGGGATAACTTAGCCCTCTCAATGACAAAGGTCACTACCTTCCTTGTTGCTACTCAAACGAAGATAACTCCATTAATTCCAAGAAAGCTATTCGATCCACTGCCTTGTAGTCATCTATCAAGGTGCTCTCTATAGAGCCCTAGCTTGAAGAGACCATTGATAGGACGAAGAAGAGATAGGAGGATACAACTCCATCAAAGGAATTGATCACACAAGTCACCTCATCCCAGTCATCCAAGAAGACAAAGCAGCAAAAGACAATTGTTTCACTGCCTACATATTCAACAACTAGCCATATGCTAGTAGAGTAGCCAAGATATAGACAATCTGGGTATTATCAAAACATTAGCTAATTGTGTAATCCAAGAATTACTTATATCACCATCCCTTCTTGTTGACGTAGTTGGTTATGCATGCTTCCATTCATTGCATTGTAGGCTAGAATAGATTACATGTCGTGAGATAGTCCCCCTTTCAATTTCCTAAGCTTTTTAAAGTGTTGAGAGACTTGGTGTTTTCCTATTCTGCTCTCTGGTTAAGATCATACTTGTAAAACCCAAAAAACAAAATTCATTGCATATCTTGCATTCAAAAGGGATTTGTACCTTTCAATTTAGGGGTCCTTTAAAGATTACTACATTGACCCATTATATTGTTAATTACTTTGTCCTCCATAGGCCATTGGGAAAGTTAAGAGTCAAGGTAAAAACCAAATAGATAAGGAAGAAAAATTACTAACCAACAGTTTTTGGTGACTCTAGTAGGGATTAACGCATATGTCCTAATTTTTCTTAAGTATGTATGTGGCACTCAAATAGTTGAGTCATGCACAAAAACTTATAAGAAGAAATGGTGTTGCCTCACGAAGGATAAATCCCCATAGTGCAACCTAATCTTGGCTTCTAGGATGAATAAGAAGACATAATAAATAAACTGAATACCCTTGCTTGGAGAAGCATAAAGTCTCTTGACCAATATAGAAGAGTTAGCTTCATCCTTGAAGAGAGGAAGAAAATTTGTTGAATATTGGGAGGGATTTTTATGCGAAATAAGATTAAGAGAAGCACACTCGTTGTGAGCTAAGATAGTTTGCCCTGGATTCTACCTATATCAATGGCACTTGTAGTAAAGGGAAAGTTGACCTTCTATTTGAATAATTGCAAAAAGTTGAGTTCCCTATATTGGAAGATCCTATAGGATGAGGGAGAACCTGCTCTCAAGATCTATTATATCTAGGTATCTATGGTGCTCTTTTTCCACCCCCTCGCCCTATTTCCTAGATATGTATCCATTCATCTTCACCTCCTATTTTCTACATTCAGACCCCATCATTGTGCAATGCCCTCACTCTTCATGGAGTAGTTACCCCTACCACTATCACTTTTCTAGCCATACCAGCAATCCTCCCTACCTCAATGAATATT
Organism: Cupressus sempervirens; assembly: GCA_028749045.1. NCBI lineage: Eukaryota > Viridiplantae > Streptophyta > Pinopsida > Cupressales > Cupressaceae > Cupressus > Cupressus sempervirens. Next base: position 110,759,843 of record CM053793.1, read on the forward strand.
CCTTGGGGTAATGCTATTGGCCCTTTGTGACTTGCTACCAATAATGACCTCCCTAGAGCTTCTCCAAAGAATTTCCCAAATTCAATGGTTATGGAAAGGTCTCTATAAATGAGCATAGAATGGCTTTCATTTTGCATGTAGTGTTGTTTGTCCTTAGCATGAAGATGTAGTAGTGAGGATGTTTATGGAAAACCTTGGTTGACAACACAGCTGACAGGTTTCAACACCTTCTAGTAGGATATATCATGACTTGGGATGACATGCAAAATTAATTTGAATCATGCTATAAGAGTATAGAGGATGAGCATACTCTGTTGACTCAACTTACCAAGATCAAAAAGGAACCAAGCATTCCTATGAGAGGCTCCATTGCAAAATTTAACAAGTTGGTAAATAGGATTCCTACTGCAAGTAGACCTACTGCTAATAACCAGAAGATGTTTTTCATCAGCTAATGATCTAATTGTAATTGTTGTTTGCTTGGAAAAAAATTTCTATTGAGGCACCTCCCAAGAAGAAAAATATGTGCATTTTTCATCTGTAAGTAGATCATGATGGTGATTCCTAGTTGGAAATGAACAGATATAAGTAGCTCACTACTGCTAATGAGCTAACCATTGAGTACCCTAAAAGTGAAGACAATTCTTCTCCCCATAGTGACTATGGAATATTCTTTTTGGAGTATGAATCAAATTTGGACTTTGGAGGAGACTGCTCTGCCACCTTAGACAAATTTTAGATGATCATGGCTATGAGAAGTTAGAGAGAGAAGAATTTGGTGAACTTTGTTCCTTCCTAGAATACAACTCCTAGCCCTTCAAAAGCTATAGTTGGAACATCCACATCCTCATCCTGGAGGAAAGAGCAGTCAAGGTTCAATCCAGTTGGCAAGCCTCAATCCTCATTTGACATTATACAATATTGTAAGGATGCTTGTATCTAGGTGTCTCCCCTTGATTATATCAAAAATTATCCTACCAAATTGCAAAATCTAGTAGATTATTGTAAAAGTGATGCTAATGCAAAAAATCAACCTAATTTCAACTAGATACCATTAGTAGAAACCAACCACAATTGGATAGTTGCCCACTAGTTGATGAAAAGCTTGTCTTGCCAATAATCTTCAAGGAACAAGAAGCATCATTTTTGGCCACCTCCCCTAGTTAGAAGCCTGATCCATTCTATGTGTCCTTAAACATAAATGACCATAACCTTAGTAACTAGATAATTTATTCTAGAGCTTCTGATAATGTGATGCCCCTTTAGTTTCTTGCACCCTTTGCTTCACCCTTACCAAAACTTTTGGACATTTTTATTCCATGGATGGAAAGTAGGTCCCTCTAATAGGTCAAGTGAAAGATGCACAAGTAGATTTGGTCTCTCATCCTATAATGAGAAAGAAGCTAACCATCCTAATAGCAGATATTTTGGCCAGCCATAGTATGCTTTTGAGTATAAGCTTCTGCAAGGACATGGGAGGGGAAATCAAGATGGATTGGTCTCGTGCCATAATTCACATGGGTAATAAGAAAATCAAGTTGGAACCTAAGGAGAAGGCCAAGTTCACGATCTTGACATCTGATGATCCTAAGGCATAGATCCTATATCAAGAAATGGAGTTTGGAAATTACATGATGTTCTCTTACTTCAATTATTCTGAGGAATAGCTAGAGCCTTCTAGTGACCCAAAGATATGGACCCTAGAGTTTGATGGCAGTTGCATTACTATTGGGTCTAGAGCTATTGTAGTGCTTGTATCCCCAAATGGAGATATAAATCATCTTGCATACAAGTTATAGTTCAAAAACACCAATAATACAATAGAGTATGAAGCCCTATTATTGGGTATCACTGCTGAAAAGTAGAGAGGAGTCAAAATCTTAAGAGATCAAGGAGATGCTAAGCTTATAGTCAAACAAGTCTGAGCTCGATACACTAAAAACAATGCTTGGCTCAAGAATTATAGAAATAGGGTTTGGGATGAGATTAAGCACTTGGACACTTTCTCAATACAAGTTATTCCAAGAAAGAGGAATACAAGGGCAGATTTGTTAGCCACCTCATCTTCATTGGTACTCCCACATCTAGATTTCATAGATAATAAGTACAAGGTTAGAGTCTTGTTAAGGCCAAATGTTCCTAAAAACATTGAGACATAGAAAGTGTTCAATCATGATAAGAAGATTTGTCTTTCTTGGAAGGATCCAAACCTTTCAATGGCTGGTACTTCAAAGGAAGTGAAAATTGTTGCAAATATTTCTCTTCCAATAACAAGGAGTTGGAGCTTGGAGCTAAACAACTCAAAGGTAAAAAAATCCCTCGACATCTTATTTCCCTTGAGAATCTATTTGATAGGAATGATGCATTTATTATAAAAGGAAGGGGAAGAAAAGATGGAACTTATGGAGTGTATGAAGGAATGAACATTGGCACCAAATATAAACCCAAGATGGTTAATATTAGTAGAAGCTGCTCAAAGGAAGAAAGGGAAAAATTGAAAGAATTGTTATCAAAATACCAAGAGGTGTTTTCTTGGGGATATGAGGACCTAGGGACCTTTAGGAATGATGAATTCAAGTGCAAAATTCCCCTCAAGCCTAAAGCTACTCCCTTTACTCAAAAGTAGTGTAACTATAACCCTATGGTCTTAGATGCCATCTTTAGGGAAGTTTACAAGATGCTAGAAGCAAGAATCATATACCCCATACACCTTTCAACATGGATAGCCAACATTATCCCAGTTCAAAAAAAGAGTGGGGAGATTAGAGTTTGTGTGGCTTTCAAAATTTAAACTATTCATATCTAAAGTACAACTATGCATTGCCCAATATGGATCATTTATTACAAATAATGATCAGCTCTAAAATGATCTCCATGTTAGATGGATTTTTGGGTTTCAACCAAATTGAGGTAAATCTGGAAGAATAGTTCAAGACTACTCTCATCACTCCTTGGGGAACATATGCATCTAATAGAATTCCCTTTGGGCTCATTAATAGTGGTGCCACCATTCAAAGGGCTACAAATTCCTCCTTTTCTGATCTAAAGGATAAGATCATCATTATCTACTTGGATGATCTAATTGTCTTCTCCAAGAAAAGAGAAAATCATCTAAGGGACTTGGAGAAGGTGTTGAAAAGATGCAAGGAACATGGAATTACAATCAATCTCAACAAATTAGTCTTTTGTGTTACAAAAGGAAAATTGCAAGGTCATATAGTCTCCCAAGAAGGCATCAGGATTGACCCAAAATGTGTTAGAGTCATCCAACAGCTGAATTGTCTAGGAAGAAAATCTAGAATTAAATCATTCTTTGGAAAAGTGAACTTTTTCAGGCATTTTGTTCTTGATTTTTATAGAAACACCAAATGCATAGTTGATATGATGAAAGGAAATCAAAGCTTCAAATGGAATTATTCTAGAAGAAAGGATTTCAATCAAATTAAGTATGCCATAGCCAAAGAACCCATGTTGGTACACCCAAATTACACCAAGGAGTTCATATTGTATTGCTACACCTCAGCCCACATGCTATATGCAATACTCATGTAGTAAAATAAAGAGGGCATCCAAGCACCAATCACTTTCATGAGTACTCCCCTTAAGGAACATGAGTTGAAAGACTCTCAAATAGAAAATCATGCCTATGCAATGGTAAGAGCGCTCAAAAATTTTAGGTTCTATGTCTTGCACTCTCATTCTATTGTGTTTGTGTAAGGAAACTCAAGTGCAGAAATAGCTTCCTACACTAATCTCTTAAGAGAAGTATGGTGCAAATCTTGTTAAAATCTTTTACACTTATAGATTCAATATCATGTAAACAACAATATTTCAGCCAACCAAGCATAAAGAAAAGAGATAGAGAAAGAAACACATAACACAAAGATTTTTTGGTGGGGAAAAACCTTTCGGTAAAACAACCCACCCTTCCAGAACCTGCACAATGTATTATCTTCAACACAAGGTTATAATACACTTGCAATGCAAGTTCAACAGTGGCAATAGAAGACACCAGTAGCAACTTGTAGTACCAACAATACTATTTTTTGCATCTCCTTTTCGCAACCCTAAAAATTCTTATAACATGCGCTTCACTTTTAGGGCTACTCCCAAAGGTAACCATATTAGGGTTTTACCATTCTCTAAGAAAATAGGAACCCCACTATTGGGGTAGAGTGTATAGTACTCAAATTTATTAGTTTCCACATGTCTTCACCTATCATTGAATCTTCCTAACATAGCTCTTATGTGTCATAAGAATCTGTCATAACCATTTTAGCGATGATCTCCTTATACACAATTCAAAATGCCGACACATCATCATTATTTTCAAGAAATACATATTACAGAACAAATAATAAGAATAGGAATTATCCAAGGTTGAGACACCTTATTCCTAATAGTTTGTACCTAATTCAGATGTCAAAAGCATATTGACCCAACAAGAGTTAGGTTGCAACACTAGAAGTGCATGGATAGAAAATGTTTAAGAATATGACATTGAGCTAAATCCAACAAAGTTGGTGCATGAGAACAACTTGTGCAAGATAATTGTAGAAAATTAGGACTTGAGTCGAGAAGATGAATCTTCAATGGCACTAATGGTTAGTCTCTAAGATCCTTAGTTCTCAAATATTGCCTATTTTCTAACTTACAAGGATTTCCTTGATGGACTAACATACAAGAATAAAAGAGACCTCACAATTAAATCAGATAAGTAATTCATATATGATGACCAACTATACAAGAGAGAAATGCATGGAACCTTCTTGAGATGTGTGGATAAACCTCAATAAGAAAGATTACTTCATAGCTTCCACAACAAGGCCTATTGTGGTCATTTTTCATCAATAGTTATAGCATACAAGATTTTGAGTCAATGTTATTTCTAGCTTGGCATGTTCAAGGATGTTATTAAGTGGGTGGCCAAGTGTGACAAGTGTAGGATGTTCTCTAAAAAGCCTCAATTGGCTATTATGTTTCTAAAGCCAGTTGTGTTTGAAGGCCCCTTTCAGCAATGGGGAATTGACTTTGTTGGACCAATCAATTTTCCCTCTTCTACTAGTCATTCATATATTATCACTACTATGAACTACTTCACCAAATGGGTGAAAGCCAAGCCTACTAAGAAAACTACTTCTGAAGTTGTTGTGAGTTCATCAAAAAGAACATTTTGATAAGGTTTGGGTTCTAATGAAGCTTGTCACGGACAACGTTTCTTACTTTTCTTCTACAGAGATTACAAAATTCTTCTACAACAATAGTATACACCTCAGTCATTCATTAGATTACTTCCCTCAAGGGAAAGGTTAAGAAGAATTGAGTAATAAGAACTTGATTAATATCATGAAGAAGTTTGTTTTTGTGAACTAGAAGAATTGGCACAAAAGATTGCATGATGTTCTATGGGCAGACATAGTAACACCCAAGAAGGAAATTAGGATTTCTCCATTTTAGCTAGTATATAGAGTTGAATCTAGTCTTCCACTCCCATTAGAGCTATCCATTTGTAAACTCCAACAAGTAATCAAGGATCTAGTTTACCAAGATAGATTAGAGAAGAACATTTTGTACCTTACCAAGCTAGAAGAAGAAAGTGAAAGGAAGGTTGATCATATTAGAGAACATTAGAACCATGTGAAGACATTCTTCAATAAAAAGGCTAGACCAAGGAAGTTCATAGAGGGAAATTTGGTCCTATTGTGGGATAGGAGGCATGAACCCAAAGGTATGCATCACAAGTTTGACTCCATTTAGAAGGGTCCCTTCAAGATTATACAAGCAAACCAAAAAAATTATTTCATTCTGGTGTATCCTTCTGGAGAGATTCTACTATTTTCTTATAATAGCCAAGATGTAAATGTGTATCTAGTTCATAATTGAAAGTAGGTAGCACCTGCTATTAGTGTTAGTCTAGGTATTTTTTCTTTCTGTCTTTCCTTGCTTTGTTTTCCTTCTTTCCTAGGTTAGTTTTCCTTACTATTGCATGCTTAGCTTAGTTTCCCATTGTAATTTTCCATTATAGTTGTGTGAAACTAGAGATTCAAGGTCCCTTCTCAAACATTTTTAATACCTAAGTCCCAAGTCAGAGCTAGTTGTTGCCAAGTTTTAGTCCTCCCCTTCAAATATTGAAGAGATTGGAATCTAAGTGAGTTTGTGTTCAAGTGTTATGTTAACATATAATTTAGGTTACTTACTCCTCATCTTTCCTAAGTACCTCACTTTTTTTTTTTTTCCAAGTCTCCTAATCATGATGTTTGGGTTTTCTATTTTTGTGGTGTGTAAGTGGTTTAGGCAATCTAGGTGTCATTGGGAGTTGTTTGGGCATCTTCACTATGAGAAGTAATTTTTTCTACATTTCATTTTCTACTATATTTCCCTAGAAATCCATGTCCCATGGATTCTAGGCTTTGAGTTGGTTTTCCCCTTAAGAAAACCATATCAAGTGTGTATCCAAAGGATGAAGCCATGATAGTGAATAATGAGTTGTGAATATGATTATGCCATGCTGGAAGGCCTATAAAGTTATGGATTGAAGCTAGAATTAATTCCATTCAAATTTTTGAAGGCAAAATCAAGTGTTATGAGGGAACATAGGTCTATAAGTTTTTTGTTGCATATTCATAGAAACAATGTTGTTTTGTTCTTCTTCTGAAGCCATAATAACTTGTTGCCCCATTTTTCATCATGTACACATGTTTCAAATTGGAAATTGAACTTGTGTCTTGTTCTAGTCTGGTTAAGTCAAAGTTTGGTTCTTTCTCCTTAACTGAAAGGTATCTCTATCAGGTTTTCATTTTTCCCCTCTCCAGCATTTCATAACTGGGGGGTTTCCTTGTTGTCATGAGTCTTGTGGGTAGTCTAGAACCTTTCTCGATGCAGATTCTTGGATGGTATAATTTCTATAAAGTTACCTCTAATGAACTTACATACAGCTCATTATGATTTGCACATGAAGAAAATTAAGCTTGTGGAAAATTCAGTCTCGCCTTCTCCTCGACAGGTTTTCGACCCCTGAAGGCGAGTTTTCATAGAGGTCTATGAATGTAGTTTGCGAGTTAAAACAAGAAGAGAATGAATTATTTTTAGATAGATTGTTCAAATATTATAGTATTCTACCATGGAAATCACTTAGAATTCACCATGATGATCAGAATAGTGTTCGACAAAATTTTTTAAAGTAGCTTCTCCTTAGCGTGTTTCAAACTAAGAAGCCAATTTTTTGACGAAGGCATTTGTGAGAAGATAAGGCAAGTAAGTGGGTCCCTTTTTCCACTTTCACAACCACTTTCATATTTTCCAAACTCTTAGAGGCAATTGACTTTGAGAGATAAGGGAAAATAAAAGTGAAGGCAAAAAAATGGAAATTGCCTTCTCCTCTGCAAGTTTTCTACCCTAGAAAGTGATTTTCTGCATCTAGAGAAAAATCACTCTTGCAAGCATGGTTAGTTCACAAATTGATTACAAGATGTTTTAGAAAAGATAATGGAAGAAAGTTAGTCACATTTGGCAAGGTATCTTAATAAAAATCCGGCTGAGCAGATTTTCTTCCAAGGAGTACTTCATTCTTAATTTTCTAGAACTTGGTACAAATAGGAAAGTAAGTCTGTAATAAAAGAAAGTTACCATTGGGCCAATGGAAATAGTGAAAGGATAGGGGAAATTTTCATCTACTAACCTAACAAATTTATCTTTAAATTCACTTGTGTGGCACGAGCCTTGAAGACCAATAGGTGGATTAAGGATTTCTATATAGAGGTGAACATAATGGATTTTCAAACTACCACTTTTTTTGTTGAACTATTATGCTGTTGAATTGAATAGTGTTTTCAAAAGCTTTCACAGTTACAAAGTCTACTTTCTGCAATATTCATGATTTTCAAATCTTAATTCATTTCTATCTCAGATTAGATGACAATAAGGTTTTCTAGTTTTGATGGATTGAACAAAATTAAGTTGACACAGCAGAATATCAAAGACACCTCGTTCTATTTATTCGATATGCAATATTTCCAAAGGAGGTTGAGGACAGAGCCAATTCACCCCATAATAGAGGAACTCCAAGGAAGTGGGCTGGTGGAAGCAGCCAGATTTGTAGTGGCAGTTCAAGCTCGAAAGTTGATCATTGAATGCATAAATCATTATAATCTGGATACTAAAAAAAATTTGCTACCTAATCAAATAGTGTTGATCTCAATTGATAGGCAAGCTGTAGTAAATTGCCTCTGGATCCCAGAGTGAGATGAGTTTTCCAAATTGATAATAGAAGGAGCTATGTCTAAGTTTTATTTGAAGAAGAGGGTGTGGTATAAGGATATCATGAGGTCTTGGTTCCAAAAACTAGAGGGAGCTAAAAATAAGGTTCCTAAGACCCTTTTGGCACTGATCTCAATCCTGAGATCATGAATATTCTAGTCCTTTTGCATCGATTGAAAGTTGAGGTAGAAGCACTTAATTTTGTAGAGTAGTATTTCTTTTTGGTACAATCATTTGCTCAAATACACATTATGTTGACTGGGAGTATGAGGTAAGTGAGCATCTGTCCAAAGCCCTTAGTGTTGTGAAGTTCGACAATTCACTTTATATGTCTTCTTTCTTGATATATATGTTAACTTCCCTATAATTGTGGTTGGGTCTTCCTAGAATAGAGAATTTTCCTAATGATGTGAAGAGTTATGAATTTTACCCATGCTTGTAGTTACAAAATAGTTATGCAGAATATGTCAGAGTCAATGATACATTCATGATAAGAATTTGCAGGGAACTCTAAGGATGCCCAGAGAGAAAATTTAGCCCAAAAATAATGGTAGCCATCAATCAGTTTGGTAGCTACTTTATTCAATTCTCATCCTTTTCATATTTATGCCTTGCAACTTTCAACAGGTTTCCCTTGAAGCTACCCAAATACCCAAGCAACATGATTGTGCTAATTGAGATTGTGAGACAAGCCATCTAGGTGAATGTGTGGAGTACCAGTTTAAGGAAGAAAGGGTATGAATTCCCCATGAAGGTTGGAGCTTATAGTTGTGAGTCTTGATCTAATGCCAAAAACATGCTCAAGGCATTAGAGAACAAGTACAAGTTAGAAGAATATGAATTTGTGAGGCCTATGTTCGACCCAAATGGATATGTAAGAGATGTGCTCCAAAATGGGAGTGTAATCTAGCATATCACTACTATAGAAGATTATTGGGTGAATTGTAAAGATGAGTTGGAGAGCCGAAATCGTGCTCTTGCAAGACTTACGGTAGATCAAGTGAAAACATATGGCATTGACCTAAATGTCAAAGGACTAGAAGATGATGGGAAAAATATGTATAGTAACACATATTTGACTATATTAAGAAATAATCATATTAGTTTCGAGCCTTATGTTGATATAGAAGAGGATTGTGATGTTATGATGGCTCAGATTATAAAGAGGACTAGGAAATGGGTTATTTGGATAGCTAAAAGAAGTTGGAGCAAGAGCAAGACTACTCAAGCTTCTCTAGTAGTTGCCACCCCTACTTCTTCTCAGAGTGCCACACCTAATGTGACAACCACAACTACACAAGGACCAACTCTACCTACAAGAGGAGGCGATCAACCCCTGGATAGGAACATCCCAATAACTCTGACTTGTCAAGGTGGTTCTCTGCCAATTATTGGAGCCCAAGCCAATACTAAAGAAAAGAAGACAAAGGAGCCAAAAGATGGTGCTACTGCTCCAATCCCATCTCCTCATACCACTCTAGCCCCATATCACATTGATTTCATCCCCTCATCATAGCCCTATTCCATTCGTGAGTGCTCCTCTTCTAAATTCAAGTGGTTCCCCCATTTAGATAGTAGAAATAGGAGAAGAAAAGAGTAGTAGTAGCAAGTCTATTGAATCTAATGAAGTAGTAAAGAAGACTCAAGAGGTGGAGAAAGGTTCAAGTTCATCTAGGCTCCATTCTAAAGATCCAAAGAATCCCTTCTCTACAATTATAGTGGTAGTGACTCCAGTTAAAAAGAAAATGTTTAGCATAGAGTCACTTGGGGTGGCTTCCAAGGTAATAGGTATAGATTCTTGGCTAGAAGATACCTTAGAAAGGAAGAGGAAGAGAAAATATGAGAGTGTCCCTGGAAAAGACATTGTGTCTCAAGTAGTTCATTCTGAGACTGTAACTATGAAAGCTAAGAAGCAGAAGACTCTATCAATACTTGGGGAAGATCCAAAAATAAGACATATGACCATGGAGATAGAAAAGCCAAAAAAATTAGGGAGGATTTAAGATATGGTGCCTAATGATTTCACTCTACATTCAATTGATCTTGGGGAAGCCAGACATGATAAAAAATTTGGTTTATGGAGATCAAGTAATGAGGTGATGGAAGGACAATTGGAAAGCCTCAAATTGTCAAAAATCAAGATGAAGAATGAGATAGAAGAACTGAATAAATTTATCAGGTAACTGGTTGTTCCACTAGCAACTATCACTAGTGTGCCTGTAACTAAGAATACTACTATTGTAGAAGTGCAAGCTTTCATTTCTCAACTCCAGAAAGATAGGCACTTCGGCCAGATTGGGAAGGAATGGATTAAGAAACTCAATTCAAATGGAGTTTCTCTAGTAGATCAAATTGGAAATGTTATCCTTTGATTAGAAACTAAGAAGGATAATATTATATCTAACTACAATACTCTGGTTGGAGAAAAGGAAAAATGTGATGATTGCATTTTTCTCCTAAAAAATGATCATCTAGATGAAAACAAAGGAAGCAATTGAAGCAAAGATCTTGAAGAAAGGGAATGAAGCTCTGTTTGAGTGGCCTCAAAGTATGCAATTTAAGCTAGAAATGATTTAGGAAGCTAAAGAAGGACTCAAAGAAATAGAGGATAAAGTGAAGAAGATCCAAGATAGAGCATTCAAGCTTATGAGAGGATTACACACTAATTCGCAAACTAGTGGTCAAGGAAAAACTCTTATTGGAGTTGAAGTAATGAAAAATAACTTCTCCACATATTTGGATAATCTATCTGGAGTGGCTTCAAGTAGCCAAAACAAAGTGATAGAGTTGCAAACACTCAGTGGATGTGTACACGTGGCTACGGAGGAATTGCCAAATTAGTTAAACACTGTGAAAGATTTGACTCAAGAACATTTTAAGTGGCTCTTGAGATTCATAATGTGCATGTGCCCAATCATGAGGAACTTATTCCAATTATAGTTGTTGCTAAGGCATATAGAGAGAAAATTTAAAAGGGGAACAAGTCCAAGTGATTCAAATTATGCTGCCTTTTCATTTTCTTTTGTAAATTTTGCAAATTTTGTAGATTTTGTAATAGGACAAACTAGCATCTTGTCATTTTTCATTCTCAAAAGATGAATCAGTTAAGTTTCTATTGTAATAGTCATCTCTTAAACTCTATATGTATGAAGTTGAATGATTAATAAAAGGTTGGAAATTTGTTTGGTGTGAAGTACTTTTTGTTGCAGAGACAATTAAGGGTATTTTATATTGATTATTTTCTATTCCAGTTAAAGATTAGTTTAGTTTACATTTTTATTTTGAATTGGGATGAGGAAGAAATAAAGTTTTACTTCCCTTTTTTTTAAGGCAACGAATGAGCATAATAAGTATTTTTATTGTTCATTCAAAGATAAATCCTTAGTGTTATCAATCTATTAGTCAAGGCTTAGATTTAAATTCTCGTAGTTCAGTTCTCAAAAAAGTTTTATGAATCCATAAGATGTTTGGATGCAAAAAACTAATTAGATGTTTAAAAAATTCTATTCGCCTAATTTAGATCTTATTTAAGTCTATCTTGGTTATACCTCTACTATTCTTAGGTTAAGAACACACCCCAATTAGATTTTAGGAACAAACATAATTCACTAAAAATCCATTATAGGGAGTTGTACCTATCCATTCAAAGAAAATCCTATTCATCTACAAGTGGCTTTTAACTATTGTAATTAGATATTGTTCAAAAATTATGGAATTTTAAGAATCAAAATAAAAAGGACAAATCTATTTACCAACATAACTTGAGCCAAATCCCAGTCTTAATGATCAAATAGTGTGAATATGATGTTGAATGAACCATACGAGGCTCCTAATTAGTAAGGAATGCTTGAAATATAACCTCATAGCCATCAGATTATGATCAAAAGGTTAAGTATCATTGATTCACTCTAGTCTAGGAAATATTGCTCAAAAAAGGGTTTTCCACCTCCAGGTGATGCACAAGGCCACTTCTCTAGAGTTTTTGAAAATAAGACATCAAGTTACTCTAAAATGTGAATATTCTTTGGAGATGCTTGAAAGATACTTCTAGAGAAGTTAGTAGTAAGAATGCAACCCCATTATAAAGGAAATGCAATGTTAAATGCTTAAGGCAAAAGTGAAAGATTGAAGTGCACAAGCTAACAAAGGATCACTCCCCATGCTACAATCCCAAATAGAAGGAAAATGGATTTGTGGAAAAGCTAAGTTTCTCTCTCTCCTGTATATGTTAATATTATCAAGTATATTCACATTCTAGATTCTGAACTAAAGGCACTTCATATCACTTTACTTTAAGTAAAGTAATAGAGCTTTTAGGAATTTAATATTTTACATGCAAATGAATAGAAAGTTTAAATAGTCATTACTCATTGAAATAAATGAAAATCCTTCTATTATAATTGTTGGTAGAACTTAGTTTCATTCATGTGATGCCAACGTTCTAATTCCTAAAGCTATTTCATCAGAATTTCCTACAATTGGTTTCTTCAAGTATATTAAAATGACTATTTATTGAGAATTGTATCATGTGCAATCATAGTGAGTGGAAATCAAAGCTATTGGTTAGGATAAGCTGATTTTCCTAGAGAGTGAATTAAAAGAGCTAACATACACATCTTTCAAATTCTACAATTTGGGTGATCTTCATAAAAGATTCAATTCTCAACCCATTTGCCCAATCACTCAAAAGCTTAAAGAGAGTGGATTGGTTGAGGCAGTTGGTTTCCAATGGTAGTGCATGCACCTAAGCTAGTGATGGACTATATTGAGATATATGACTTGGAAACAAAGTAGATTTTGTTTCCAGATCAATCTATCCTCATCTCAATCAATAGTGCACTGATGCAGTGCATGTTTGGCATTCCTATGATGAATTAGTATTGTGATATTGATTTCAGCTCTTTTGCATTTATTTTCAATGAGAAGAAGACCCTCAAATAGGAAGATATGCAAAGGAAATGGTTCTAGACTGCTCACTCAAAGAAAAGAAAAATTTCAAAGACCCTAACTAAAGGGAAAAGAGGAGATCTTAGAGTTCATCAAGCACCATTTCCTCCTAGTACAAGCTATATGTGTTGAGGATATGAAAATCGACTAGGCATAGATTATCTTTGATGAGCTTTCCTTATGGTTAAATTTGGCTAGAGGATTCAAGCAATTCTACATGTCCTCATATCTAATATATGCCATGGAAACTCAACACTTGTGGCATGGCCTCCCTAGCATCATGACCAAAGTATATGAATTCTACCCACATCTATAGTTGCAAAGAATCTTTGAGGAGTATGTGGTAGTAAATGATGCCTTCACAATGAGGCTATGTCATGAATTGCAAAGATGCCTTAAAAGGAGAGTTTCACCAGAGAAAATTTTTGCCATAAGCCAATTTGGATGCTCATTCATCCAATTTTTTGAGCTTCTCCTATTTACAAATAGGAGTTTATGATGGCTTTCCTAAGTGGTTGTTGAGGTATCTAGAAGAAAAGTTGGTTCTAGTTGAACTTTGTCGATGGATCCTTGAAGTGAACACCATATGTTCTAATGTGAACAAGATAGTTGGGATTCCCTTCCCTATTGTGGTTGGTTCATATTCACGTGCTTCCAAATCAGATGCTTGTAATTTGGTGATGAGCTTTGAGAGAAAAATTAAATTGCTAGACTATGAGGTACTCATGCCTCAATTTTATCTAGTTACATTTATAAGGGATCACTTGAAGTTGGAATATGCATACAAGCATGTTCCAAATATTGAAGATTTTTAGTTTGAGTGTCTCAATGAATACCAAAACTGAGAGAGGGTTTGGTCATAGTTAACCATTAATGAGATTAAATTGTATAACGATTATGTTGATGTTACTGACCTTGCAGATGATGGACCCTAAATGCACCCCACATCCTATGAGAAGATCAAAGGCACCCCAATTTTGTCAACCCCACCTGAGGGTCCAATCATTGACACTTTTGAGGTTCTTATGCAGGGGATAATCAAAAGAATAGACAAATGGGTGGAGTGGACTTGAGTGAGGAAGAAGAAGACTAGAAGTACTGGTTCTATGGGAGGAGTATCTGCAGGAGCCTCCTAGTCAACCATAGCAATGACCACCACATCTACTAATTCATCATTTGTGCATGCATCATAGTCCATTGGTCAAGGTGGAGACCAGCCTCCAGAGAAGAATGTGCCAATCATTCCAACTCATGGAGCTAGCTCTCTTCTAAACACTAGGAAAGTTGGGGAGAAGGAGGATGAAAAGGATAAGGGTAAAGAACAAGACAAATCAATAGCCAAGCCATCTTCCCCTATCAAATTCATCAATTTGGATGGTGACACCAACTCTATGGATGGCTAGGAGCAAGATGCATCTTAGCAAGGGGATACCTTAGCCCTCTCGATGACAAAAAAATTTCCCTTCCCCATTTCTTCTTAGAGAAAGAAAACTCTATTAATTGCAGGGAAGTTATTTGATCCCATTTCCTTGTATTCAGCTATCAATGTGCTCTCTATAGAGTGATGGCTCGAAGAGACCATTGATAGGAAGGAGAAGAGATATGAGGAAGCATCTCCATATAAAGGCTTGATCACATAAGTCACCTCATCCTATTCATCCAAGAAGATAAAGAAGTAGAAGATGATTGTTGCATTGGCTATGGATTCAATAACTATCCATATGCTAGTAGAAATTATTGAGCCACAAAAGGAAGGTGGATTTCATGGGCTTTCCAAAGATGAATTCCAAATTAGAATGGTGCATCTTGGCATCATTGTTGATGACTCCATGGTGAATGTGTGGAAGTCCTCCAATGAGAAAATTGAAGATAAGATAGAAGAGCTTAGAACAAAGAATGAAATATTAAAGGCCAAGAACAAAGAATTGGTGGAGTACATAAGGTTTGCACTTGAGAGTGTTAGGATTAAAACTCAAATAGAAATAACATTACATACAAATATAAACAATATCATAAAATAATAGATCACACATAAGAGAACACAAGACACCAAGATTTAACATGGTTCACCCAATCCCTAGGCTACGTCTACCAACAACAAGTCCAATATTATTATTATCTAGTGATTAAAATTCACAATCCCCTATAGCTCAATATCACCACAAGAAGTTAGAATATCACCATTACATTATGAAATACCTAACCCTAAGCCTTTTTATACAAGCTTTTTTCACTTACAAAATTAGGGCTAGAATAAGTCATCCAATGGGAATAATAGCAGTTGAAACCTTGTACAATATAAGGTCATTTTTGGCTTCAGGGATGTTGCCCCCAAAAAATCCTGTAGGGGCATTTCCCCTTGACTCAACCCTATACTGCAATAGAGAGCACACCTGGGGCACTACCCCAAGACTCTACAGGGGTGCTACCCCTTGACTCCATCTTGGGGGTGCTACCCCCAAACCCCCTATAGAAATAATATGGGGAGAAAACCACACCAAAAAAACCTCTAAGTCTGATTAGGCTCCACATCACAACAGGGAGAACTTCTTCAAGTCAATTTGACCCAAATGTGTAGGATAATGAAAATATACTCCTAAAGTTGCAACAAGAAAGGCAATTCGAGAAGGTTGGTCAAGTGTGGGTAGATTAGATGAAGGCTCAAGGTCTCCCACTAGTTGAAAACTTGGGAAGCCTAGTGTTGGATGCTCACAAACTCAAGGAATTAGCTTCAAACCATTAGACCACCATACAAAAGGTAGTAGACAATCTAACAAAGAAATTGGCCCTTCTACAAGAAGTCATTGTCATGAAGACAAATGTGGCCATTACTCATGGGAACCTCAAGATGGGAAAGGAGTCACCATTTCACTAGAAATAATCCTTTGATTTTGTTATAGAAATATTTATGAGGTCTACAAATGAGTTCAAGGATGTACATAAACTGGTACAAAAGATCATCGAGAAGTTGTTTAAATACTTGAAGATATTGCACACAGAGTCCTTTGTATCTTCTAATGGAAAGCTCATGGATATTTAGAGAATGAAATCAAAGTTCTTGGCATTTTTTGATGAAGCCATTGACCCACTCAACTTCCAAGTGTCCAAGATCCAGGAACTCTCAACAATGCAATCATAAGGAGAGAAATAGAGAAATTCTAGTCAAGGGTTGCTAGAATTGATGAATTGACTAAGATGCATGACTACTGGATGGTCTGAGCTAAAAACATCATCATTCTAGATGTGAAAGAGCTAGATAAATCAACTGAAGCCATGAAACCATACAGAGCCAAAGAAATTATTTCTAAAAAGGCATGATGTTTTAATGCTTTTCCAAACATCTATCATTCTCCCTCTTCTCTTTCCTAATTATAGACATTCCTAGTATTTTGTCAGTCTCTATAATGGACAATGATTCAAGGTTGTCCTATTTTTAGTCTTTCTATTCAAAGATACTCTTTGAAGAAATCATCCATTGTAACCAACCATTTTAAGAAGGCCTAACCTTTTAAGAAGTTAATGAGATCAGAAAAATTTTCTTTTGGGAAAACTCCTATAGTTGGGACTACTGTGTGTGACTTTGAGTCCATTTCAAGTTTTTTTGTTCATTTATTTTTAGTATAGTGTATGGAATGAATATGCTAATGTTGATAATTGAATGAATGTGAATGAATTTGGTTTTGTTTCCTTCGTTCAATAGATTATATGTCTTACTTTCTTTAGCTATCTTGTTTGTTCTTCATGTTGTACATAGTAGTTTGTATGTTTTAATATCTAGTTCATTCCATAAGAAAGTTAAAAACTGGTGTGTGTAGTAGCCCAGAGACATTGGCTAATTGTATAATCTATGAATTACTTATTTCACCATCTCTTGCTTTCTACTTGGAGTCATAGTCTGTTATGCATGCTTCCATTCATTGCATTATAGGTCTGAATAGATTTCATATTGTGGGTTAGTCCTACTTTCAATTTCCTAATTTGTTTAAAGTGTTCAGTGACTTGATGTTTGCCTCTTTTATACTCTAGTTAAGAGCATAACCCCAAAACCTAAAAAATAAAATTCATTGCATATATTACATTCAAAAGGGAGTTGTACCTTTCAAGTTAGGGGTCCTCGATGGATTACTACATTGACCCATTTTTTTGTTAACTTCTTTGTCCTCCATAGGCCATTAGGGAAGTTAAGAGTCAAGATATAAACCAAATAGATAAGAAAGACAAACTATTAACCAACACATCCAAAGACTCTAATGCTCAGCCTTTATTGTGCCCTGAATGTTGTAACTCAACTTCTGTAGAACTTTAGCATTAACTATTACTCAATACCTAAATCACTCAACATGTATAGACTGCTTGGTACTTGTGTGACTCAACACATACTGGTGCTTGACATTGAATAGTCATATTTCTTGGCATGTACTATCTAGAAACTTATGCTTGACATGCTTTGATCACTCAGCTTGCACTGTAATTCTGCTAGATAATGAAAAAGTATTTTGTCACTACCTTGTCAAAACAAAAATGAGATCAACAACATCTATTGGTGTATCTATTAGTGAAGAAGAGTGTTGCATGATATTGCTATGCTTGTTGCCTAATTCATGGGATCATCTTGTGATGGTCATTGGAATTCCTACCACCCAATTAAAAATGGATGAAGTGGTTATTGCATTTCTCTTGAAGGAGATGTGGAGGAAATATTTTGAGGTGGGTAAGGAGGATCTCATTGTTCAAGGTAGAGTGAAGGAAAAAATCAACAAGGGCATGAAGCTTGAATCTTTTGGGAAGAAGTCCAAAGTGAAGTGTTGGAACAGTGGGCAAGTTGGTCACATCTAAAAGGATTACAAAGAGAATAAGAACAAGAAAAAGAAAATGGAGAGTGTTGTCATAAAAGCTTTCACCCTCATCCAAAGTCTTACCTAAGGACAGCCTCATGAAATATGGAAATAACCTCCAAGCTGTGGGACATGAACTATGAGGTTGAGTCTCTGGAGGAAGTCGGCTTCCTCTACTATTAGGATGCACTTAAACTATTCTTAAAGAGAAAAGGGAGAAGGAATACATAGAAGCAACTACCTAATCTATTCTAATGAGGTGATGCACCAAAATAGGGTGTTCAAACTAGTCCCTACCCATACATGCATAGTACTATCATTATGGTAGCCCAAAGATATATGGATTCAAACTTGCTTTAATCTATAAATTGCATAAAGATTGAACAACCACCTAAGTGACACAAGGGAAAATGCTTCACTTCTTATCATTCATGGACTAGAGAGATATTAAAAATGTAGACTATAGATATCTATAGTACATTGAGAGAGGTAGTCAAGCTTGCATAGTATAATGATGGTTGAAAGAGATTAGGTAGACAGCCATACAATTCAAAGGCAAAGAGAGAATTTATAGTAGTATGTGAAGGCAATACTAGAGAAAAATAGAGAAGATCCAACCCTCAAAAAGAGTATAATACCTACCTCTATAGTGCCAGCATATCTTGAATGACTTCCATCATAAGATAAGGAAATCAACCACTACAATCAAATCTTCAGAGAATAATTACTACAAAACTAGAAAGATTTGATTATTAAGTAAATCCATATATGAGAGAATCACTTCTCCACCAAACAAATCTTTGAGAGGTTAGGAGTGATGGTTATTTAATCTCTAACTGGATGAATGGATCAATTGACAGTGGTGGAGTACCTCTTTGCATTTATCAAGCCTAGTGATCGATAAGAGTAGTTACATGAGATTAGAAAGATTAGATTCATCATTCAAAGAACTATTTCTGCAGTCACCAACCTCCAACTCAACCATGATTCTTGATTGACTACATTTCAATCATCAAGTCTTGCTACATGGACCAAACACTTCTTCTCATTATCCCACCCTATCATCAGTTCAACCCTTATGCTTTGCATTGACCATTCATGATTGCAACCTCACTACCACCTTCCTTGGATAATAATTACTACTTGTGAAACTATGACCATTAGTTTTTCACTGCCTCATAACTGTATGCATGAAAATGCGGCCTATACTAACACACACACTTCAACACGGTCCTTATTTGCGAATTCATCGCGGAATGAACATTGAATTGTACATCCGAAATTTGCCCTGCAAAGTGACCTGTTGCCTTCTATCTAAAGGGATTTTGCCTGTTAATATCCTTAGAATCGAGGTGTAGGCAACCAGACCCTCTAAGAATGAAGGATTTGACAATGGAATTAAGCTAAGAATGAGTATACGGATTAATCTAAGAAAATGAAAGATGCAATGTAATCTAAGAACAAATGAAGCAAACTAGATTAAGCATATGCATGATTAAACTAAAATGAGATTAAACTAAAAATGAGAATGTGTGCAAGAAATGGAAGTAAATATGAGCATGAATTTCAACAGCAATTCGATAGAAAATCAATTCATCCTCTCTCAAATGAAGAGATGAGGGTCTCTTAAATAGAGTTTCCTAGAATCCATCAACAGTTGAGATCGATTCAGATCAACGGTCAGGATTGAAGATGAGTTTCAGTCATAGAGGGAGATTCCCAAGTTAAAGGGAGTTAACAGACTTAATTTGAGATAAATCAGGAGTTAACTATTTTAATTTGAGTAGAAAAAGGAGTTAACTGTGTTAACTCATTTTTTATCAATAGTGAACTGGAAATTCCCCTTTTTTGAACTGAAGAGAGATTTTGTTGAGATATTTAATTTAATAAAATGAAATATGCTCTCATAATTACTTTTTCTATTTAATTAAATAATCTTTAATTAATTAGAGACACTTTTGTTTAATTAAATAACTTTATTTAATTAATTAGGAATGTCTTCCCATTTAATTAAATAACTTTGTTTAATTATTTAGAAGTAAGTACTCTATTTAATTAAATAATTTCTTTTAATTAATTAGAAATACCTTTCTCATTTAATTAAATAATTACATTTAATTAATTAAGATAGGCATATTTATTAAATTAAATAAATTTAATTCCATACTATATTAGCCTTAGGATATAATTTAATTTAATTAAAGTATAAATACTTAATAATTAAATTAAATATTAATCAAGTAGGTTTAATGCAGCTAATATGAGTACGTACTATAGGAATTAAATAAGAAATATGATGAATGCAGATTAGGGTTTTTCTGCATCTGACAATTAAGTCAAGTAGCGAATAGCAGAATGAGAATTGCCTATTAGAATAGGACTTTGGAATTATCAGAAATAGACTAGAATTGGTATAACGGCAATGAGCCAATTTTGGGGTATTACAATAACCTCCCATTAGACTTATTTACTAACCATTATGACCTTGTGAAGATTTAGATCTGACCATATCCACATCGTTCTCACCTTGAATTGATGTTACTGTCAAGCCTCAATGATCAAGCAAGACAAAGCGAACTGCTAGATCGCAATTGAAAACTTGGCTATCCTTTGATCCATTGTGATCATGCACCTATCATAGATCTAAAAGATCCAATAGTGTAAAATTTATTTTGGACATTGAAGGCTTTCTCCTTTTTGTACTATTCCAACTTAACCACAGCATGTTAATATAACCATGTGATTAGACAAAAATAGACAAAGTGCACCAACATTGTCTTAACCCTAGTTAGTACTCAACTAGCTATGACAAGGTGCCTCACATGATCACAACTAAAAGATGTTCCAAAGCATAACATGAAATAAGGAATATGGCCAATGCTAAATCATTTCATGAGAACCCTAGGTGACCATTAAAATAGATCATCATTTGAATTTCATTTTTTGTCAGGAGGGCAACTTTCGCTAACAAAGAGTTCTTTTGATTATGAGTCTTCTTAGAATGATGATGAAGATGCAAGCAATGCTACTTTGGCTAATTATTCATTTATTCATAACTAGTTAGAGTAATTCAATCTTCATGTGGAAGATGTTTTTCATGATGCCATGTGTGTCTCGACACCATCGTACAATGGGAGCTATTGGAAGTGATGTGTGGAAATAATTAGTAACGATGTCATGTGTGACTCGACACCACTATACAGTAAGAGTTTTTGGTAGTGATGTAGATGTGATGTGTGACTCAACACCACTATTTAGTGGGAGTTGTTGGTAGTGATGTAGTAAATGATCATCATTAGTACTGCAGATATTGAAGGTGTGAGATTTTGATGTTACAAGGATCTTTTCATATTTGTTGAAGTATTGTTTGGAGATGTTAATTTTTATGTGACTGAAGATGTTGACATATTGAGGGGTTAATGGATTCTTTGATAAAGGTGTAGGTTATGGTATGTTCATTTGGAGCATGTTATCACTTTGTTTGAGATGGTTTAGGTCATGTTGTCATGTTTATGTTCCTAAGCCCATGGTTGGAACTTTGACATTGATCTTGGTTTCATTTATTTATATTGAGTATATTGACCATCTTCTAGATACTTTGTGATATTGCAATGTTGCATTCAGATTTGGCATTGATTGATTAGTTATAGGTGCTCATGAATACTTAGAGATGATGTTGGTTTTTTCTCTTATGATTAGACATGTGTTGGAATGGTCAGTGTAGGAAGTCTAAGAGGCATTCATTTGATATGGACTAAGGAGAGTTTTCTTAGTTGAGTCTTGGTTGGAGACTTGGATATCTTGATGAGTATTCTCATCTTCATCTTAACTTCATATTTTTTCAAGTGGGAGATTGTTGAGTAATGAATTCTGATGGAGGTGGAGGCCCCACTATATGGTGGAAGTGGAGTTTGGTTGTACGGTGGAGGTGAGCTCGCCATATAGAAAATTTGTCGTACCTACCTGCATTATATGGATTATGGTGTACTAAGTGAAGTTGACATCATACAAATCAAAAAATTTATTATGCAATGTGAGACATATCTACATATAGTGAAATATACTTATGGGATTAATCGATGGTGTTGCATGTACACTAAAGGTGGTGTACATAGTCATCTCAGTATGGTGAATGAGTATGGAAAAGTTGGTATGAATGACCAAGGGCCAAAGGGAGTGTCTAAGGCCCTGATGTCTAAGGGAGTGATCTCATGTTGAAGGGAGTTTTGGAGGCTAAAGGGAGTGATTCAATACTAAATGGATTGCCAATTGGAGGAGTGACCATTAGGTGGATGAGTGACAATTGGGACTGTCAAGGCTATCATTAATGGTTTTTGTTTTGTGACAATTAATGCACTAGATTCCATAAAAAGTTACAGAGTGTATAAATATCTACGGGATTCATTGGACTGAAGGCTATGAAAGCTAGCTGATTGTAATACAATATGAACTTGTGAGCATGTCTAGAAACCATAGTTTTTTGTATGTAAATTTTTTGATGTAAGACAAAGTCTCTAAAGGTTTTTTGGGTGCTGGGTTTTTCCCGAAAGGGTTTCCCATGTTAAATTTGGTTTGTGTTTATCTTGTGTGCATTTTTTTTTCAATGTTGTCATTTTTCCCATGCATCTCAATGTTCTAATGTAGATTTACAATCTTTTATATTTCCCTCATAAATTGGCATTTGGAAGGTGTTTTCCCCATGTAGCTTTCCTAACAAAATGGAATAATCAAAGGCACAAATCTATTCTATGTGGTTCATTTCATCATCAAGGCTATCCCATGATCCCACATGCAATAATCAATTTCATTCACCCATGAATTGAATCTCCCACTACAACATTCAAGGAATATTTGAAGGTTAAAAGAGCTTTAGATTCATAATCAGGGCATCTACAGAGACATATATTTGGCTTGTTGAATAAAATAGTGAACACTAAAACAACAATAATGAACTTAAAAAGAGAAATTTATGGAGCTGTTCTCATTTCAATAGCTTTAGATATTACCATGGTTTCTTTGAAAAAAAGTGTTGTAATCCATTTTATAGAGATTGAGGAATATAGAGCAATGTATTCCTAAAAATATGTCCTTGGCCAAATAATGATACTAGAA
This sequence comes from Cupressus sempervirens, assembly GCA_028749045.1. Taxonomy (NCBI): domain Eukaryota; kingdom Viridiplantae; phylum Streptophyta; class Pinopsida; order Cupressales; family Cupressaceae; genus Cupressus; species Cupressus sempervirens. Next base: position 110,782,993 of record CM053793.1, read on the forward strand.
ACCTATATCAAGGACTGCCTGTATAGGATTGGACACCCTAATTGGTTCCTAAATGAATTATTTGGTCTCATTAATTAATTATCAGCTAGGGACATAGACTTGGAATGGCATTCACAAAGTGTATGCTTTAAAATTTCTCAATCTTAAGATTAGCCTATACAATCCAAATGCTTGAGCTCTAGGAAAACTAAACTAGAACTAGTAAATGAGAAATTATGTTAGTAGTGGCTACATGAGCAATAGAGTTGTACCTTACTTAGAAATAAACAATGAAATGAAATCTACTCTAACAAAATAGTTCACTCACCAAGTGAACCACCTTGGATGAGTGAATAAGAAATACAATCAAGATAAGAGATATAAACTTGAACTGTGCATTCTATTCATTCATGGAGAAAGATTACACTTGATTGAAAAATAGTATCACAATAGTTCTGCTATGAAAATCAACTCATCCTACTTCTTTGACTATTCTCAAAGTTAAAATAGTCATTATTTGAAGAGAAACTACAACTAGTTTCTAAATCTAAGGTCACTCTATTAATGAGGATCAATTTATGAAGTTCAAAATAGAAACAACATTAACCATGAATAAATATTCTAGGAATGTAGCAAGTTGTAGAAGCTACATCAGTGTGCTACATACAATAGAAAGAAATAAATGATTTTCCCCAATTGTGAAGGTCTAGCAATTCACAGTTGGCTTTGACTATTCCAGCACTGAAATGTTGATCCTTGAATAGTCATGATAAACACTAGAAAAATAATCAATGCGCACACAACCTTTCATATACATATATATTCTCATCATCAATATTAGAGAAAAGGTGTAAAGTTCTAATTAACACTCTTGCAAGTCCTATGGCTACAAGAGGAAAACTACCCAAAACATAGCATAGATGGGGAAACATTTATCAACATGTATAACTATTTCATCATACCATTTATGTCCATGAACTCAAGAAAATAGTGTCTCTAAACTATCCATATTTCTACTTCATCTCTTCACATGCGCACGCACATGTATGCATGCATACATGCATATATGCATACATACATACATGCATGTGCATGCATGCATACATACATGCATACATACATGCATGTGCATGCATACATACATGCATGCATGCATACATACATACATGCATATACATATGCATATACATATACATATACATATACATATACATATACATATATACATATATATATATACATATATATATATATATATATATATATATATATATATATATATATATATATATTCCTTTGTACCCTTGCATTTGTTTCTTCCAAAGGGGATGAACATCATCCAATAGTCATGGATCAGCTTCTACATCAGAGTATTTCTCACTGGTCGACACACTACTTTTAGGGTGGGGGGGGGCAGACTACCTCGTCTCCTTCTCCTTTTTGTGGGGGACTTTTTCCTCTTAGGGGGTTTTGTCCTTCTCCTTTTCTCTATTGTATATACTAGATGTATGTCATAATGGGGGGGTCTTGATTAATCCATCCATCCATACATCATGTGTGTTTTTCATCTCTCTTTTTGGGGGAGGGTTTTTCCCATGTGGTTTTCCCATATATATAAACCATAAGTTCATATGCTTGAAACCATAAAGTCATGATTTTTTGCAAAATCTGTTTGAGAGTAAGATAAAAAGAACTCAAAAAGATGGCCTTTTGGAGGCCCATCATTTCCCCCAACTGAACTATTGATGGTCCCCAACAACCATGAAGTTGTGGATTCTAGCACAAACTCTCTAATCACTAGTTGTCCTTTCCCAAGACTCATTCTTAACATGATCAAAGTATCCATAATTTTCTCTAAACCTTCTCCATCGTCAAACATCTATAGACATATTGTGATCCTCTGCATTGTTATTTATTGCTAGGAATGGTTGCAGGAGTATGGGAGGCTGAAACCTTAATGAAAGCCTATATTGGCATAGACTCCTTCCCAAATGGATATAACATGGGACCATTATAGTGGCAATAATTAAATTCTATGGAGAGTGGGGTTCCCTTATCTTCAGATCATGTGATATTTGTGTCCATGTTTATGTTGAAGCAATGATGGTCCCCAACAACCATGAAGTTATGGATTCTAGCACAAACTCTCTAGCCACTAGTTGTCCTTTCCCAAGACTCATTCTTAACATAATCAAAGTATCCATAATTTTCTCTAAACCTTCTCCATCGTCAAACATCTATAGACATATTGTGATCCTCTACATTGTCATTTATTGCTAGGAATGGTTGCAGGAGTATGGGAGGCTGAAACCTTAATGAAAGCCTATATTGGCATAGACTCCTTCCCAAATGGATATAACATGGGACCATTATAGTGGCAAGAATTAAATTCTATGGAGAGTGGGGTTCCCTTATCTTTAGATCATGTGATATTTGTGTCCATGTTTATGTTGAAGCAATCATTGTTGTATCAATATCATGACATGAATTTTGTTCCCAATCTATAAAGGCTTTCTCTCTTATAGGGTATACCTTATTAGCTCTGCTTGGGTTTCCTAGAATAGAAATCAAATCCAAAAATTTTTGTCAGGAATGTTGAACTTCATGCCTCATAAGAAAAGGATCTATCATCTCGTTGTCCCTGTATGGTGCATCTTCATGTTCTCTACTTATTTCATTCTGCATCCAAGGCATAACTTCCCTTAATTGCACATCTCCTACATAAAGGAGTGACTTCCATTCTATATCATTTGACACTGCTAATTTATGTAGATATAATTCACATGTAAGAAATTCTTCAAAGTCATTGGAATGGACTAGAATGCATCATAAAATTCATGAGGAGTTGAAATAGAGGGACTAAGCCTTTCTATAATTCTATGAATTTGAAATTATCAAGTTGTTCCTTGAGGAATAATGCATACACGGGAGATGGTGATCTACATGTTATAAGCTCAGTAATCAAGCTTGTGATTTGTCCAATCTGTCTCTTCAAAAATTTATTTTGGTTTGAGTTATTCTTTAATTGATGGCCTTACTCTTCAATGAAAAAATTCATTTTTTCTTTTTCTAACTTCCATTATGCTCTTTCCCACAACAATTGTTGATTAAATTTATCCTTGCAGTAAGGGGTGTAGAAATATCAAGTGGTGGCAACGGCTCTTGAATAAGAATATCTACCTAGCCAGGTGCCATGTAAGGAACTTTTATGATACTTTTTGGCATGGACGTATCTCCCTTCCATAGAACAAGGGTTGTCACTACATTTTCCTTCTTACTAGACTCAGTTGTTGCTTTAGCCAGTGTCTCTAATCCATCCTAATTAAGCTTTTCTAGAACTTCCTCAACAATTTCTTGTCCAAATTTTGGATATTCCTCAGAAGAAAGGTCTTTTGAATTCTTACAATTGTCCTCCACAATAGGATTTCCTTCAAACTTTTTAGACTCTTCAAAATCCTCATCACTATTAAAAAGTACATAGTTAACACTAAGATTAACTTTTGTTTGTGGATTTTGGTTGTTGAACTTAGTGTCACTAGCTGTATTTTATTGAAATTTTAGCTCCAAAGAGGATTTCGCCACAAACTCAGAGGATTCTAGGTTAAAAATTGGAATAGAAGCCTCAACAACCCTATTACTTTCAGAAGGCCTTACACTTCTTCTTATATGGGGTTTAGACAAGCATAGAGGATTCTTATGTTTCCTCCTGCTATTGGTTAGTTCCTCTATAGTTACTTCAGGAGGTTTTTTTGAAGTTTCTTCCACATAGGAATATAAGGTTTCATTATCATTTTTATCACTATCAGGTTGTTCTAATTTTCCATCTTCTAATTCCATACCTTTACTCTAGTCTTCCCTAATGGTTGACCTAGTCTTTATAGACAATGAGTTTTTAGGGGCACTAGTAGTTTCTTTATTTTTACTTCTCTTCGTGCTAGAAATGGATGCATCAACTTTGTAAATTATTTTCCTAGATGGTCTATAACTAGAGGGAGAAGCTTTAAGAACATTTTATGTCCTTGGGATAACTTTGCAAAATCTAGTGAATATTTTTTTCCCTATGCCCAACATCCTGGCCTCTAGGGCTGACCAATCTAGGTTCTACCTCATTCATTTGTAGAAATTCTTTCCATGTCAAAATTGATTTTTTATTTAATTCTCTTTCCATGATTAATTTTATCAAACAATGATGGGAGATAGACTAGTTTTTTCCTAACTGAACTAAGGAAGCTTTCTTTTTCACAATATTAAACAAGAAATTGGGAAGATTTACGGGTTTATTGTCATGTCAAAGATGAGCCAAAATTTTAAAATGTAGATCATGCAAATACATGTAACACCCTTCACAAGTGAAATATTGGATGATGAATGTAGCTAGGTCAATAAATTCTAATAAAATAGATTATCTGGAAGTGTCTTGCTTCTTATCTATGTCTAGAGGAGGGTCATTGTGCACAGCACAATTGAAATCCTTCACCCACCTTTCACCTTCCTACAAAAATCTAATTACTTCAGTCACAATATTCTCTATAAATTCAATTTTTAGACCATTGGCCACTGCATATCCATCCTTCAAAGTGCTTAGAAATTGAATATAAATTTCCAACCCGTTAAGACTCAAGTAGTAATCTAACCATCCTTTCCTTTTGAAAATTTTACAACTAGACGTGTCACCCTAAAAAACCCTGTAGTCCACCAGCTCATATCTCTGAAGACCTCCTCCCATTGTTATGGATAATTTTTTTTTTCGTGAAATCTTGATATTCACAAAACACAACAATGGTGAATCAATCAAAATTCACAATTTCTTAGCAAGGGATGTTATAGACAAAAAATGTTGAGATCTAATTGAAAAGATCATTGATGAGAAAGATTATTGAAAGAGGGAGATTGTTGAAGAAGGCTGATGAGAAAGATTATTGAAAGAGGGAGATTTTTGAAGAAGACTATGTGTTTCAATCATTGTTTTGTCACTGATGTCAAACCTCCTATTTGTTGGTAAGAAAATTTCTTATAAGATTCAAGTACTATCACTAGGTTGATTGACAAAGAGGATTTGATCAATAAGATGTAGTAATAGCACCTAGAGGAAAGGTTGAGTTATGATTATGTAATGAAGTACAAGGATCAGTTAAGATAGTGATGACATGATGTATTGATAATCTACTTGAGGTTATAAAGGTTGGTTACACTTAGAAACTTTAGAAGTACAAGTTACATAAAGTTTGTCTACCAAGCTTGACTGAGAGAATAGTAAGTGCCAAGCAAAGTTAGTACAAGCCGAGAAAAAAGTTAGTTGGAGCAGAGTAAAAGAAAATTCTAGTGGATGTCGAGAAAAATAGTTGATGACAAGTAAAGTTTAGTTGATGTCGAGCATCAGTAAAGTTTAGTTGATGCCAAGTAATTACATAGTTGATGTCGAGCAATGCAGTATGTGTTGAGCATCAAAAGGTTGATAATGTCAAGTTGTTGCATTATTTAAAAGATAAAAGATTTGCAAAATATAAGCCAAGTTTGTTTACTTGAATTTTGTAAATCAAGTGGAAGATAAGGATGATGAGCTGGTGGCACAAAATTCAAGGTAAACCATTTTTAGGAAAATTCAAATGGATTCTAGGAGAATTTTCTAGAGAAAAGATGGAATATGGGGTAGATACATTGTATCCTACCTAATCTATCCAAACCCTAAAATGAATGATGGAAAATAAAATGGTAAAGCATCTTAATTTCCTATTTATAGGAATGTCTAGTCATGAAGAAAAATAGAGAGCAGAGGGTCATGTGCAAGAACCTAAAGGAGACAAGGTTCTACTTCATCAAGTGACCTAAAAAAAGAGTTTGCAATGGCATGCTAAGAAAGAAGGCTTTAGGAGAAGAATTCTTGAAAGGGTGAACAAGCTATCAGAACTACAAAGTATAAAGGCCAAGCAAAATTGAGGACTGAATAGAGATCTATAATCTATAAGAAAAGTTGTAAGATGTATCAGATCAAAAATCTACTATTAGTCTCTAACACTTGTATCAGTCTAGGGTAAATCCTTTGGTTTAAGGTTGACCTAATAGTCATTTCAACATCCTTCAACCGAGTGGCATTCCAGGTGAATGGCCTAAAGTACTCTAACAAGGCTCACTCCTAACAAGGTGATTGAAATCCTTTAACTGGGTCACATTTAACAGTGTGCATTGTAACCTTTAATAGGGTTGACCTTTCATAGGGAATCACTTCAGAAGAGTGAAAAGGGGTAACATGTTACTAATGGTTTTTCCCAAATTGGGTTTCCATGTAAATAATTATGTCAAGTGTGTTGATGAATCTATTATGTTTTGTGCTTTACATTTCTACAAGTTGATTTGACAGTAAGCTAAAAGTTTTTTTTGTGACTGCATTATCCTATGAATGCATGCATAAGTATGAATGTTTTATGGGCTCACTAAAGCTATGAAAAGTTTTATTTGTACATTTGGACCTTGAATAACTAATTCACTACCCCAATTATTCTAAAGAATTCCAATAATTGATATCAAAGCCATCTTCTTAAGATGACAAATTTGAAGGTACTAGAAGCACAAAGATAAAGATGTCAAAAAGAGATGTACCCAAGCTCAATAGAGATAAATTTCCTACGTGGAAAAGTTTGATGAAGTTGCACCTTGGAGGACTTGGAGATCATGCACAATCTACCATCTTAGTGGAGCATGTGAATCCATCTGAAACCCTAACTACTGAAGACATGAAGAAGAAGAAAGAACACAATTGAGCAATGTTAGAGATTGTCTCTACCCTAAGCTATGTCGAATTTCATGATATCAAAGGTTGTGATATTGCAAAGAAAATGTGGGATGCCCTACACACTATCTATGGAGGAGACAAAAAAAATTTAAAGATCCAAATCTAAAAGTCTCAAAGATAAGTTTGATGATATGAGAATGGAACAAGGTGAGAATATTGCTCAATATTTTGCTAGGATAAAAGAATTTGTCAATGCAATAAAAGGAGCTACTAGTCAGATAGATGATGATACTGTGGTAAGAAAAGTCTTGAGAACATTACTACCTATTTATGCTATTAGAGTTTCTACAATTCAAGAATTGAGATGCATTCTAGGAAATAAGCGAACCCTTGAAGATTTGGTAGGTAGACTCACTACTTTTGAGCTATCTAACTATGATAATTACAAACCTAAGAGTCTTGAAACTTCTTTCAAAGCTAATTGTTATTGAAGGATTCTGATGAAAAGAAGTAGAAGAAGAAGAGAAAGATAAAATATGTGTCTAGTGGCAATGATACAGATCAAGAAGATATTAAACAACTAGAAACACTACTGGCAAGAAGATTCCACAGAGGTAAAGGAAATTTCAAAGGTCAGTTACCCATCATTTATTTTAATTGCAATGAGATTGGTCATATTACTGCTAGATGTCTAGAGAAGAAGAACCATAGAGGTAGTGGTAAATACAAAGGTAGAAGAAATGAAGATAGGAAGGATTACAAAGACAAATACAAGGAATGCTACTATGTTGAAGGGAATGATTCTTATGAACATGATGATGAAGTGGTGTATGTTGCAATGAAGCACGAATCTGATGAAGACAAACAACCACACTTGTGACTTGTGTGAACAAAAATGATACATGGATCGTTGACAGTGGATGCTCACATCATATGACTGGAGACAAAGGTAAGTTCATCACCTTAAATTGTTATGATGGAAATAGTGTAACATTTGGTAATGATGCACCATGTTTTATAAAAGGAAAAGATTCTATCAAACTCATAGATAAGATTTCATGTGAAAATGCTTACTATGTTCAAGGACTAAACTAAAATTTTGAAGTGTGTCACAATTGAACAACTTGGGATGCAAGGTTGAATTTGAAAACAAGATTGCTAAGATATATGACACAATTGGACAACTAATTGGAAAAGGTGATCAAACTAGAAGTAATCTATTCTATCTTGACATAGAGAATACTACTTGTCTTGTTGTAAAAATTCATGATGTATGGCTTTGGCTCAAAAGGTTATGTCTTGTTAATTTCGATAACTTGGTTAGTATCAATAACATGAAGAAAGTTAGAGGTTTTCCTAAGTTGAAAAAACCTAACAATACAATGTGCAAACAATGTTAGCTAGACAAAATGACAAAGTCAAGTTTTAAGAGTAAAACTTATACCTCTAAAGAAATACTAGAGATTGTTCATACTGACTTGTGTGCACCAATTGATGTGCAAAGCTACAAAGGAGATAAGTACATAATCTTATTTGATGATGATTATTCTAGAATGATGACAGTCATGTTTCTAAAATAGAAGTCTGATGTTTTTCAAATGTTCAAGTGGTACTTAGCAATAGTTGAGAAGGAAATAGGTAAAAGTCTAAAATATTTGAGATTTGACAGAGGAGAAGAATTCACATTAAATGAGTTTGAGATGTTTTGCAAAGATAGAGGAATCAAAGGTAGACATCTGCACCTAGAAATCCTCCACAAAATGGAATTTCTAAAAGAAGAAATAGGTCTATAATGGACTATGCCAGAACACTCATGATAGAGAAGAATGTTGCTTTGAAATACTAGAGAGAAGTTGTAGGTATACCTATCTATGCTTTGAACCATGTGCAAATCAAGAAAGGTATTCATTTAACATCTTTTTAATTATGGTATGGATACTCACCTAATGTTATATACTTTAAGGTATTTGGAAGCAAATGTTACATTCTTAAAAATTTCAAGAATGGTAAGTTTGATGCAAAAAGTGAAGAAGGTATATTCCTTAGATACTCCACAAAAAATAAAGCTTATAAGTGTTTGAATACTAACACTAATAAATCTGTGGAAAGTGCAAATGTGAACTTTGATGAGTATACAGAAGTGCATGAGGTTGAACCTATGAAAAGGTTAGAAGAATACAAATCATTTGTATACCTTTATGAAGAATACCTGCTAAAGAAGATGATGCAAATCAAGATACAAATCAATAGCAACTTACATTAACTACTAAGTCACATCCTATGAGTGTCAAGTTGCATTCAGATGTTGAGTTACAGAATGAAGTACATGCACATTCTAATTTTGAAGTTAGTGTACATGAAAGACATGTTGAGATACCTAACAAAACTGAACATAATGATTCTGAAGCTGAAAGACAAAATGAAGAAACAAGATTTGTGCCAAGATTATCTAAATATGTTAAGAGACATCATCCTACTACATAAATCATTGGAGATAAAGATGCTAGACCAGTGATAAGAAATAAATTGAGAAGTGAATCATGTTTGATAAGCATGAAAGAGCCCAAATTAGTAAAATACATATTAGAAAATGTTGGCTAGTATAAGGCCATGGAAGAAGTGATTGAACAAATTGAGAAGAACAAAACATGGAGTCTAGTTCCTAGACCAAAAGACAAAAAATGTGATTGGTACCAAGTGGGTATTTAGAAACAAGCTAGATGAATGAGAATAGTGAAGTCACAAGGAACAAAGAAAGATTAGTTTGCAAAGGATATGCACAAGAAGAAGGAATTGACTATGGAGAAACATTTGCCCATTTTGCCATATTAGAAGGAGTAAGAACTCTACTTTCTTATGCTACATACAGAGGCTTCAATGTCTATCAAATGGATGTTAAATTTGCATTTCTGAATGGCATATTAGAGGAAGAAGTTTACATAGAAAAGCCAAAAGCTTTTGTTGATGTTAACAATAAAAATATGGTATATAGACTACACAAAGCTCTGTATGGTTTGAAACAAGCACCAAGAGCATGGTATGAGAGACTTCACAAGTATCTTGTGAAGATTGGATTTGAAAGGACTGATGATAACAATAATCTATACATAAAGATAGAGAAAGGCAAATTTATTTTGTTATCTAAATTTTTTGTTGATGATATCATAGTTGGAGGTCAAGTTGCTTTATGTAAAGATTTTACAAATCAAATGAAGCATGAATTTGAAATGTCTATGTTTGGAGAGATCAAATTTTTTGTGGGATTGCAAGTATATCAGATGAAATATGGTATATACATCACTCAGTCAAAGTATGTCAAGGAAATATTGAAAAATTTTGGATTAGAGGATTCCAAACTGGTAAGTACACGTATCGTGATAGGACACAAATTGTCAAAGAATGATGATTTTGCTGAAGTGAATCAAACAATGTATAGGTCAATGATTGGAAAATTGCAATATGTAGTACATAGTAGACCTAATATTGCATTATATGTAGGGATAGTTGCAAGATTCTCTAAAAATCCTAGGGAGAATCATTTAATGGTTGTAAAGAGAATAATGAGATATTTGAAAGGAATAGAAGAGTTTGGTCTATACTATGGGAAAAATGAGAAATTCGAATTGAGGGCCTACATTGATGCTGACTATGCTAGAAATATAGATGACAAAAAAAGCACCAGTGGAGGAGCATTTTGCTTAGGCAAAAGAATAGTTACATGGGTTAGCAAGAAACAAAGTTGAACCTCACAATCTACTGTTGAAGCTGACTATATTGTTGCTACTATAAATTGCACAAACGTTGTTTGGATCAAGCAACTACTCAGAGGAATGAAGGAAGAGATCACAAAACTAGTGTTACTTTATTGTGATAATAAAAGTGCTATTAATTTATCAAAGAATCTAGTAATGCACACAAAGACAAAGCATATTGCAATCAAGTATCATTAATTGAGAGATTTAGTTGAAGATAAAGAGATGAAGATAGAATATGTTAACACAAAGGAGAAAATTGTTGATATCTTCACAAAACCATCACCTAAGGATGCTTATGAATATCTAAGAGGTAAATTAGGGGTGATACCCCTATGAAAGGCTATCTAAGTGACAAGAGGGCTGCCCTACATCAAACAATCTGATTGTCAAATATTAAAAATTGATTCAGAGGATCTTACTTTAGGAGCTGCCTAAAGTAATTAAAGTACTAAAATTTCAAAAAACTCACAAGAAAAGGGACATGGGGAGAAATTAAGGAAACTACAAAAGCCTATATCTATGTGTTTAAAGATGATATGTCTTTGGCATTGTTGTCAAAGATGGAGATATTCTACTAATCAAAAGCTAGAACAGATAAGGAGATACTGAATTGACCAAGATTTAGAAAAGAGGGGGATATTCTACTGATTAGAAAGGAGCAAAGAACATTAGTCTGGTCATCATCAAAAAGAGATATCAAATCTTAGAGGGAGTTGATTGTTGATGTTGTTGATCAAAAGAGAACCTTGAAGAAATCCTAATCTAGTTAGTAAGAGGGAGTTATATGCAAAAAAAACTTAGAGGGAGTTATATAAGAAAGAGTTTTGTAACCTAATCAGAAGATGGAAGTCGCTGATAGAGGGAGAAATTTTGATACAAGTTTTTTTTTGGTATTGTCTTGCTACTTTAACCTAGTCAGTTTGGTTGAACAAAGTGTTTTACCACTTAGGTGACTTGGTTGATCAGTTTGGTTTTTCATCCATGCCAAAGAGGGAGATTATTGAGATCTAATTGAAAAGATCATTGATGAGAAAGATTATTGAAAGAGGGAAACTTTTGAAGAAGACTATGTGTTTTAATCATTGTTTTGTCACTAATGTCAAACCTCCTATTTTTTGGTAAGATAATTGACTATAAGATTCAAGTACTATCACTTAGTTGATTGATATAGAGGATTTGATCCATGTAACAATAGCCCCTAGAGAAAATGTTGAGTTATGATTATGTAATGAAGTACAAGGATCAATTAAGATAGTGATGATATGATGTATTGATAATCTACTTGAGATTATAAAGGTTGGTTACAATTAGAAAGTTTAGAAGAACAAGTTACATAAACATTATCTACCAAGCTTGATCAAGTAAATAGTAGGTGTTAAGAAAAGTTAGTGCAAGTCGAACAGAAAGTTAGTTGGGGCTAAGCAAAAGAAAATTCTAGTGGATGCGGAGCAAAATAGTTGATGTCGAGTAAAGTTTAGTTGATATCAAGCATCAATAAACTTTAGTTGATGCCAAGTAATTACACAATTGATGTCGAGCAATATATATTGAGCATTAGAATGTTGATAATGGAAAGATGTTGCATAACTTAAAAGATAAAAGATTTGTGGAATCTAAGCCAACAAGTTTGTTTTCTTGAATTTTGTAAACCAGGTGGAAGAAAAGGATGATGATCTAGTGTCATAGAATTCAAGGTAAACTATTTTTAGGAAAATTCAAATGGATTCTAGGAGAAGTTTCTAGAGGAAAGATGGAATATGGGGTAGATACATTGTATCCTACCTAATCTATCCAAACCCTAAAATGGAAGATGGAAAATAAAATGGAAAAGCATCTTAATTCCCTATTTATAGGAATGTTTGGTCATGAAGAAAAATAGAGAGAAAAGAGTCATGTGCAAGAACCTAAAGAAGATAAGGTTTTGCTTCATCAAGTGACCTAAAAGAAGATTCTGCAATGGCACACTAAGTAAGAAGGCTTAAGGAGAACAATGCTTGAAAGGGTGAACAAGGTATCAGAACTGCAAAGTTTAAAGGCCAAGCAAAATTGAGGACTAAACAAAGACTTATAATCTACAAGAAAAGTTGTAAGTTGTATCAAATCAAAGCTCTACTATTACTCTCTAACAATTGTATCAGTCTAGGATAAATCCTTTGGATTATGGTTGACCTAATAGTCATTTGAAAATATGTTAACCAGGTGGTATTCCAAGTGAATGGCCTAAAGTCCTCTAATAAGGCTCACTCCTAATAGGGTGATTGAAATCCTTTAACTGGGTCACATTTAACAGTGTGTATTGTAAATTTTAACAGGGTTGGCCTTTCATAGGGCATCACTTCAAAAGAGTGAAAAGGAGTAGCATGTTACTAGTGGTTTTTCCCAAATTGGGTTTCCACGTAAATCATTGTGTCAAGTGTGTTGATGAATCTGTTATGTTTCATGCTTTACATTTTCGCAAGTTGATTTGAGAGTAAGCTACAAGTTTTTTGTGTGACTACATTATCCTATGAATGCATGCATGAGTATGAATATTTTATGGGTTTACTAAAGCTATAAAAAGTTTTATTTATACATCTGGACCTTGAATAATTGATTCACCCCTCCTCCTCTCAGTTATTCTAAAGAATTCCAACAAAAAAAATGGCATGCAATTACTATGTGCTTCTTGGAATTAAAAGTTTTTAATATAAAAATCCTAATAATATCTTCACTTGCATCAAATCTCATAATATTTCACTTGCGTAAAGGCCTTCCACCCTCAACACATTGCTAACATATCATTAAAAGTTAAACTTCAACTGTTAATATCTTTAATTTCATTTATGTTACAATTATGGAATGACAGGTCATCAAACATGTGATGACAGTCATCTCATAAGACATAAACTCAAATTTTACATGTAGTTTGAAAGTTTTGAAAAATTAATATCCCCTCCCCCAAACTAAGTAAGAGCATGGATCCCACCAGGCTAGGATATGCAAGAGTAGAAAATTAAAACTACATGAATTCCTAATAAAGAATGAATAAAATAAAATATGTACAAGGTTATGTGGCATGAACCTAGCGAGTGCTATAAGAAAATGTGCTCTGAAAAAAATTGCCTAAATTGATGGAAATGGGATGGTATGGAGAGATGGTGGAGAGAGAGGGTGAGGTGGAGTGTATGGTAGAGAAATTATTTCACAAAATATTAAATTTTTATTATGGAGATCTTGAATGTAATAGGGTAGAATACCTAGACTCTTTGGCTACAGGAATGAATATGTCTTTGTTGTGCTAGAACTACTACAGGAAATCACTAGCTAGTTTATTGTAGATTTTGAGTCTATGCCCATTGACAAGTAGCTTATATCATATAGGATCAATGGTTGAGAGGGAACTATGCCATTATCAAATACTAAAATTATTTTATAGGGTTTGAGCCATCTAGTTCGAAACTTGTCAGGCATGTGCTAGTATCAGGAATAATATAATAGTGTCCAATCTCCTACAGAAAATTTCTTTTTTTCGATGAATTTTTCATGCCATTTATTTCTTTGTCCCTAAATCAATTTAGTATTGTGGAGTGTAGATTTCTTGTATTCATCTAATCCATTCAATTGCAATAATTGGTCTTCTTGTGCTCTAGTAAGATCAATGTCCAACTCTCAGGTTGTTCTAAGCATCTTATGTTGAAACTCAATAGGCATGGATGTCAACTTTCCATATACTAGCTCAAAAGGGGTAAACCAAGTTGTGTTTTTCCATGTTGTTCTGTAAGCCCAAATGGCTTTAGGAAGATGGATTTTGTAAACAACAACTATCTTAGTGGGTATGGATTCTATCTCCTAGTTGGTTATTTTGGCATGACCACTAGCTTGAGGATGATATGGTGAATATTTACCATGATGTATCATGTATTCCTTCATCAACTCTAAGATTTGATTGGAGGTAAAATGTGCTCCTTGATCCATAACTATCTCCTATGGTACTCCAAATATGCTGAATATAAATTCATAGAGAAATTCAACAACCTAATGATCCCTGGCATGCTTCATTGCTTTAGCTTTGACTCACTTGGTGGCATAATCAGTACATGCTAATATATATGACTTCCCATAAGAAGAGGGTTTAATGGGTCCAACAAAGTTGATACCCCACTTGTCAAATGGCATGACCACTATCTGAGGTTGCAAGGGCATTTCAACATTTTTTTTGGACACCCCATGTGCTACCTGGCATCTATCATAGTGCTTGGTATGTTTAGGTGCCTCCTTATGCAAAGTAGGCCAATAGTATCCAGTTGTCAAAATTTTGTAGGTTGCTGTCTTTGCTACAAAATGGCCTTCACATGGTGTATCATGACATGCACATAAAATGTCATAAGTCTCATCCTCTAGCACACATCTTTAAGTAACCTGGTTTGGAACTATATAGAACATAAATCTTGAGATCCATGAGAAGTTAAAACTCTTTTTAGCTAAAATTTAATGTTGCTTAGGTGAGAAGTGCGGCAGTTTCCTTCTTGTAGCAAGGTAATTGTCTATGTCTACATACCATGGATTGAAATTACCAATAGAAAATAGATGCTCATCAGAGAAGCTATCATCAACTATTGCAAGATCATCTGGCACTTGTAATGTTGATAAAAAATTGGCCACCACATTTTCTTTGTCTAGTTTGTCAATTATCTTCACATCAAATTCCTACATGAGTAACCAAGGTACTAATCTACCACTAATGGCAGGTTTTTTCATTAAGTACTTGATGGTAGAATCATCACTACAAATGAATACTTCATAACTTGTGATGTAGTGCTTGAATTGTTTTAGTGCATAAATGACTACTAACAACTCCTTTTCAATAACAGTATAATTTAGCTCAACACCTTGCAAGTTTTTACTAATATTGTAAATAGCATGTTCAACAATACCTTCCTTTTGTCCTAGGAGTTCCCCAATGGCATAGTCAGATGCATCAGTGTGGATGTGGAATGGAAGCTTCCAATTAGGTCCTCTTAGAATAGGTTTTTTTGTCAAGACACCTTTCAACTACTAAAAAGTTGCTTCACAGTCTTCTATCCATGCAAACTCAGCCTCCTTTTTCAATAAGCTATAAAAAGGTGTAGAAAGTTGGCAGAAATCCATTATGAATCTTTTGTAGTATCTAGTACGACCAAGGAAACTCCTAACCTCTTTCTTCTTGACTAGTTAGGGAAATGTGTTGATGACTATAATTTTTGCAAGGTCTACCTAAATTCCAAAATATGAAAGGTAATATCTCAAGACAACTCCTTCTTCCATCATCATATAACACTTCTCACTATTATGGGAGATATTATATTCCTAACATCTCTTAAGAAGCTTCTTCAAGTTAGCTTGTGCCTCCTCAAATGTGGTTCCATAAGTAGTGAATTCATCCATGTATATTTTAACACAGTCGGCAGTAATGTCAGAGAAGATACCAAGCACCACTCTCTAGAAGGTAGCAGGTGCATTGCATAATCCAAATGGTAAGACTGAATAAGCAAATTATCCCCATGGATAGGTGAACATTGTCTTATCTTGATCTTTTGGTGATACCTGAATTTGGTTATATCTACTAAAGCCATCTAGGAATGAAAAGTATTTTTTACCAGAAAGATTACCAAGCACTTGGTGAATGAAGGGTAGTGAAAATTGATCCTTTTTACTAGCCTTATTAAGCTCCCTATAGTCTACACAAACTTTCCATTTTCACCCTTTCTTAGGAACAAATACCAAAGGTGTGAACCATTGGCTATCAAAAATAGGTTAAATGAAATCTGCACTAAGGAGCTTCTATAATTTTATCATCACTATATATTTCAAAATGGGATTAATTCTCCTTTGGGCTTGTCTTACTGGCTTGCATTCAGGGCTTGTGTAGATTTTATGGGTGTAAAGTTTAGGGTATAACCCCTGCATATCAATGTAGTCCCATGCAAAGGCTTGTTGATTGTCTTGCAAAATTTTGAGAAGACTAGACATATAAGGTGTAATGAGATTCTTATTAACATTAAACTCCTTCCCTATGGAAATTTAAACTCTTTTGACTTTATCCAACATTAAAATTTATGCAAATGATGGTGACTTTATTTCATGAGGTGACAAGGTATGGAGATAATCAAATGTTGCAAGAGACTAAGGTGAGGTCTTCTTGGGAAACATTGTTTGGAGTGAACAATTAGGGACATCACAAGAAGATTCCTCAGAAGGATGGTTGCTATTATATCATCGTCTTCTTGTGACACCAAAAATGGGTTTCTTTCAATGACCATGAGTTTTTGCACTAAGTTTTCTTCAAGGGCAGCATCACCTAAATTTGGCCAAACAACTTTTCAAGCTCTACTTGGGGTTTTGCTAGAGCATATAGGGTTAGCTTCTTGGTATTTATCCCATCTAATATGGTCATTTTTCCTAAGTGACATGCAATGCAAGAATTAGTTGTTGCTAGCCAAGGTCATCCTAGGATTAATGGATATCCTCCTAGAGTGGCTTTGGGTGACAAGATTATGAAATCTAAAGGATAATATAATGAATCTAGCATTATAACATCTTCAACCATGCCATCTAGTTTAACAATGGAATTATTAGCTAATTGCAGTATTGTAGGTGTATCTCTTAAACTAATAATGTTAAGCCTCAAAAAAATTCCCTATTCATGACATTGACTGATGCCCCTAGGTCAATTAAGACATTTTGTATTTGGATGACATTAATATGAATGGTAACTACTAGACTCCCTGGATCAGAGTACTTAGGCATTAGGAATTTTCTTAGCATGAGATCAAAAAGTTATCCCAAGATATGAACAGTGTCAGGATCTTTTTTCTTCCTTCCAAACTGCTTATTAAAAGCTTCTTTTATAGCTTTGTTATAAATTGGAACCTCTTTAAGGGTATCCAACAAAGGAATCTATATTGTCATTTGTTTAAGTCAATCTATTAGATCTACTACTATAGGATTTTCTTTGGGTGGAGCAGATTGAGCCAATCTTTATGGATAAGGGGCATTTGTAAGTACTAGTGTAGATTGAGGAGAAGGTGAAATAGTAGAAGGTTGGTTCATAGCTATGACCTTAGTATCTACAACTTTGGTTATTATGGGTCATTTTGGTGTAGGCAAGGTAGTCCCTGATCTAAAATGGATATCACTTACTTGCAGGGAGTAAGCTTGTTGATTATTATTAGGATTTGGAGTTGGTTGCATAGGAAGTTGTGTTAGCTTTTGAGGGTTATTAGTGGCTACAGGAGGTGGATTCATGAGAGCTTTTAGTTGAGGTGTAGGCATGACAGCTTGTTGACTAGGTTGGTTATTCCAATTCTGAGGTTGCTTCCACCCTTGTTGGGGTTGTTGCCAACCCTGTTGGGGTTTTTTCCAACCCTACTAGGGTTGTTGCTAATTATTATTCCCACTAAAACTAGTATTCTAATTATTTTTCCATTGACAGTTGCTATTATAATTTCTTAGAGGGTCTTGTGGCATACCTTGTCTTTGAGCTCATGGCTTTCATTGAGAAACATAGAGAACCTCTCCATTTTCATTGATACCTTTAAACTCAGTAGGCATTAGTTGTGTCTCTAAGCTTATGATAGAATTGCATCTATAGTTCCTTTTCTTCTCTCTACAATGAGAGAAAAATTTGGTCGACATAGCATCTTCATCCTCCTTCTTTCTTCTTGCTTGCATACTATCTAGCTGAGTGGCGACATCATTGATGATGTCTATCCTAAAGTTAGATAGAAGACTGGATAGCTCCATCTTTGATACTCCTAAACCACCATTAGACTTATGTGGTAGGTCTCTATGTCCCCTACCTTTCTTCACAGTAGCCCTTGAATAACTCAGACATATTCTTTATGCCAACCCAGTTTCTCTAAGTAATGTCTCCTCCCTCCATAAGGTCTAAGGTCTCAACACTTCCATCAATCAAATCTTTCAGAAAAAGATGTTTCTATGATTCCTCATTCAGTTGGTATTGTGTATTACATTGCAAGTTCAACATGAACCTTGAGACATAATCCTCTAAGGTTTTATTCTCCTTGTGGTACATTTTGAAAATTTTATCCCCTTTTAAATCTCATCCCCTATAGTATTCCTTATATTTTGAAAGAAACATATTGCCCATTGCAGACCAATCTGCTATAGCATTGGCACCCAACCCCATGAACCATCTTAGAGAAACTTTCTTTAGAGTGGATGTGACCAACTTCAGCTTGTTAGTGTCAGTTGTATAGTCATAACTCCTTCAAAGGATGTCAAACTCAAAGAGGAATGTCTCAAGGTCTTCTATGATAAGGCCATAGAATTTAGGTAATGCAGTGGTAGGTATGTTTTCAATTTTTTGTTACCTTGCTAAGTAGGAATAGGGAAAGGAAATGAGGGTTGAGGTTGAGCCATTCTTGGAGGAAGACTTGGTTGTGGCAGTTGATAGAGAAAAAGGGCAAGTGGGTTGTCTTGGTATTCAGGTTCAACAAAAAGGTCATTCAAATGCAATTATTCTTCACAAGATGAGGGTATTTGTTCTTAAGCATTAGTGAATGGATTTTCAAAGGGTTCTTCTTCTTTAGTCTCATTGTGAGGTCCTTTAGGCTTAAGATTAAAAATATCTACTGGTTCTTCCTGATTATTATGAGGAAGAAATATACCAAGGAGATCTCTCCTTCTACTCATAGAATGTTCTCTTATGACTAAGCTCTGGAAATGAAAATACTAAGATAAGTTTAAATTAACACCATCCCTATCAATGATACCAAAAATGCTTGGCCAAATAATGGTACTAGAAACCTACAAAAATAGACTCCTTGTTCAGGATTGGACACCCTAATTGGTTTTTAAATGAATTATTCAGTCTCATTTAATTATTGACCAAGGACATAAACTTGGAATGGAATTCGCAAAGTATATGCTTTGAAATCTCTTAATCTTAAGACTAACCTATGGAATTCAAATGCTTGAGATTTAGGAAAACTAAAGTAGAATTAGTAAATGAAATTACTCTAACAAAGCATGTAATCATGGATAGGAGTTACTCTAACCACCTATGTTGCAGGAATAGTTCACCAATTTTGTTATCAGTGGATGGAGAAGCAACAAAGTTCTAGCTTACTTAGAAATAAATAAGGAAATGAATCTACTCTAACAGAATATTTCACTCACCAAGTGGGCCCCCTCGGATGAGTGGATAGGAAATACAATCAAGATAAGAGATATAAATTGGAACTGTGCATTTTATTCATTCATGGAGAAAGATTACACTTGATTGAAAAATAGTATCACAATACTTCTACTACGAATATCAACTCATTCTACTGCTTTAACTGCTCTTAAAGTTACAATAGTCATTATTTGAAGGGAAGCTACAACTACTTCCTAAATCTAAGATTACTCCATTAATGAGGACCAATTATAGACTCATAAAGTTTAAAATAGAAACAACATTAACCATGAATAAATCTTCCAGGAATATAGCAAGTTTGGAAGCTACGTCTGTGTGCTACATACAATAGAAAGCATTAAATGATTTTCCCCACTTGTGAAGGTCTAGTAATCCATAGTTGGCTTTGACTACTCTGGCGTTGAAATGTTGATCCTTGAATACCCACGGCAAACACCTGCAAAATAATCAATGTGCACACAACCTTCCATATACATATATATTCTCATTGTCAATATTAGAGAAAAGATGTAAAGTTCGAATTAACACTCTTGCAAGTCCTATAGCTACAGGAGGAAAACTACCCAAAACATAGCATAGATGGGGAAACATTTATCAGCATGTATAACCACTTCATTATACCAATTATGTCCATGAATTCAAGCAAATATAGTGTCTTTAAACTATAGATATTTTTTCTTCATGTCTTCACTCTCTCTCTCTCTCTCTCTCTCTCTCTCTCTCTCTCTCTCTCTCTCTCTCTCTCTCTCTCTCCACACACACACACACACACACACAAACCATAAGTTCATATGCTTGAAACCATATTTTAAAGTAAGATAAAAGAATTCAGAAAGATGGCTTGTTGGAGGCCCATCAATATGCTTCATCTACAAAACAATCAATGAAGATTCAAAGTCTTTCCTTTTACAATAGAATATACTTTATATTTCACGTGCAAATGAAAATAAAAATAGTTTCCTTTGGACTGAAAAATATTTATGAAAGGTCTTAGTAAAGATTTCAAGTCAAAGTAGACAATGTATTTGGTCCATTACTTTCATAGAGTTAGGTCAAGAGTCATGCCAAGCTAGATGACAATGTACAAAAAACAATTTTCCACCATGCCCACAAACCTCATACTTCCCCATGAGCCTAGAGTTTGGTAGTTGTATTGGTTTCTTTTTTAACTTTTTGGCCATACATAATAGGCTAGGAAATATTACAGGTTAATATATATTTATATCATATTTTCAAGTTGTATTTATTCTATCTTTTATAGTGTGTATTTTTCAATTAGTTAATATAAGATAGGATTGAATCTTGATATTGATTTCTAACTTGTTTTACAAAGAGGATGGATGTGGTTATTGACTTTATTTTACATCTATTTCCTAACATTGGAAATACCTTGTTGAAAATAAATTTCAAGATTTAATGAGGCTGAAATTGATTTAGAATGGAAGAGTATGCCTCAATAAGAGCGATTTTGAATTCAAATTCGAGAGGGAGAATAAATTGCATTCTTGCAGATGGTGTGTATAGGATTGGGATTGATTTGGTTGTTGAACTTGATATTTTGATGAATATATTTTATGATTAGGTCAATTTTGGACTTGATGAATTGTATTTGTTTTAAATTTAACTTATTGATAAAGTCCTATTGTCTTATTAATAGGTATTATATTAGAATTTATAGGTTTTTCTTATTTAATCAAATAGATATAACATGTTTAACTAAATTTGCATTGATGGGGAGAATATTAGAAATTAGATTTCTATCTAATAAATAAATTTAAAATAATTTATGTAATTAATTAGTGTGAAGATGATGTCAATGGTGTTTGAAAGGGCTTAATATGGTTAGTAAAAGTGGTATGTAAGGGTGTCATTCAAAGAGGTGATAAATTTTAGGATTTAACTTTTTCTTATCTTTGAAATGCAATGTAATTTAAAAGAAAATTGACATAGACATTTATCAAAATAAAAGTAAAAGTATTGACATGATCTTCTCTATTTGTTTGCAAAACTAAGTATTAGAAAATGGGTTGATGATGTTCAAGTGAGCATGTAGGTAATTTAATACTAGCTAATTCATCTTTTAATAGGAAATCTATGTATCAAACGAGTAAGAATAGAGTTTGATTGGAAGAAGGAAGGGAGGTTAAAATTTTCACACGCAATGAGGATGGGATGCAAATATATGATCAACATTTACATGGGTATATCTGAAAGATGTTGTACCAAATATATGAAACAACATTTAGATGGTTGGATATGAAATATGTTGTAAAATGTTTCATTTATGTATAAATATGTACTACATGCATGTTGTATGTGCATATGGAATAAATTTGCAAAGGACTAGTTATATATAATTACAAGTGGCATTCCACTTGAAATTTCTGGTATTGTGTTATATTCAAGGATATCAATGTTGTATATTGACTCTTTTTATTCTTTTACCAAGATGAATATAATTATTATTAATAATGTTTTATCCATTATGAAATACCTCTTGAGAATTATCTGTGATAAGACCATCTTGCTTCATTATAATGGAGTCATTCTTGGGTTGAAATCTTTTTTGTATGATCTAATCTAATCAATTGCATTAAAATGGTGTATCTGATTTAAACATACTCTCCACTCTAATTGATGTTCAAGTGAGCATGTAGGTAGGTTAATACTAGCTAATTCATCTTTTGATAGGAAATGTAGGTATCAAATGACTAAGAATGGAGTTTGATGGGAAGAAGGAAGGGAGTTTAAAATTGTCACACATAGTGAGGATAGGATGAAAATATATGAAACAACATTTAGATGGGTGAATCTAGAAGATTTTATACCAAATATATGAAACAACATTTAGATGGGTGAATATGAAAGATGTTGTAAAAGGTTTCATTTATGTTTATATTTGTACCACATGCATGTTGTATGTGCATATGGAATAAAATGTGCAAAGGACTAGTTATATATAATTATAGGTGGCATTTCACTTGAAATTTCTAGTATTCTATTCTATTTAAGGATATCAATGTTGCATATTGAATCTTTTTATTCTTTTACCCATATGAATATAATTATGATTAAGAATGTTTCATCCATTACGTAATGCCTCTTGAGAATTATCCATGATAATACCATCTTGCTTCATTTGGGTGAGTCATTCTTGGGTTGAAATGTTTTTTGCATGATCTAATCTAATCAATTCATTAGAATAATGTATATGATTTAAATGTACTCTCCACTCTAATTGTGTAAGGATGTGTCTTACTTGGTTTGTGTGAGCTACGATAAGTGAAGATGTACTCTTCAAGTTTCTTTTTTAATTCAATTTGGGTACCATAAAATTATGTTTCTCTTTCCATGAGAAGGATTGATAATTAAGAGGGTGTTGAATTTGGAATATCATGGAAGGGAAGAATTGAAGTGTTTCAATCTCTTGAGGTCTATCAATAGAAGTCTAGTAATTGAAATTCTTTGGAAGGACCCCTAGGGACAATCATGTTGTGTTTGAATGGGTCATAAGAGGTCGTAGGTTACCCTATGACCCTTTTCAATAATTCACATGACAACATGGGTTCCTAGGGGACATGAATGTTGTGTTCGAATGGGTCATAAGGGGTTGTAGGTTACCCTATGACCCCTTTTGACCATTCACATGACAAAATGACAAACAATAACATATGACAACTTAGTTTGATCGAATAATATATAATATTAAATGAAATTATGTTTGTTTAACAAAATATATGATGCTATGCTAAAATATTTATTATAGTAAATATATTTAATAATACATATTATTATAATATTTATAATACTATATATAATATTATGATAATTTTATTTATTATATAATATATAATAATAAAATATGAAATAATAATATTTACATATTATTATATCTTATGTTGAGCTACTCAAACATATTTAAATATGTTTGTAAAACTTTTGTTTTAAATGTATAATGGGGTCCCAATTTCAAAAAAAAATCTTTTGGTGCCACTAATTGTGTACCAACTCTAGTTTTAGGTACCCGATTAGGCTTGATATTTACCTAACATCCAGACATTGACTAGTCACCTAACAATTTGACTGATCACCTGACGATTTGAGCCATGTTTATCTGGCATCCTAACTACTTCAAAATAACTCGTCAAGTTGCGTAACCCTGATTTGTTGATTTTTCACTGCCACTTAAGGCCATAGTTGGTTGGCCATGATCTTGCACATACCCACATACATGTATATATAATGTGTACAAATTACATCCTTCAAACTATATACATTCAAATCATCTAAAATTAAACATAATCTAAACTTAAAAGTAATAGACAATAAAATCATATATTTCTAATTCAACATGTTTAAATTAAATGTAGATATCCTTTTAAGACATGAACATTTAAAATCATACATCTTTACATTTAGATGCTTAAAATCTAAATTAACAAGTTAGTGAGTATAGAGTGAGGAGATAGAAAGTGAGCAGAGAAAATGACGAGAGAGAAAATGAGCAAAGAGAGTAACCTGAGTGACTGAGAGAGAGTTCTTGGAGAGCTTGAACATAAGTTTGGAGAGAGAAATGGGATCTAGAGAGAGTGAGGAGAGAGAATGAGTGCAAAAAGAAAGCTTAAAGAGAGAGGAAAGTGAGTGACATGAGAGAAAAATTTCAAGCAGAAAGATAGTATGAGGAAAGACACCTTAAAGAGAGTGAGAAGAGAGAAAATTTGAGGAGATAGAGAATGAGACTTGAAAGAGGAAAGTGAGGGAGGAGAGAGAAAAATTTCAAGGAGAGAGATAGTGAGGACAACTCAAGTGAGGAGAGAAAATGAGGAGAGAGATCGAGGAAAGTGAGTGAGGAGAGAGAAAACTTTCAAGGAGAGATATAGCTTGAGGAGAGTAAGTGAAGAGATAGAAAGTCAGCAGAGAGACTTGAAATTGATTGAGGAGACCGAAAAAACTTGATGAGAGAGAAAGTGAGAAGATAGAGAACTAAAGGAGAGACAAAACTTGCTCGAGAGAGCATGAGGAGATTTAGCTCAAGTGACGAGAGACAAAGTGATAAGAAAGACTAAGAAGAGAGAGCTTGAGGTTTCAAATGTTTTCTAGTGTTTAATTTTTTTGTGCACACAGTTTAACTAAAGGTATAAT
The DNA here is from genome assembly GCA_028749045.1 of Cupressus sempervirens. Classification (NCBI taxonomy): domain Eukaryota; kingdom Viridiplantae; phylum Streptophyta; class Pinopsida; order Cupressales; family Cupressaceae; genus Cupressus; species Cupressus sempervirens. The sequence goes on from CM053793.1 coordinate 110,807,777, forward strand.
GTTTTAGGTGTTAAAGTTTTTCATGAATTTAACTATTTAGGTATAATTGTTTTAACTGTTTAAGTGTGTAGCTTAACTAGATTTAAATTTATTTTGTATATAAGCTTACAAATGTTATTCTATAAGTTTATGTTTAAAAAAGTTCAAGTTTTCCTACTATTTTTTAAAACTAAACTATTAAAAAATTATATATTTCCTACCTAACATTATTAAAATTTAACACTATTAATTAATTTTAAACTAAAAATTAATATTCTAGCTATTTCTTAACTAATATAACTAAATTTTAATACATTTTATTAAGTACTAATCAGAAAACTAATTTTTTACTATTACATTAATCAAATTAAACAGCAACAAAATTTTAAAAAAATTTAAAATTTTTAAAAGGGCCTACCTCAAACTTGGCCAAATGCCCTTGTAGCCCTCTCTCTAATGCTCTTCTAGCTCATGTGTGCACAAATGACGGGCTAAAGTGCACATATCTATATTTATAAGGCGATGGGGACTCAGTCGAGTTGGACTCGATCGAGTCCCCCATGACATGTTATCACCAAATGGCACCTAGATGGACTTGATCGAGTTGCACTCTATCGAGTACAACTTGGTCGATCCTCCCCAGTTGCCTTAAGTGTGGCAGTTTTCCATGCACTTACCCAATGAAAACTAAGAACATGGGATGCAAGTTTATAAAATAAGTTTATTGGTAAACATTGGGTATTGAATTGGCCTTGTGGGTTGGTATTTTCTTTGGCTAGGATTACCAACACCCAAGCTTGCTAAAAAGTCAATATGATTTTTGGTGCATTTTTTGATGAGTGAAAGAAGGACTTTTTTCACATCACCACTTTTTGGCATACCATGATCTTGTACATACTTTATTTTTAGAAAAAATACTTGATAATTTGAATCATAGGTATCTTTATACTTGATAGTTTGAATCATAGGTATCTTTATATTGAGCATCTGTGAATGATTGCAACATAATGGGTTCCTATAGTCAAGTAGATTATTTTCTTGTGTCCATGTGATATATGCATATTCATGAGATCCAAGGTTTAATGAATGCACTACAATATGGAAATAAATGTATCTGCATGTTTTGTGCCTTGTAAGCCCTCATTGTAGGGACATGTCAAAAATGAGGAATGACCCAATAGGAATCTAGCATGTTACATCAAGTTCTTGAACCAAGTCATTCAAAGTGAAAATAGAAATCAAGACAGTGTTAATGACCCAAATGATTCGCCTATCTTTTTGGTTGGATTAGTTAGTAATGTTTTAATTAATAGTAAAATCTAGGGAGTAGTTACTCTATATTCTTTCTAGTGGATATGTTGAAGACTACTTTTTATTCTTATTCATAAAGTTTCAATTAATGTTTTAATGTAATAAATGCATCCACTCATTCCATTGGAAGTGGTCAGTAAGCTAAACTAGTTAGTTATAGGATTTTAGTATAAATAAGAAGTTAAGACACTCTTTTGGGTTAGCTAAGAAGTAAAGAATAAATTAAATTGTGGTAGATTTCAATATTGATTTACTTGCTCTTAACATTATAGTTTTAGATGGGTGAATATGAAACAACATTTAAATGGGTGAATCTAAAAGATATTGTACCAAATATATGAAACAACATTTAGATGGATGAATATGAAAGATGTTGTAAAAGGTTTCATTTCTATTTAAATCTATACTAAATGCATGTCATAGGTGCATATGGAATAAATGTGCAAAGGACTAGTTATATATTTGATTACAAGCGCTATTTAACTTAAAAATTTTGGTATGTGATCTATTCAAGGATATCAATGTTGCATATTGAATCTTTTTATTCTTTTACCCAGATGAATATAATTATGATTAAGAATGTTCCATCCATTATGAAATGCCTCTTGAGAATTATTCGTGATAACACCATCTTGCTTCATTATGGTGGAGTCATTCTCGAGTTGAAATATTTTTTCTATGATATAATCTAATCAATTGCATTAGAATAATGTATCTAATTTAAATTTACTCTCCACTCTAATTGTGTCTTAATTGGTCTGTGTGAGCTAAGATAAGCGAAGATGTTCTCTTCAAGTATCTTTTTCATTTCAAATTGGGTACCATAAAATTATGTTTCTTTTTCCATGAGAAGGACTGATAACTAAGAGGTTGTTGAATTTGGAATATCAAGAAAGGGTAGAATCAAAGTGTTTCAATCTCTTTATGTCTATCAATAAAAGTCTGATAATTGAAATGCTTTGGAAAGACCCCTAAGGACTAGCATGTTGTGTTTTAATGGATCATAAGAGGTTGTAGGTTACCCTATGACCCCTTTAGACAGTTCACATAACAACATGGGTTCCTAGGAGTCTACAGACCCCTAGAGACATGCATGTTGTATTCGAATGGGTGATAATGGGTTGCAGGTTACCCTATGACCTCTTTTGACCATTCACATGACAATATAAAAACATGACATATGATAACATATGAAAACTTAGTTTGATTGAATACTATATAATATTAAACAAAATTATGTTTATTTAATATAAAATATATAATGTTATATAATAATTTCTAATTCTATGCTGAAATATATATTATATTAGATATGTTTAATACTAAATAATATTTTAATATTTATAATACTATAGATAATATAGAATACTATGTAATAATATATAATGCTATGATCCTAATATAGTATGTAATTATATTTTATACTATATATATTATTATTATTATTATTATTATTATTATATTTATTATATAATATATAATAATAAAATTTGAAATAATAATATTTACATATTATTATATCTTATGTCGAACTACTCAAACATATTTAAATATGTTTGTAAAAAAAATGTTTTAAATGTATAATGTGGTCCCAAATTTCCCAAATTTGAAATTTTTGCTTTTGCAACCACTAATTGGGTAGCCGGTTCAGGCCTATTTGGTCAACTCAAAAAATATGTTTAAGCCATGTTTATCTAACATCTAGACATAGACTGATTACCTAAAAAATTGACTGATCATGTAACGATTTGAGCCATGTTTATCTAATATCCTAACTACTTTAAAATAATGCATCAAGTTGACATAACCCTGATTTGCTAATTTTTCACTACCACTTAAGGCCATAGTTTGGCTTACCATCATCTTGCACATACCCACATGCACCTATATATAATGTGTACAAATTACATCCTTCAAACTATATACATTCAAATTGTCTAAAATTAAATATAATCTAAACTTAAAAGCATTAGACAATAAAATCATATTTTTCTAATTTTTAAATTAAACGTAGATATCCCTTTAGGACATGAACATTTAAAATCACACATCTTTACATTTACATGCTTAAAATCTAAATAAAAAAGTTAGTGAGGACAGAGTGAGGAGATAGAAAGTGAGTAGAGAGAATGAGGAGAGAGAGTAACCTAAGTGACTGCTCAAGAAAGAGTTCTTGGAGAGTTCGAATATATGTTTGGAGAGAGAAATTGGATCTAGAGAGTGAGAGAGATTGAGTCCAAAAACAAAGCTTAAGGAGAGAGGAAGTGAGTGACTGGAGAGAAAACTTTCAAGGAGAGAGACAACAAAAGGGGAGACACCTAAAAGATAGTGAGAAGGGGGGGAAATTGAGGAGAGAAAGAATGAGGCTTGATTGAGAGAGGAAAGTGAGTAAGGAGAGAGATAGTGAGGACAACTCAAGTAAGGAGAAATAATGAGGAGATAGAAATCTTGAGGAGAGAGAAAGAGGAGAGATTGAGGAAAGTGAGTAAGGAGAGACAAAACTTTCAAGGAGACATATAACTTGAGGAGAGTAAGTGACGAGATAGAAAGTGAGCAGAGAGACCTTAAAGTGAGTGAGAAGACCTAAAGAACTTGATGAGATAGAAAGTGTGAACATAGAGAACTAAAAGAGAGAGAAAACTTGCTTGAGAGAGCATGAGGAGATCTAGCTCAAGTGACAAGAGACGAAGTGATGAGAAAGACTGAGGAGAGAGAATTTGAGGTTTTGAATGTTTTCTAGTGTTTAGTTTCTTTATGCACGCAATTTAACTAAAGGTATAATGTCTTAAATGTTAAATTTTTTCATGTATAGTTTAACTATTTAGGTATAATTGTTTTAAGTATTTAAGCATACATAGTTTAACTAGATTTAAGTTTTTTTTGTATATCAACTTACAAATGTTATTTTATAACTTTAAGTTTAAAAAATTTCAAGTTTTCCTACTACTTTTAAAAACTAAACTATTAAAAAATTATATATTTCCTACATGGTATTATTAAAATTTAACACTATTAATTAATTAAAAAGTAAAAATTAACATTCTAGCTATTTCCTAATTGATATAACTAAAATTTAATACATTTAATTATGTACTAATTGGTAAAATAATTTTTTATTACTATTACATTAATCAAATTAGACATCAAAATTTTGAAAAATAAGGAAAAAAAAAATTAAATGGCCTACCTCAAACTTGGCCAAATGCCCTTGTAGCCCTCTCTCTGATGCTCTTCTAGCCCCTCCATGCTCAAATGAGGGGCTAAAGTGCACATACCACTATTTATAAGACAATGGGGACAAATGAGTGTATAAATATTTTGTCAATGAAAATAATTAATAAGATATAATAAATAAATAAGCAATCAAAAATATCTAGAAATAAATGAAAAGAGAGAAAAAGAACATACAATTTTAAAATGATGGAGATAAAAAGAAAGGGAATCATTAAAAAAAGGAAAAGAAACTGAAGAAGGTTAATAGAAGTGAAACTGAAATATTGTTAAAGTGGGTGAGTCGACTTAAAGACAATTAAGAATAGGGTGCCAAGTAGAATTCACATTCCAGCCACCATCTAGATTGAAATTATTAGGATGATGATTTTGAATTTCCACAAATATTAATCCCTTATGATTTTTATTACAGAAAATCCCTCTTCAAATTTTCATATTGCCCAACAAAATAGAACATATGAAATGACCCATCTTTCAAATAAACTTGTAAAAAAAAAAAATTATCTTCTGATTCAAGTGCAATTTCTTTCCACAAGACAATCCTTGACTAATCCACCCCTTCACGCCTAAGGACTAAGTGCAGACTTTCCAATTTCAAAGTCTCTTCATTGCACCAAACCACATTTGCACCACACATCCCTTCACTTACTGAATGTACATTCATTATTTATAATGGTGAATGCAATCCTACTTGTCTACCCATTAATGTGATTGTGAAGTTTTTTCTAAGTTTGTCATTGACCACTTTTTCATGGACTTCCACCATTAATACGCTCTACCTCTATTAGCACTAATCACTTGTATTGTAGGGGATTTCTAATGAATGGTTCATGAATGGTTCATAATAAACCAATATTTATTGAAATTTTTGGAAATGATATTAGAGACAGAATGGGTTTAATAGTGGAAGAAATTTCTAAGTCTTGTTTGTATACAACAATTTTTTACTAGAAGCAAGTCTAGTTTGTGCCCATAAAAAGAGGAAGACTAAGATATGAGGATAACAATTCATCTATCAAGAATTCAAATTGATTCTTTCTTATATTTATTAAAGGTGAAAGTGTTACATGTTTAATAGAATCGTCAGAGTTTAGAAGAGATTTTGGAAAAAAATCACATGCAGCTTCCATTCTAGTGCAGAAAAAAAGAAAATTATCCAAAATTTATAGGGGATTTTTGTTGGGAATTTATTGCAAGCTAGATGATTGAAAGGGGGGTGAATCATGAACTACTTAAAACTTCATCCACTTAGTTATTGTTATTTAATCTACTTTCATGCATGCAACATAAAGTAATAAAGTAACAACACCATAACACTTTGACACAAGAATTGGTAACCCAAAAACCCTCCAAGTAGAAGGTAAAACTGGTGCGGGGATGACACCCACAATGCTTCACTATTGCAGTAATAAAGTTGGCCTTTTAAGGCTTATGATTGATCACTTCTAGTGATCTACTCGGTTAAGAGTAAGTAGGACTATTAGCTCCACCTTGTGAAGGGATTTATACAATACAATCAAGTATGTACTCTATCAAGATTTTCTGCAAAGGACTGTTAGGTCCACCCTATTAAAGGATTTGGGACTGATGCACCTATTAGGATGAATCAATGGATTGATCTCTCATATGCAACTCAGATTATTGATGAATATCCTTTGAAGTGAATTGATCACCTAACTGTGATAGATGAGTCTCTATCTTTCCTTATTTTGCTTGTAGCCTAATAAATATTATGCTCTTTCATATTCACTTGTATGCAATGTTCTTCAACTCATAGTACTTCATTTGGATAAACAAAATACCTTATATCCATCCAAATAATTCCGTTATAGGTCAGCTACAACAAAAATAGTTCCAAAAAAAAATACCAAGTTGACTCAGTGTTGTAACTTAGGTCCCATGGCTTGCTTGGGTGATACGTCTGAAGACACTCGAGCAACATTGTCACCTTAGCTAACTTTGGCACTCAATTGACACTAGATTCTTGGTTCATACTAATTAGTCGGTAGACACTGCTGACTTGGTTCACACTACTCTGGCAGCTTGATTATTATCTTGGAACAAGAATACTTTGCTAACTCAGTTCACATAGAAGCTCAATAGATACTGCCAACTTGGTTGAAACTACTTCCTTTATGCTAGGTCAACATTGTTGACTTAATTCATTCAATAGCTTGGTTAATACTGTTGTTTGTAGCTCGGTCACTACAGACTTCCCATAATGACTAAGTGTGTTGGCACTAATTGACAATATATCTTGCCATAAGATTAACAATTTTGATAATATTTATTAACTTATTTGATATTTTTTTTAATATAATATAATATTTTAAAACATATTAAAAACACTTTTAATGTGTTGAATAAGTGTAAAATTATATTATATATTAAAACTAAATAATTTCCAATATTATGATTGAATGTATATTTAATTTCTTAAAACTTAATTATCATATTAATAAAAAGGAATCTAATAATTCATGACTCTATGCTTGTCTGTATATATATACATATGCATATACATACACACATGCACATATAGTATTCCAAACTAAAATCAATCATACCAACAAATTAGATTTCTAAACCTAATGCCCCATCTTTTACTATAGCAAGTTTAGCAAGGATCAACCCCAATTATTATAAACTAGAGAAGAATAAGACACCCAAAACATGACTTTGAAATTAATATACTTGAAAATATTCAATATTTATTTTTTCCTATATACTCCAGACCATTACATTTATAATAATTATATTAATAAAAAAAAAGATTTAATAATTCATGCCTCTACGCTTGTCTATACTTATATACATATGCATATACATACACACATGCACATATAGTAATCCAAACTAAATTCAATCATACCAACAAATTAGATTTCCAAACCTAATGCCCCATCTTCTACTTTGGCAAGTTTAGCAAGGATCAACCCCAATTATTGTAAACTAGAGAAGAATAAGACACCCAACCATGACTTTGAATAATATACTTGAAAATATTTGTAATTTATTTTTTCCTATATATTCCAGACAACTGCAATTATAATAATCATATTAATAAAATAATATTTAATAATTCATGCCTATATGTTGTATGTACATATATACATATGCATATACATACACACATGCACATATAGTATTCCAAACTAAATTCAATCATACCAACAAATTAGATTTCTACTTTAGCAAGTTTAGCAAGGATCAATAAAAGTTGGCAAGGCACTAAAGAAAAATATCTTCTACAAAAACAATATAAAAACACACTTTTAGAAGTCATACAGATAATGTTGATCAAGTTTAAATTACTATTTTCATCATATCTCTAAATATTACTTATTCCAATAAAAACTTTTATTTTTTCTCATACAAAATATTTAGATGAGTTCAACATAACATCCCCACTTGACCACATCCTAGCAAAAAAAAAACTATTATAATATTTTACAATCATTTTACTTAAAATATTTAGTCATAACATTTAAATAATAATTAAAACACACTTGTATATGCACTTATTTTTCAATCTTGCTAAAAAATACATTTCTTACTAATATATACACTTACTTTTATCATTATATCAAAAATATATCCAATCCCTCACAAACTAGTATGTCAGCGATGTACAAATATAGAAACAGCTTGCAAGTATGACACAAAAAGTCGTAAGCGTGAGATGGGGGATGGTATGGTATATTGTATGGAATATTGGCATGCATTCCCTTGCATTTTAATTTAGCTTTTAGCCATTGCCCATGTTGGGACAAAAGATTATATGCTTCATTTTTAGTCCCATTTCAAAAAAATTGATAAATCAAGCCCCATAATGCTTGTGTAATCGACTGTACCTTTAAAGCCATTAAGGTGTTCAATGTTTTTGACACCTTTCATTCAATTTGCCTAAACGGTCCATGATGATAATTTTTCATTCTGAGTTATCTGACAAAGTCTTATTTTGAACCAATCCTAAATCTGCTTTCTACCCCAATTAATATGTAGAATCTAGTCAAGAACCTATTACTTTATGCAAATTTACCACGTCTTTTGAAATCCTTTAGCCCCTTCTCAAATTCTTGCTTAGGGCATGCCTTTTAAACCTTAGGAAAGTATGAAATAATATTTTGATTAAATCTGTTTAAGGTAATCATGGTTTACATGGTTTTAAATCTAAAAGAGTTGCATTTCAAACTTACCATGCAAGTCTCGACGGTCGTTGATCTTGTTCAAATTGACAGACCATGCATTCCCGCATTTTTGAGATGCGAGGCGTTACAAAATGCGGGGAAGTGCGAAGAGGGCATGTAGCACAATCTGATTATGTGGGTCTAAGATAATTCAAAAGGTTGACTCACCATTGATCTTGGGTAGATCAATGGTTGCCGCTTGCCCGCAAGATGAAGATGAGCATATTTTAAAGAAAGCGGGCAAGTGCATAAGTGACATATGTCCTTTGTGAAGAAACATGGGGGTATTTGTACGAGCGAAGAGGACTAGTTATGAACATCGTTAATCTGTGAGAGATCGACAGATGAGGCATACCCACATTTTCAAGATGCAAGGCAAATAAATATTGCGAGAATGCCACTTTGTGACGCGTGGCACAGTGGGACCAAGCGTGGAAGTAACGATGTCATGGGCGCCGAATTTTTTAATGTCCTGGTCAGGTTTGTCAGAGCACGTGCAATAAAAGGTGATTTCTCATTGGTCAAGATCATTTTAGTGGGCCGCCAAATATTGAAATTTTTAATCACCGTTGATTTAAGCTAGCATCAAGGGCTAGCGTTTGCCCGCATTGTTTAATCTCAATATGTTTTTAATAATACGGGTAAACAGGTTGTGGACACGTATCGCAATTGACCAAATCACGCCATTTTGAAATGCCATGTGTTTTGTGATAAAGGAACAATGCAATGGTTATTGAGCAATTTTTCATCAACCATTGATCTTCTTTAGATTGATGGAGGGCGCTGGCCCGCTTTATCAACATGCAGGGAGATTAAGGAAAGCGGGAATGCGTCGTAAAGACACGTGTCCCTGGTGATATCAAGTCCTGCCTTATGAGCTTACACAATTTTTTCTCGACAGTTGATCTTAGTCAAATTAACGGCCTGTGCATTCTCGCTTTTTGAAGATGCTCGCAAGATAAGAAATGCGGGAATGCACAAGCCTAACACGTGGGGCAGACTCAAGCCGTTGATTCAATTCAGATCTACGGCTCTTGCACATTTTCATTTTCTTAGAAGCAAGAAGCGCCAACTAAAAGAGGAATTGCACACATGGCTAATTATGATTGGGTTATTTTGGACCAGCTTGTCTAGTGGATTTCGAAGTCATCATGTTCACAGTTTTGACTCATAAGATCTTCAAGATCGACAACGCATATTTTACTATTGAAGGTGGTATCATTTTGCACATTAATGAGAATTGAAAACCTTTGCATGTGAAAGTGAAGAACAGAGTGTAACAGGTAAGATTTTCCCAATATCAACTTGTGCGAGTAGAAATTCATGAGTCACCTCTAAATGGAAATAATTACTGCTAGGATTGAGATAAATTTGGCACAAGTGTCAAGTAGTTGGCTCAAGGATAAAGTGTAGAGCTATAGAGATAAAAAGAAAAGGCTTCAAGCAAGTTTGTATACCATAGTCTCTGCATTTTTCAGTCTTGATGATTTATTCAAAAGATGTTTCTAAAGATTTCACTAAGTCTGAGGGTATGGATAGCAGAAGGATTTCTCGTTAAGAGTAGTTGGTTCTAGGGCACTAATATTTTGAAAAATGATTTATTTATTTTCAAAGGATGGTTCACAAAAGGAAAATGGTTAGCTTCGTATGCCTGTGTATGGTTTTTTGATAGAGGAAAGCTAGTAATCAGGTGTCGTAGTCAAGTCACCATGGTGGTAAGAAGAACAAGGAGTAGACTTGGTAAGCTAACAACCTTTTCAGCAGTAACATCATCTTTTAAACAAATTTTCAAAGCATCTTAGTTTGATGCCAAGATAGCAGAAATATTTGAGACCCTATGCATAGTTTTGGAAGAGGGTGAGGAAGATTTTATACCCTTGGGTATAGTCTTTTTCATTTTTTGTGCATGTACCCCCTTCTTGTGTCAGTGGATGGCAAATTTTGGCATGAAGTTGGTTAAGGAAGCAGACGTGGCTGGGGATCAAAGGATCCCTATTTTGTTATTTTTAATAGCCACATTATTTTTCGACTTCTGTATTGCATGCTAAGTAATGATTCTATTATTTCTGAAGCTTGGCATGATCAGTAAAGAGTGGGAAGTAAAGATGATTCTCATTCAGTAGTCATCTTGACAAAACCCACAAGCCTAGGTTGGTGCGTATTTTTCAAAGTTGATTTTGTCATTGATGGGGCGGTCTTAGCAATTGCGCACACAACAAATCAGTGGTAGAGCCGAATCAGCAAAAAGTTGTAACAGAAAGGAGCCTACAGGAGAATTTTTGATCTACGTGATGTTCTGTTAATCATTCTTCTTCTTTTTCTGTTATAAACTTGTGATATCTTTTGTAAGGGACACTTGTCAGTTCTCTATGCCTAAAGCTTGCTGCATTTCACAGTATTTAAGTGAGATCCCGAGGCTAGAGAAAGGGGTTGTTGGTGGGTTTTTTATTTTCCAGTTCTTAGAGCTCTGCTTAGGCTGTGAAAGCCACACACCCAGCATATCTTGTATGAACAACATATGGATTTCATAGATAGTTCTGATACAATAGTGTGATCTTGTATCTTGTTTTATGCATTCCTCATGTACTTATGTCAAGGAGATAAATACAATGTGCAGAAGGTTTTGAATTTCAATATAATTCTGTCTCCTTTCTTGTTGAATTTGTAATTTTATATGTTCAAGAACAAAGAGCTTGAACCTATTTGCAATTGCCCGGTTGTATGTTTGAAGTGTGCTTGCCTTTGACTCAAGGAGTCATATAATTGCTTGTGGTTTCAGACAAGGTTGCATATTCATAAAGAAGGATGTGTGAAAATATGGGGTTATATTGGATATTGTTGTCTAATTCATAAGGTGAACAAACTGAACATAAATGTCTCAACATATGCCATATGTTGATTGATGTTCGAGGATGCATAATTCTGAAGTATAGGATTGCCCCAATGGATAAGGCATTGGTCATTTGTAGGATCATTAAGTTTTTGCTGCATATTGGACATGATGTCTCTTCTCAATATAAATCAATCCTTTTTCCCTTCATGTTGAAGTGGACATAAAAGTTTAAACCCTCACTCAGTTTATGAATAATATAGGTTTGCACCTAGCTATTGTAGAATCTATGTTGTTTCATAAGCCATTAGGAGATATAAGGGGTTTTCATCTGCTATCATAGATCTTGATTATGTTTATTACACTGGTTCCATATGTCAGATCTAAAGAGGTTCACCTGCCTAGGTTTTGCAGAGCCTGAAGTAGAAGAAGGGTCATGCCTTATAGTTGGCCCTGTGTTTGAAATGATATGTTGATAATGGGAGTAAGCTGCCCCTAGACGTGTCATGTTCTCATGGGGATAATTGAAAACTGTGTCACATTTTCAAACACCAACAGCCCATATGCCACATGGCAATGGCTAAATCATAAAAAATTTGGTAATTCCTTTATGCATATAGCATAGCATGCATGTATCTATATGCATAAAGGCATTACAAAAAAGTTTACAATTTAGCCATGGCACACAGTTGTATATATAGTTTTATGTGAATACAAGAATAAAAAATATTCTTCTTGATTTTTAATTTTCAAGTTGGTATCAAAGCATTGAAGCCTAGATCATTTGTATCCCTTCATTGAACCATGATCAATATAGATTCAGAAGTATTTGAGAGCAAATCTGCTCCTATTATTATCCAATCTGAAGGTTCATCGTTCAAGGCAAGGATTACACTCGATGAAACAAACTATGATTTGTGGTCTCAAATCATGCAAATACATATTTCTGAGAAGGAGAAACTCTCTTTCATTTGTGATAACTCATAGACACCGACCGAGAAGGATGATGGATATGAGAAGTGGTATGCAGACAATCAAAAGGTCAAAAGATAGTTGTTGATATCTACGTCCCCAAAAATTATGAAGTGATACATTCGTTTACCCACCGCTCGAGATATTTGGAAAGTTTTTTTTAAGGGTTTTTATGACGGAGTAGATGAATTGCAAGTGCTTTCTTGAATTAGAGGGCATTCTCTACCAAACAGAATGGTAGAACACTCTCTTTGTATCATGGAGAATTAACCGAGACTTTTGGTGATTTGGATCATTGTGATAAAGTGATCATGGAAAGTGAGAATGATGTTGAATCTTATCAAAAATCAGTTTAGCAACAAAGGGTGTATATTTTTCTTGCTGGATTAGGTGGTGACTTTGAACAAGTTCGTGGTAAAATTTTGAGAAAATATCCTATTCCCAAATTAGAACCATTTTATGCATTGGTCCATCATGAATCTATTCGACACACAACAATGATTGGAGAACCAGAAAAGACTAAAGCTTCAACCATGGTGACTCGAAACCAATCTAATCAAAATGGGCCTTCTCAAAACCTACCTAAGACCACTAATGGTGCTAATAAATCCACCTAGAAATGCACCCATTGCAATCAAACTAATCATACCAAAAGTCATTTCTTTGAATTTGTTGGGTATCCATAATGGTGGGATTGTAGTTGCGATTCATAGAAGAAGAATTCCAAGAAGACCTCAAATGCAACATTCGTTGAAACAAAGATAGAGGATAATGTTGCTGGATAGATCTCGACATTAGCAGTAGCGGTAGGTAATGGTGGTAAGTCTTTAAATGTGTCTACACTTATTTCTAATAGTGCATGGATAATTAATTCCACTGCTAAGGATCATATAACATTTGATTCTAGACAGGTCTCATCCCTTAAACCTTCCTCACAAAAATTTGTTTCCACTGCCAATGGCTCTCTGGCCTTAGTTATTGGAGAAGGACCCTTACCTCTCACTCATACTTTGGACCTAGATTTTGTTTTAGTGGTTCCATCTTTGGATAACAATTTGTTGTCAGTTTCCCAAATCACCACTACTTTACTTTGTGTTGTAATTTTTTGGCCTGTTTTATGTGTGTTTAAGGACATCCAAACCACGCAAACGATTGGTTGTGGTGTTAGGCAAGGGAAGCTATATTACTTGGACTTGGTGTCAAAGAGTTCTGACAAGCTATGTCAAGCTCTATTGATGGATGGCTCTGATGGGGACAAGCAGAAATCTGAAATCTAGTTATGGCATCGATGTATGGGACATGCTACCTTTGGTTACCTAAAGAAATTATTTCCTAGTTTATTTGCAAAATTTGATGTTTCTAGCTTCTGGTGTGAAGTTTGTGAACTTGCAAAAATTCATCATGCTTCTTTTCCATTAACTTTGAAAAAAAGTCCTATTTTGTTTATGATCATACATTATGATGTTTGGGGTCCGTCCAAAGTCACTACCTTGGGTGGATCACATTGGTTTGTTACTTTTATTGATGATTGTACTAGGATGACTTGGGTATGCTTAATGAAGTCTAAAAGTGATGTGAACTTGTTATTTCAAAAAATTTATAACATGATTCGTACTCAGTACAATGCACAAGTTCAAGTTCTGCGTAGTGACAATGGAGGCGAATATTTGAGTTTTGAACTTCAGTAGTATTTGGAAGCACACAGAACTATTCATCAAACTACTTGTTCCAATACACCTCAGTAGAATGGGGTAGCTGAGAGAAAAAACCATCACTTTTTGGAGGTTGTTTGTGCTTCTCTAATAGAAGCCCATATGCCATTATCCTATTGGGGCGAAGCACTTACCTCTATAGCATATTTCATCAATTGCGTACCCTCTAGCGCTATTGATTTCTAGACACCATCCCAGGCTCTCGCTAAGGTTGTTGTTGCTCTAGCTATCCCAAATTTACTTCCTCATGTCTTTGGTTGTGTTGCTTTCATACACCTCCATAAGCATCAGTGCAACAAGTTATGTCCTCGAGCATTGTGATGCATCTTTCTAAGATATGTTGCTTATCAAAAGTGGTACCGATGCTATCATCCTCCAACCCAACGAATGTTTATTACATTGGATGTAGTTTTTCATGAAGACTTGATGTATTTTGTATTTGAGCTTCTGGGTGAGATTGTGTAATATTTTTTAGCATCAATGTTTCATATCATACTCCATGATCCATCATTAGGATGTTAATGAGAGAGCTAAGAATGGATCATGGAGTATGATCTGAAATGTTGATGCTAAAAAATCTTACTCAATCTCACAAAGAAGCTCAAATACCAAATATCATGGATTGTGAAAATATTTTGTAATTACTCAATGTATTTTTCCTCTAAGCTTGAACTTTAGGGAGAGTACCAAAAGGAAATTCAGACTCTAGACTATGATGATCACATCAGTGAAGATGTGGATGTTCACATCTCTGAAGATGTAGGTAGCTTGGACATCTCTGAAGATGTGGATGTTCACATTTCTGAGGATGTGGGTGTATATGAGCAATGTTAGTATGCTAATAGAAACCAAATTTAAATAAAGCTTCTACAAACTAAACAAAATTCATAAACTTCAAGATAGACTAAGATGAGCTCTCAATTGAGAATATGAGCCATTAATGGGCTCTCTCAATGAGAAGCTCTCTTGTTGAGTAGCTTTGTCTAAATAGATAGGATGTATGCTCAAGCTTTATGCTTCAAAAAGGGCTTCAAATGGAGTTGGAATTTGGGTGTGAGTGTATGGTTTTGATGTAAAATGGCTTCTTAAAATGGCATTATGACTTTACTCCATGGATTGTGTTGTTTTGCAAAGGGGAAGGATTCAATTTATAGGCAAGAGGCTTGAGGGATTGAGGGCTAAGATGCAAGGATGGAGAAAAGCTCATGGAGGGCTCAGATTGCATGAGAGGAGAGCACATGGATTGTGCTTCCTTACAACCAATCAGGGATGACACATGTCACAGGGTGAGAGGATGGAGGAAAGGGGAAGGATGAGTCAACAAAGGAGGCTCAAGGGATAAAATCTTCATAAAGACCCTCATAATGGCTTGTAAGAGCAATAAAAGGGTTTTGGAAGAGTCATTTATGGCCTAGTGGGCTTCATAAAGTTTTATGGTTGGGATATTTTGAGGGAGATGAGAAGAATTTCGACTTGGGCTTGATTAGGAAGGTTCTAAGCTTTCTTAGGCTTGTGCAAATGATTAGAGGATGGATTAGAATGGTTTAGGATTAGCTTAGGGATAGGCAAGTGGATGGCATTTAATGAGGGTGGGTGAAGGAGGAGATATTTGTTAACTTTGGCTTGGGTTAGTAAGTCTTAACCCATGTTTAGAGAATGTGACAAGGTTAGGAGGAGATTAGGATTAGGTTTAAAGACATCTTCTAGAAGAGTCTAGACTTTGGATGAGGATAAAGACTTTCTAGAATAGTCTAGAACTTCCTAGGATGAGGATGAAGACTTTCTAGAAGAGTCTAGAACTTCTTAGGATGAGGATAAATTAGATTTTTAAGAAATAAATAAAGTTTTATTTTTAAGAAATAAATAAATCTTAATTAAATATTTTGAGTTGGGATTAGGGGTAGGAAATGATGGGATTAGCCTTTAATCAAAATTAAAGAAGGATTAGAAGATTTTGGAAGAGGTTAGTGGTCTTAAGGAATTGGCCAAGTTTTGGGCAAAAAATAAAAATTTTATTTATTTTGAGTTTTTTGGTCAATTTATTAATTAAATAATTAATAAATAAAGAAATAATGTTTAAATAAGATTTAAACATTTTTGGGAGGGATTCCTTAATTAAATATTTTTAATTAAGATAAAGGGATTTAGTGGCATAAAAATAAATTAATTAATTGAGTAATTAATTAATTAATAAAATGATGATATCATCAAAAAAAATTCAGAAAATAAAAATACTTTATTTTCTAAAGTTTTTTAGGTGTCTACATTTTGCCCCTCTTTGATGTGATGCCCCCAATGGCATGGCATCAAAGATAAGAAAATAAGATGCCCAAGGCTAGAGCAGAAGAGGAGAGAATGGACTGCAAGATGCCCCCTCAAGAAGGCGACGGGGAGAGAAAGCGAGGCTGGACGATTTCTTGAAAAGTACAAGAATCCGAGATGAGCAAGAAGACTCAGATTGGCTTAAGAGAAGAGGTTTAGTTAGCTCAAACTCTCACTATGGGAGAATGATAAAAGGAGAATCAGAGGCACAAGAAGAAGCAAGCTTAAGATCTCAAGGATTGCAGACGATGAAGGAGCGGAGCGCTATAAAAGGAATCCAGGATGGGGAGATGGATGAGGGGATTAAAAAAGCTAATGCAACAGGATTTCAAAGAGTCAGATTGGCGGAAGATGGGTTTCGGAGATCCCTAGGACTAGGATTGTGGATCTCGAAAGATGAGGCTTGGTGGATTGATTTGGATTGGTGGATCCCTAAGATTAGGATTGTGGATCCCTAAAGCTAAAGGTGAGGAGTGATTCAAAGAGATACTGATGCATAAGCTGGGGTAGGAGAGATGGATGCTGGATATGGATGGGGGATAATGATGATGAAGGGAAACCATTGAAGCTTTTTTGAGCAGGGGGATACTTCAAAGAGAAGTACCACCATGTTGTTGAGCACTAGATTTTCTATAGGAATGTTGGTTAATTGCCAAGGTTACCAAGAACATCAAGGCCTTTTCACCAACTGTCCAGAGGACTGACGAACTGACTCAAAACAAACACACAAGGATTGCCCTAGCATCACACATGAAATCCAGAGGAAACAGTGTAGAACCGACACTGGGTAACCCACAAGCAAAAAAGAAACAAACAAAAGACTTGATCAAAATTGTACGCTCAGAGTGCCCCATTCGTAGCATACCATGATATGGAAGATCGTGGCAACCTTGAGGAGGGAACAAAAAGATTTCTTGGAAAAGATACTTCAAGACCCAAAAGGGAAGATTCCAAATCAAAAGAAAGTGAAAATTCAAAAGAGAACCGTTTGCTAATGAGATGGGTAGGACGAGGTACTAACAGACCAAGATCAAACATGAGGAAAGCTATATCTTACAAGGATCTATTGGAGAGCACCTAAGCTAATGGATCTGGGTGAGTGATGCGTCTGGCAAGCTGAACTAAGAAGGATAACATTTTGGTGACAGGAGATCTAGCTAAAGGATGCATTGGAATAGCTAACCAAGATGTGCGATGTGTGCAAGATGCTGATCAAGGAGGAACTGACATAAAAGATGGATAGATACAATGGTACTAAGCTAAAGAGGATGTACAAGCTAACGGACCAAGATATTTACAAGCTAAAGCTGACCAAGATAGTTACAAGAAGGCAAAAGCTCAGGATGATAGGATAGCGGGATGGTTCGATGTTGTGCAACATACGAAAGCTAAGGGTGGGGTGATAGCGAAATATATGGATTTGGCAGGATGCATCCAATGATGATGAGAGATTTTGTGACCAAGGATAGCTAGAGGAGCAGGATAAGATGGCTAGATAGGATGGTAGATAGCTAGGATTATGATGGATATAAAGAGATGACATTGGGTTTGCATGAGGATAGCCTAGAGCTAGATACCAATGACAAGGGAGGATGGACAAGACAAGATCTCCAAGGAATATAGTGCCCCCAATCAGAAGATAACATGTGGAAGGAGGTCTTATGATGGATGTGATAGGATTGAAGCTAGGATGGAAAAAGCTGAAGGGGCTAGGGAGATGGATGATAGCTGGGATGGTTGGCTGAAGCTGCAGGCGATAAGTGGATGGTGTGAGATGGAAGATGGAGGGTGGAGGATAGGTGGATAGATTGGAAGATGGAGTTGGATGTCAAGAGATGACCAAAAGCATGAGGGTGATAGGCTAAGTTGGGGATGGCGGGATTATGCATGATGCTTGTTTGCCAAGTTTTCATCATGGTACTTGTCCAAGGTGTTTGAATTGCCAAGTTTTCACCAAAGGACGCTTTATTTTTCTTTATATTTTTTTTTTGACTTTTTGACTTTGGACTTACCTGGAATGATTTTGGCTTTCTTTAGCTATTTTGGCTTTTTTGGGATTTTTCACTGGCTGTTGGAATGTTCAATTTTGTTGCTAGCTGTTGGTACACCGGATGTGTGATTTATGCAATATATCGGATTAGATTGGATTGATGTTAGGAGATTGCGGGAAGTGGAAGGATTTTTATCAATTTGATGGATGGTATGGGGATGATAGCTATGGGAGATGGAGGTGATATTATAGATGGGGAAGCTTCATTACTGACTACTTCAAATGGTTGGATTAGATGACATGACTTATCGACTACTGGACGTGACTTTTCTTGTATTTCCTCTAGGAGATTCCTTGGAGACTCGTGTGTCGGAGGTGGAGGTGGATTGATAGGAATAGCTAGTGTGATGGGGGTGGAAGATTGGAAGCTTGGTTGATTGGGTGATGGAGGAGAAGCTAGGATATAAGATGGCATGACTAGATAGTTTGGAAGAATGCATGGATTTTGCGGGATGCTTGGAGGAATGTTTCTAAGGCTTTCAATATACCCATCATAGTCAACAAGATTTTCATCATCATTGGAATATGAGGTGGTGGGAGCAAGGACAATACGACCGAATACATCATGATAGGTTTGGGATTTCATGTTTTGATGATGAGTCGGATGGGGATGGGGTCTTGCATATGGATGAACACGGAAGCTCATGGTTGGATTTGGATTAAGCGCAGATTTTGGATTGGCTGATGAAGGATTTCCTAGGGAGAGTCAAAGCTATATGATAGACCTAAGGAGGATTGCTTGGAGATTTTTGGCTTTCCTGTGGATGGAAGACTTCAAGGGCATGCTGTCAAAAAGTGAGAATTTTGCTTTCCTATGCGTTGGATTGGTGGAGATTGTGTCAACTTAAGGATAGACTAATGATCCTATGGGCATGACATGAGATTGACCACTTGTGGATCCCAACCTTTAGCTCAAGGTGATGAGGGATAACAAGTGACAAAGCTAGATTACACTAGACAAAGCTCTGTCAAAGGGATAACCTTGGTGAGGCTGGTGGATTGGTCAGATTGATTGGATAGAAAATTCTAGCAGAATGACCACAACTCTCTAAAGGCTTGGGTGTGATTTTGGATTGGGTTGCTAGTTGGCTGGGGGGGATGATTTGGAGAGACTTTGGATTTGGAATTTTTCTAAAGCAAGGAACTAGATAGATTCTGTTGCAGCAGGGGAGCTTGGATGATTTTCTGATGAGGCAGTGACTACGCTAAGTATGCCTTGAGCTGGAAGATTTTTGCTTTTTTGGGATTTTGACCAAAGTTGGCAAACATTCATTCAAAAGCTATGAACAAACAAGTAGACAAAATTTTGGAGCAAGCACATCAAACACACCAACATCCTAGGAAGCTTTTTACAAGGATGAAATTTTTTATAGCTAGGGAGTCCTCGATATACGCAAGGTACATGAGGCCCAAATCCGTAAATGAAACCAAAAAGATGTCACACAACCGAGAGGAGCGGTAACCCACTTCTCCTCTTTCACTTCTCAAGGGTATAAAGTTCCTTGAGGCTTAATTCGAGTGACAAAATTTTGATTCCAAGAGAGGTGTCTTTGGATTCACCTCCCAATTTTTATACTCCGCCAGAACGTTGGAGTTGAGGTCATCCCAAGGGTGATGAAATCCCCAAGCAGGCCTCCTAAAAAGTGTAAAACAAGACCACATACATGATCTTGGGCTTTAAAAGACATGCGTTTATTCCAATTGATGATTTAGATTTTGTAAGCTATGATTGAAGACACTTGTGTTTATGGCAGACAATGTTCATTCCAATTTGACAGCATTGTCAGCATAATGAAAGTCGAGAGATCGTCAACATAAGAAATGCGAGCGTCATTGAAAATGCATCCAAACCATGCAATGTTCATTGATTGTTAGGCATTCAAGATTGAATGTGAGTTTTTTTTAAGCCCAAAACAAAGATGTGTGAAACTCGATTGCCAAGCGCGTGCCCGGAGGCCCTCCACGTCAAGATTTGTCCAATTTTTATGCCCAAATGAAGTGTGAGCGAGATTAATGCACATTCAAAAAAATTTCTAACTTTGAAAAACCACTAAAGACCCAAGTGAGTGGAGTTTGATCTTTGTGGAGCACTTAACACCCTCTTAGGTAGACCCATCCCCATAGATGGTGCTAAGATTGCAACTAATGGTTAAATTGATGAGTGATTAAAGAGGGTGAGTCCAACTACAAACTTACTCAAAGCGTCTTTATTAGTTTTTATAACTTAGAAGATTTCAAAAATGTGGATTCTTTTTATGCCCCAAAAGATGATTATTTGATCTATGGCATTCAAGATTGGATTTGTTGTTTTAATCATGCATTCATAAATTAAAAAAACTTGATTTTAATCCATGGCACTCAAGAGTGATTTTAGCAACATCCATTCAAAGACAAGGGATTAAACATTCAAATTTTTTCCTTTGAGCATTCAAGATTGAGATTTTGTGTGTTGTTTTAAGAACTTTGAAGTGCTTTGTTTTAACCTTAGATCATTCAAGATTGTTTTGGACTCAAAAGTGAAAATGACTCTTTGGATTTGGTTTTCATTCAAGATTTTGTGTTCTAGTTTGCATATTTTAAGCCCAAAAATGATATTCCTAGATTGTTTTGATGCATGAAAAACCTAAGAAACATTCAAGATTTTGCAACAAGACATTTGTTTGGAACAAATAACAAAGCTTTTAGGACAATTTTTGGCAACCATTTAGGACTCTTAGTTTTTATGAAATTTTTAAAAGAACTTTAAAATATTTGCAAATGAGGTTCATTTTATCCTTGATTGATGCTTTGAGTTTGATTTAGATTTTAGTGTGCACTTAGTGTTGATTTTGAACCTTTTGAAATGGAAACTTGAAGTTCTTTTTAAATTCCCAAAAATGAAGTGTTCCTAACTTTGCATGAATGCATCTAAAACCTTGATGTTGCAAGGATGCAAATGATTGGATTGGTTTAGTTTCACTTGTTAAAAGATTTTTTCTTTTTTGCAAATTTTTAATTTTTTAATGGATTTAAGTATGATTTGGGGGTTCATTTTAAGCACTAAAAAGAAGTGTGTATGATTTTGCTTCCTAAAATAAAATGGCCAAGATCTCCCACAAGAAGAAGAAGAAGAAGTAGATGGAATAATAAGAATATAGACAAGAAGAGGAAGAAGAATTCCAAGTGCTTTGTCCACCTATAAGCTTGAAAAATCTGCAAATACTATGAGATAGACTATGAGTTCCTTTGTCTTCTTCATGCTCATGTGGACCTACAAAACCAATTTATACAATCCTACCAATCACAAAAACAAGAAAAATTAGCCAAAATTAGCAAATGACATAAAAAACTTGACTAAAAAAGCTAATGAAGATGACCCATCTGGGGTCCCACCAGGCGTGCTAAAATGTATATGAGCAATGTTAGTATGCTAATAGAAACCAAATTTAAATAAAGCTTCTACAAACTAAACAAAATTCATAAACTTCAAGATAGACTAAGATGAGCTCTCAATTGAGAATATGAGCCATTAATGGGCTCTCTCAATGAGAAGCTCTCTTGTTGAGTAGCTTTGTCTAAATAGATAGGATGTATGCTCAAGTTTTATGCTTCAAAAAGGGCTTCAAATGGAGTTGGAATTTGGGTGTGAGTGTATGGCTTTGATGTAAAATGGCTTCTTAAAATGGCATTATGACTTTACTTCATGGATTGTGTTGTTTTGCAAAGGGGAAGGATCCAATTTATAAGCAAGAGGCTTGAGGGATTGAGGGCTAAGATGCAAGGATGGAGAAAAGCTCATGGAGGGCTCAGATTGCATGAGAGGAGAGCACATGGATTGTGCTTCCTTACAATCAATCAGGGAGTGACACATGTCACAGGGTGAGAGGATGGAGGAAAGGGGAAGGATGAGTCAACAAAGGAGGCCCAAGGGATAAAATCTTCATAAAGACTCTCATAATGGCTTGTAAGAGCAATAAAAGGGCTTTGGAAGAGTCATTTATGGCCTAGTGGGCTTCATAAAGTTTTATGGTTGGGATATTTTGAGGGAGATGAGAGGAATTTCGACTTGGGCTTGATTAGGAAGGTTCTAAGCTTGCTTAGGCTTGTGCAAATGATTAGAGGATGGATTAGGATGGTTTAGGATTAGCTTAGGGATAGGCAAGTGGATGGCATTTAATGAGGGTGGGTGAAGGAGGAGATATTTGTTAACTTTGGCTTGGGTTAGTAAGTCTTAACCCATGTTTAGAGAATGTGACAAGGTTAGGAGGGGATTAGGATTAGGTTTAAAGACATCTTCTAGAAGAGTCTAGACTTTGGATGAGAATAAAGACTTTCTAGAATAGTCTAGAACTTCCTAGGATGAGGATGAAGACTTTCTAGAAGAGTCTAGAACTTCTTAGGATGAAGATAAATTAGATTTTTAGGAAATAAATAAAGTTTTATTTATTTCAAGGGTTTGAGTTGAGGAGATATTTATTAAAACTTTTTTAATAAACATGAGGATTAATATTTAATCTTAATTAAATATTTTGAGTTGGGATTAGGGGTAGGAAATGATGGGATTAGCCTTTAATCAAAATTAAAGAAGGATTAGAATATTTTGGAAGAGGTTAGTGGTCTTAAGGAAATTGGCCAAGTTTTGGGTAAAAAATAAATTTTTTATTTATTTTGGATTTTTTGGTCAATTTATTAATTAAATAATTAATAAATAAGGAAATAATGTTTAAATAAGATTTAAACATATTTGGGAGGGATTCCTTAATTAAATATTTTTAATTAAGATAGAGGGATTTAATGGCATAAAAATAAATTAATTAATTAATTAATGATGATGTCATCAGAAATTTTTCAGAAAATAAAAATACTTTTATTTTTAAAGGTTTTTAGGTGTCTGCAGTGGGTAGCTTGGACATCTCTGAAGAAGGGGAACTCTCTAAACCTGTTAATCAAAAAGTAGGTCAAACTTTGGATAAAAGTAAGTAGTAATGAACACCCAGAAACTGAAGAGCCTATGGTTCCACCTCCGTTCGAGTCCCTCACACCACACCAATTGCTTCCTAAGGATGTTCCTAAACCATCTAGAAAATAGCTACGTCAGCATCTCACTAGAGGTATCCCTAAATCCACATATGAACCTGAACTTTCTAGTAAAGTTAAATATCCTATGAGTCATTATGTGTCTAACCATTGTTTGTCATAATCAAATTAGTCATTTGTAAAACAATTATCTATTGTATCTATCTCCAAGGTGGAAAGCCACTATGAATGAGGAGATGAAACCATTATAGGAAAATAATACTTGGGAACTTGTTGATCATCCATTGTTTATCAGAATCAAATTAGTCATTTGTAAATCAATTATCTATTGTATCTATCTCCAAGGTGGAAAGCCACTATGAATGAGGAGATGAAATCATTATAGGAAAATAATATCTAGGAACTTGTTGATCATCCACCAGGAAAGAAACTAGTTTGATGTCAGTGGGTTTATACTATTAAGTACAAAGTAGATGGTACAATTGAATGCTTTAAGGCAAGACTGGTGGCAAAAGGGTACACCCAAACCTATGGGATCGATTATACAGAGACATTTGCAGCTGTAGCTAAAATCAATACAGTAAGAGTCTTGTTGTCTCTAGCTGCAAACTTGGGTTGGCCATTACAATAGTTTGATGTGAAGAATGCCTTTCTACATGGAGAGTTGTCTGAAGAAGTCTACATGGAACTCCCACCTAGCTGCATGATACAAAAAATGCATAGTCTAAAGGTGTGCAGATTAAAGAAGTCACTATATGGTTTGAAACAATCTCTGAGAGCATGGTTCAGAAGATTCACAAAGTCAATGAATGCCTTTGGTTGCCGTAAAAGCAATTCAAACCATAGTTTATTCATAAAGAATCAGCAAAGTAAGATCACTACACTTATTGTGTATGTGGATGACATGATAGTTACAGGAAATGATCTTGAAGAAAGGAGGGCTCTACAGGATTACTTGTTCAGAGAATTTGAAATGAAAGACCTCAGTCCCTTGAAATATTTCCTTGGAATCGAAGTGTCTCGATCTGATAAAGGGAACTTTTTGTCTCAAAAAAAGTATGCCTTAGACTTGTTATGGGAAACTGGTATCTCAGCATGTCAACCGTTGATACACCAGTGGAAGAATGATTGAAGTTATGTATTGAGTTTAATCAGGTACTAGTTGATAAGGGAAGATACCAGAGACTTGTAGGAAGATTGATGTACTTAGCACACACAAGGCCAGACCTTACCTATGCATTAAGTAGTGTTAGCCAGTTTATGCATAATCCTAGAGAGCAACATATGAATGCAGTTATGCGCATTTTGAGGTATCTAAAGTCTACTCCTAGAAAAGGAATTTTATTCACTAAAAAATGAGGATTACCAAAGTGTGGATGCATATACTGATGTTGACAGGTCTGGAGCAGTAGATGGCAAGAATTCTACTTCAGGTTATTTCACCTTTTTAGTAGGTAATCTCGTTACATGGAGAAGCAAAAATCAGAATGTTGTTACACGATCAAGTGTGGAGGTAGAATTTAGAGGTATGGCACTTGGAGTATGTGAAGCATTGTGGCTAAGACTTTTCCTGAGAGATTTGAGATGTTCGCTTAGGTGGCCAATTCAACTATATTGTGACAATAAAGCGTGTGATATTGCTCATAAGTCGGTTCAACATGATCATACAAAGCATGTGGAGGTAGACAGATTCTTTATTAAGGAGAAGTTGGATGAGAAGATTGTGGAGCTGCCTAAGACTCGATCAAAGGATCAACTGGCCAATATTCTCACTAAAGCAGTTTCAAATCGAGTGTTCTTGTGTTCACTACGACCATTACTGTGTATGTAATTATCTTGTTCTTCAAACCATTTGTATGTCAATGCAAATGTCCTCTGTAGGAATTCGAAGCTCTTCTTTCCCTAAACGTTAGCATCCCTCCGACTTATGTTGGTAATACATGGACAAATGAAATAGATTGTTGCCAGTGGGATAGTTTGGATTGCGACCAAAACAATAGCCATGTAGTGTCCATCTCCTTATCATCAGAAACAAATGAGATTGATGGAAAATTTGGAGGAGTCATATCTGATAGCCTGTGCAAACTTCCCTTTCTTACCAAAATTTACATATTGAACATGGCCACAACAAGTAATCTTCCTTCCTGTTTAGGAGATCTCCATTTTCTTTGGTCCATAGAAAATAATGAATTGAGTGGGGAAATACCCCTTAGCATTTGTATGCTCACAAATCTGACTTCTCTTAGTCTTCAACATATGAGCGTTTCCTTTAACCAATTGAGTGGGTCTCTTCCCTTGTCCTTTTCAGGGTTGTCCTCCCTTACTGAACTATACACCAATGGAAATAGATTCAATGAGAGTATCCCTTCTTGGGCCTTGCCATCCTCTATCCAACGTCTGTACCTCTCACTGAACCTTGAACTCACAATTTCGGAGACCTTTTTCCATAACCTTACCAAATTAGATGAATTATCTCTATCCAATTGCATGCTAAATATTAGTGCATCCTGGATTCCTGAATTCCAGCTCTCTCTATTAGAACTTGTGTCGTGTCAAATGGTGGTGGATGTTGGAATTCCACCGCATGGATTTCAACACAGTTTTCCCTAGGGACCTTGACATTAGCTAACAATGGTCTTGCTGGAGAAATCCCCTCTTGGCTGTGGGATATGACTTCCTTATCTATACTAAATCTCTCACGGAATCATCTGCATGGACCCATTTTTCGAAATGGCACGAATTTTGATATGGGTGTCTTTGATGTATCTAACAATGCATTAAAGTGGATAAATTCCTTCCCTGTGGCCAAGAGGTGAAGATCAATCTTATGAGCATACCTTTATATTGATGCTCAATGACAATTTGTTTACCGGCAACATTCCAAACTTGTGCAATTCCTCTGTATGGAAAATTATAAATCTCGAAACAACAGGCTAGATGGAATGATTTCGTGGTGTTTATTTGAAGTATATTCAAATATTCGACACTTAAATTTAGGAGGGAATAGTCTGCAGGGAAGAATGCCCGAAGGGGTATTCGTCTCGTCAAGTATTAGGTCCTTGGTGCCAAGTAAAAATCAGCTCAGCGAACACTTCCTTCCCTCATTTTCGAAGATGCAGCTTTACAAATCCTCGACATTGGGCACAACAAATTCACAGGACATCTCCCAAAGTCAATTGGGAACATTTCATCTCTTCAGGTGTTGGTGATCAAGGACAATCAGTTCAGTGGCAACATTCTTCGAGAAATTGGCAACCTGAAGCTTCTCCAAATCTGAGACCTTTCGTCGAATAGCTTATCAGGCTCTATTCCACATAACATTGTATCATTGGAAGCAATATCTGTAGCAAGAGGCGGAGGCTACGTGTTGCAGACAGGTGTAGTACAAGGTGACGATATCATGAACTCTTCGCTTGGTGGACTCGATATAACTCCCAAAGGTACAGAACTATACTACCCATATATTTGGTCAACACTTATTGGCATAGATCTCTCCAACAATCAATTGAGTGGAGATGTGCTTCTTGATTTTGGAAAGTTAAAGGGGCTGAAATTTCTGAATCTGTCCATGAACAATCTCGCTGGAATCATTCCGCGGAGCTTGGGGGAGAACTATTTGTCAAATTTAAATTTATCTAACAACAATCTTTTTGGAAGTATACCACAAGGTGGACAGATGATCACATTTGATAACACATCATACTCTGGAAACCCATATTTGCAAGGATGCCCACTTCCAAAGAAGTGCAAATGGTGAACATTTTCTCCTCCTCCTCCTACTGAACATAAAGATAAAGAAGAAAAGGAGAGCGAGCAGATTCCCTCCTATCAAATTGGAGTAGGATGGTCATATGTGTAAATCAACCAAGAATGTGAAAGAAAAATACAGAATAGCAAAAACGCATAAACACAGAGTTTATCGTGGTTCACCACAAAGCGTGGCTACGTCCACACTGAGAGCAGAGGAATTATATTAATGAGAAAACCAAAATTGAGTTTACAATACATGTGATCAGCATTTATAGATCACAAATGATCAGCTGAAGAGATAAAATAAATGGAGGGAAAAACACAAGTGTCTGTTGGCCGTCACAATTCAACAAATCTCCCACCTGAAGACAACAGATACACTAGCTGATCATCCATTCCCCTGCTCTACATGCTGACTTACTTCTTTTTAACAAGGCCAAAAGAAGTCCTGGCACATTCGAACTTCTCCTTGGCAACAACCTTGGTCAACATGTTCGCCGGATTGATCTTGGTATCGATTTTGGCAACCTTCAGTTTTCCTTCTGCTACCACATAACGAACATAGTGAGCATGCTTGTCAATATGTTTGGAGCGCCGCTGAGAGGAATGATTGTGAACCATAAAAATTGCACTCTGACTATCTGAAAATAAAACATAATCATCTTGTTGCCAATGTAAATCGCTAAATAAGCGTTGCAACCAAATCATCTCTCTAGCCCCTTCAGAAAGAGCCAAGTATTCGGCTTCAGCAGAAGAAAGTGCAACACAATGTTGCAGTCTTGAGGCCCAACTAATGGCAGCCCCGACAAATGTGAAAGCATAACCAGTAGTAGACCTGCACTTTTCTCGATCTCCGGCAAGATCTGAGTCACTGAATCCTTACAGCTGAGTATGATTTCTACCAAAACATGATGCATAATCAGAAGTACCCTTGAGATACCGCAATATCCATTTCACTGCTTCCCAATGAGGTTTCCTAGGATTGCTCATGTATCTACTAACTACTCCCACCGCATGAGCAATGTCAGGACGTGTAGAAACCATAGCGTACATTAAGCTACCAACCACTGATTTATAAGGAACATTAATCATAAAATCCTTCTCATCTTGTGTTTTGGGACACAATTCAGAACTGAGGCAGAAATGAGGAGCAAGAGGAATAGGAATGTGTTTAGCTTCAGCCATGCCAAACCGTTCTACAACTTTGTCAATGTATGATTTTTGTGACAAAGTCAACATCTTTTTCTGTCTATCTCTTGTAATAGTCATCCCAAGAATCTTTTTGGCTGCCCCTAAATCTTTCATGGCAAACCAAGAAGCTAACTCTTTCTTTAGCTTGCTGATTATTTGAGGAGAAGTACCAGCAACTAGAATGTCATCAACATAAAGTAACAAAATAACAAACTCACCACTAGGAAGTCTTTTATAGTAGACGCAAGGATCTGATTCACATTGAGTGAAGTTATGCTCAGCCATGAATCGATCAAACTTAATATACCATTGTCTTGGAGCTTGCTTGAGCCCATACAAACTCCGCTTCAGCTGACAATAGAGATGTTCTTTCCCCTTTTGAACAAAACCTTCAAGCTATTCCATGTACAATTCTTCATTGATGTCACCATGTAGAAAAGCTGTCTTGACATCAAGCTGTTCGAGCTCAAGATCCCAAATGGCTACCAATCCCAAAACTGCCCGGATTATAGTCATTCGAACAACAGGTGAGAAAATCTCTTCAAAATCCAACTCCTTTTTCTGAGCATATCCTTTGACAACTAATTGAGCACGGTACCTTTTTCTTCCGCCATCTTCTTCTTTCACCTTATATACCCAACGATTTTTCAGAGGTTTCCGATTGGGTGGAAGTGGAACTAAGTCCCATATTTTATTTGTTTTAAGAGAGTTCATCTCTTCTTCCATTGCAATCATCCACTGATTGTTATCAGTACTTTCACAGGCATCTCTGAAATTAGCCGGCTCTAGTTGATCAGAGATTAATATCTCAGGGTCTGCCTCTTCGGAATAAAGGAGCTCATAATCTGAATACTTTGCAAGCATCTTCTTCTGCCTTGTAGATCGCCTTAAGTCTGGATTATGTTGCTCATTCTGAGAATTATTTCTTATTAATTCATAATCACTGCTAGTTGAAGATGTGGGAATTCTCTGTTGAATGTGATGAGTAGATGTATTCATCAAATCACCCAAATTTTTCTGTGTATTGTTGGCTGCTCCAATATTATGAAGTCCGGAATGACTCAAATTAGAGTCTCCTATCATTTTAGTGGTCCTTATACAGTGTTCTGCACAATTCCTATCATATATTGGAGGAGCTGTAGCTAATTTGTCACCTAATGGGCAGTGAGTATCACTACCACGATGGCTATGTTTGTGCACACAGCTTATGTGAGCGGAAGATGGAACAAAGTCTTCATTGGTTTTTGCTTGCACCCAAATATGTTTGTCATACCTTTCGTGCTCTATTAAATTGGGATCCATACTGATGTGTGTCTCATGCAATGGGAGGATGCCATATAAATGAGAGGTTTCTTGTCTTACTGTGACATGAGCATCGTCTTGCTGTGTGGGTGAAAGACCCCCAAGCTTGTAGACACGTTGCTCATCACTGTGACCTGCGTCAAGCTCATGGAGTCCAGTATGCTCTATCACTAGTTGGTGAAGGCCGAAACCTGAAACTGGTGAAGAAGAAGCCCAATTTTTATGTTGACTATGCTGCCTGCTTCCTAATTCATGGTTTCCATCCATCGTGCCATTGTGGGAATGAGATAGACGACTGCCAATGTTCTGCCAATTACGTGGGAGAGTTAACTGAGATCCAACACACCTATCATGATTTAATGTTTCTTCTATCCGAAGCTCTCCATCTGCTACTGACTGGGATATGCTGTCAGGTCTAGTATGTTTTGATTCAGCTTGATTTAGGGTATGATCAAGGCTATGACTAACATTCTTATTGCCAACATTCCCATCCCGTGTCTCAAACCCGAATGGGTTTATTGCACCATGGTTAATATCCAACGTAATGTTGTTGGAACCATCATAAAACTGTTCTCTGTGTGAAGAAGTATTGTTTGGTGGCAGTGAGGTTTCCTCAAACAGTTCTCTAGACTATTGATTAGCATGATAAAGATCCATGCTATTGGAGATAGAGGATGAAGACAAAGCAGGATTTGATGCCAAAATAGAGGTAGGAGTGGAAATGATGGGCTGAGACAATGACTGTGAGTTTAATGAAGAATTATTCTCATTAAATAAAGGCATAGGAATAAAATATTCAACAACTCTTTCCTGTGGTGTTAATTGAAGAGCTGAAAACTTTGTTTCATTAAATACCACATCTCGACTCCGTACAATCTTCTTTGCAATAGGATCCCATAATCGAAAACCATACTGATCTTCACCATAGCCCAAAAAGATACATTCCTGTGATTTTGAATCCAACTTGCTCCTTTTTTCTTTAGGAACATGGACAAATGCTTGACACTCGTACACTCAAAGATGTGAGTAGGAAATCCTTCTACCCAGCCATTCCTCCTCTGGAATTCCAAAGTCCAAACGAGATGAAGGACTTCGATTAATCAAGTATACTGTTGTATTGCAGGCTTCCGCCCAGAATTCTTTGCCTAAACCAACATTAGATTGCATACATCGAACTTTCTCAAGTATAGTTCGATTTAATCTTTCCACTGCCCCGTTTTCTTGAGGGGTGAATGGCACAACTTTCACCCATCGAATACCATGATCTGCACAAAAGTTATCAAACTCCAAGGAACAAAATTCACCTCCATTATCTGATTTTAAACATTTAATTTTGTGCCCGCTCTGATTTTCAACAAGAGCTTTAAAAATTTTGAATTTGGAGAAAACTTCAGACTTTCTAGACATCATATAAACCCAAACCTTTCTAGTACAATCATCAAGAAAGGAAACAAAGAAATTTGCGCCTCCATGGGAGGTTACCTCTGTTGGACCGAAGACATCCGAGTGCACCAACTCCAATGGTGTCGTCTTCTTGTCATGACCATGCTTCAAAAAACTAACACGTTTTTGTTTCCCATGAAGACAATGTTCACAGAATTCTAAATCTGTTGATTGGAGACCCAGAAGTTTCTCTCTATTAAGCATAACCTGTAGGTCATTCTTGCTCATGTGGCCTAATCTTTGATGCCAAAGTGCAGCATCGCTGTCCGCAACAGTCATCGCAACTCCCACCTCATCATTAGTTTCTACAACATATAGATTGTCAACTTTATCCCCTTTGGCAATAATCATGGAACCCTTGGTAATTTTTCATGTGTCCGTGAGGAGTGTAAGAAAACCTCAAGCATATAACTGACTGACTGAAATCAAATTTCTTTTTAATTGGGGAACATACCTCACATCTTGAAGCAATAATTGAGCGCCTCCTTTAATTGATAATAAAATATCACCCTTTCCTACGATTTCACAAGGTTTTTTATCACCCAAAAAAACATTCCCAAATTGACCTTCCTTGTAGTTTGTGAAGGCTTCGCTGCAAGAAGATGCATGAAATGAAGCCCCAGAGTCAATTACCCATGAATTTGAAGCTGTTTCACTTGACGCAAGAACCAAAACACCATCACCGGGATCATGAATGATGTTTGCTCCGCTGTCCAAAACTTTTTCTTGAGTTCTTTTATACTTTTTGTAGTCCTTTTTGACATGACCAGCCTTTCCACAAAACCAACAACCGTTTTGTCTACCTCGGAACTGCGACTTTCTAGCTGATTGTGATCTTCGGTTGTTGTTATTATTTCTGCCTCTATGCTGAGTTCTGCCTCTATTTTCCGTACTAACCATTGTTAGTGCATCACCGGATGAAGACTCTTTATTAGTTCTCCTCATGTCTTCACTAAGTAACGTAGAGACTACCTCATCATAGACCAGCTTGTTTTTTCCGGTTACAAAAGTGCTAATTGTTGTTACCACAGCATCCCAGCTATCCGGTAAAGAACATAACAAGATGACCGCCTTATTTTCGTCATCTTGAGGCCTACCAATAGAGTGTGCTTGACATAAAAGAGTATTTAACTCATTTATGTGATTCGACATTGCTATTCCTTCCTTCATCTTCAATTTGTAAAGCTTCTTCATGATAAAAATTTTGTTTGCAGCAGATGCCGTTCGATACATACTATGAAGTTCGTCCCACACATCCTTTGTTGATGTTTCATTGTTCACATTGAACAATACATTTGGAGATAGCGAAAGAAAAATCTCTTCCATTGCCTTCTCATCAGTTTTAGTCCAATCTTCATTTGACATAGCGGTAGGCTTATTTGCTTTACCTTCAATTGCTATTGCAAGATCGTGCTTGACCAAAAGTGATCGCATCTGTACCTTCCACAAACTGAAATTCTTCCCTGAGAATTTTTGCACTCCTGTTTCCTCCATGACTTCAAAATTTGGTCTCCGAAATCGATTACGGCTTTGATACCAATTGTAAATCAACCAAGAATGCGAAAGAAAAATACAAAACAGCAAAAACGCATAAGCACAGAGTTTATCATGGTTCACCACAAATCGTGGCTACATCCACACTGAGAGCAGAGGAATTATATTAATGAGAAAACCAAAATTGAGTTTACAATACATGCGATCAGCATTTATAGATCACAAATGATCCGCTGAAGAGATAAAATAAATGGAAGGAAAAACACGTGTGTCTGTTGGCCTTCACAATTCAACAATATGGAGCATGCTTTGTGATTGTTGCAATGTTATTGCTTTCAATAAGAGAGAAGTGGAGAATGAAATACATCAAGGGGGTAGATACTATTCTGAAGTTTGTGTTTCCTTTCGTGAGGAGATTATGTAGGCTTATTTTTCCACAAGAATTGAGGCAAAACAGTTGATTTTTCAGCTTTGCTTTTGTAAGTTGATTTTACCCATGTAATTTGTTTTATATATATTTTTCTTTTGTAAGTTGACTACAACCATGTAGTTATATATATATATATATATATATATATATATATATATATATATATATATATATCAAATTATAGTTAATATTTTTAATTTACAAATTTATTTGACATTTCTTTGGTAAAATGTTATGATTAATATATATAATGAAATCATTTTAATTTTTTTTGTCATATATTAGTATTATTAATATGATTTTTTGAATTTATGAAAGTTTAAATTCTGAAGTTTGTGTTTCCTTTCGTGCGTGATAGGAGATTATGTAGGCTTATTAGTTGATTTTACCCATGTATATATATATATATATATATATTTTTTTTTTTTTTTTTTTTTTTTTTAATTTACAAATTTATTTGACATTTCTTTGGTAAAATGTTATGATTAATATATATAATGAAATCATTTTAATTATTTTTGTGATATATTAGTATTACTAATATGATTTTTTGAATTTATGAAAGTTTAAATTCTGAAAGGTTTTATAAATTAATTATGTTATATTCCTTCTTTATAGCTCTTTAAAATGACAAATAAATATATAATTAGAATATGATCTTTGTCCGTTCATCTTTTTATACTACTCAACGCTACTCCTGCTTAAGCTATTTTGTAACTAGTAAGAATAAATTCTACTGTAGTATGCTCTTTCTTGAGTGAATAAGATCTCACACCACGATGATTTCTCCACATATACTGCTTCCACAATACTATTAAAAATGACTCTATTCTATCCATTTGGCATAGTACCTTCTTGCAGCTTGTTTTGAGTTTATGTTCTTATTAGTTTTCTTATCTTGTTTACTCAAT
This sequence comes from Cupressus sempervirens, assembly GCA_028749045.1. NCBI lineage: Eukaryota > Viridiplantae > Streptophyta > Pinopsida > Cupressales > Cupressaceae > Cupressus > Cupressus sempervirens. The sequence continues at coordinate 110,841,911 of CM053793.1, forward strand.
TTACCAAAGAAAATATTCCATTTTAGTCAATTCCAAAATATTGCTCAAAATACTTCGCTGCTATCTCAGCTTTATGTTTCTACACATATCCTTCCTATTTGGTTAGTTTTGGAAATTTAGTATGAAATCAGATGTTCTTTTCAGTCCTTGCAATTATCTTATATTGTCAGATGTTGATGGAACTGAATACAAATGTGTCATTTAAATACATATGTGGATGAATGAAAAAATAAATGTATGTCTTATTGAAAGCTCCATCAGCAGGGAATGTATTCAGGATAGAAAGAATCTGAGGACAAAGAAACTTTCATATTTTACATGTACATATAAGCATTATTATCCAATATAAGACAACTAACAAAAGCATATAATGACAATTAAAGATATATCAGACTCTGCAGTAAACATAGCCTGCAGTGCAGATATCAGTAACAATGCAATATTTCTTGATTGTTTAAATGTTATCTCTATATAAATTTATCATTTGGGCTAAAATATTATCTTTATCTTGACTTATATTAAACTTATCATTTGGGCTAAACTATTATCTTTATCTTGACCTATAAATTAGGCTGGATACATATTTTTTATGTTAAATCTAGATGTTCTAGCCCAAGAAATATACAACTGAACAAATCCTTTCGAACATTTATAATTACGAAATCGCCAGTAGACAATTTTTCTGCTTGTTTAAACATAATACATGACAAATATCTCTGCAAAATAAGTTGAAAAACTTGGGAAAATTATGCATATGAAATTTTTTAGGAAGTGAAAAATAACCCATTGATGTTTTGATCACAAACCTCATCTCACCTATCTTGCAATTATGTTGTCTAGTGCATTAGGTGGTTGACTAATTATCTGATGCATTCGGGAAACTTATTAGTCCTTAAACATTGATCTCCCTTCAATATACCCCCTAATCATAGTCATTACAACTTCAAAATTCAACTCTGAAAGAACACTTCTTCAGTTTACAATACCCTGCAATTGTATTTGTTGAAACGAAAAAAAATAGTGCTTTATTACTTTGTTGAATTCTCTGGTATTAGATTGATTGGATTCTCGTGGAAGACTGGAGCTTAATTTTACATAGTTTTTCTCTAGTATTTCACCAATGGGAGTCGTGAGGAGCTCAAATGCTGACCTTGTGCAACCCAAGGGCGAGATGCACTCAGAAGACTTATTGTTTCCTGTGAAATATTATTTGACTAAATCTGAAGAATTTATCGAATGGGTCCATATAGTGTTGACAATGAACTTAAAATGTAGTGAATTGATCTGGTTTTATCTATGAAAAGATGAATGTGTCCAATTACAGCACAAGGTAGATCTTATGATTTCCATTGTCTTTTTAGTGTAATTTCTGCCAGAGGAAAAACTGTGGAGGATCCTAACAAAATAACACACACTAAGAAATTGCGGTCCATGATTACTTATCTATATATTATATAATAAATATTATGATGTATATTTGAATATATTAAAAATAATTTTTTTTTAAAACTAATATTTGAAGTTTGATAATTTGTTTCTTCTATTCTCATGTAAGTTCTTAATTTTTTTCAATATATTTTAAATTGTCTACTGCATTCCCCTCCTTTAAGAAAAAATCCATCCTGAAAACCTTATTTCTTATCCAACCTGTCATAACATAGATTGCCTCGAAGCTAGATAACTGAAAGCAATTAATGCAGGACATATATTTATATTTTGTTTTTTTATATGATTGACTATTTAATTATTGAGAATTGTAAAATTTAAATAAAGTGAACAAAATATGAACTAGATATGTATTGATAAGTAGGATATAATTTCCACATGAAGTCAAGTTGCAATATTGCTATCAAGATTTAACTGTGTGATTTTGAGTCAAACTCATTGGCTCATGTTTCATGAGTAGTGATTCAACATGAATCAGTGATGCTCACATAGGTGAAGCATGGGGACTTCCCATGAGGTCACCCATCCCAATACTACTCCATCCTGAGTGTGCTTAACTACAAAGTTTCCTCCATGGTCAAACCCAAAGCTTGCAACCCCTTAAGCTCATCAATTGATAAGCAGAAGATAATTTCCACAGCAAGTCAAATTGTGATATTACTATCAGGATTTGACTCTGTGATTTTGAGTCAAACTTATTGACTCATGTTTCATGAGTAGTGATTCAACATGAATCCATGTCTCGTGACATAAATGAAACACTTACCACTCATTGGATCTAGGTGATGCTCAGAGGAGTGAGGCACTGAGGCTTATGGGGATGTCACCCATCCCAGTACTACTCTAGCCTAAGCGTGCTTAACTACGGAGTTTCCTCCATGGTTAAACCCAAAGCTTGCAAACCCATTTGCAAAACCTTCATCATATGAACCATTCATTATGAAGCCCCTTAAACTTATCAATTGATAAGTAGGAGATAATTTCCATAGCAAGTCAAATTGTGATATTGCTATCAGGATTTAATTGTGTGATTTTGAGTCAAACTCACTGACTCATGTTTCATGAGTAGTGATTCAACATGAATCCATCTCTCATGAGAATAAATGGAACACTTAGCACTCATTGGATCTAGGTGATGCTCACAGGGGTGAAGCACTAGGACTTCCCAGGAGGTCACCCATCCTAGTACTACTCTAGCCTGGGTGCGCTTAACTACAGAGTTTCCTCCATGGTTAAACACAAAGCTTGCAACCCCATTTGCAAAACCTTCACCAAGTGTTGTGTCTTGTGAACCGTCCACTAGAAAGCCCCTTAAGCTCATCAATTGATAAGTAGGAGATAATTTCCACAGCAAATCAATTTGTGATATTGCTATCATGATTTAACTATGTGATTTTGAATCAAACTCATTGACTCATATTTCATGAGTAGTGATTCAACATGAATCCATCTCTCATGAGAATAAATGGAACACTTAGCACTCATTAGATTTAGGTGATGCTCACAAGGGTGACGCACCGGGACTTCCCAGGAGGTCAACCATCCCAGTACTACTCCAGCCGTGCGCTTAACTACGGAGTTTACTCCATGATTAAACCCAAACCTTGCAATCCAATTTGCAAAACCTTCACCGAGTGTTGTGTCCTATGAACCATCCATTAGAAAGCCCCTTAAGCTCATCAATAGATATATATTGATATAACACTCCTTATATTTATGTCATATTAGTTACTTATATGAATTCTTATATTATATTTATTTAGACTTTCTAATTAAAGATTCAAATCTACAATAATTGTTCGCCTTAATAATCTTTAGGTTGATTTGAAACTTATAACTATTGATTTGCAAATCATTTGTACTATAATATTAATGAATTGGTTATTTTATAATCATTTATTTATTCCATTTATAATGAATCTTAAGTTGGATAATTTTTTCTAAAAGATTCTATATATTCAATATCACAAATAACTGAGAATGTAATCATTGTTGGAAAGATATTGACACAATTTTCTGTGGATCGTCTTCATCTAAAACATTGATTTTTTTTTTTTAACTCAATAAGATTCTATTCATTCAATTCACAACTAATTAAGAATGTAATTAGTAGGTTTGTTGATTGTCATTGTCAGAAAAATATTAAGATACAATTTCCTGTAGATCTTCGTCATCTAAAATATTGAATTTTATTTAATTTTTAACTCAGTAAGATTCTATTCATTCAATTTCACCAAGAACTAAAGATGTATTAGTAAGGTTCATAATTGTCATTGTTGGAAAATATTAAGACATAATTTTCTGCCTATCTTATGAACCTAAAACATTGGAGGTATTTAAATCATACATTAAGCTGAACCAGATAAACTATATGGGCTCCCATTTGTATAATATGAAAGATAACAAACAAACGGAGGATGAGTTAACTGTTCCAATCTATATGTAAGATTCTGCAACCTATAGCTGCAAAATAAACTAAAAATCTGCTAAAAGAATGAAGCCAAATTGCAGATAAAAAAAAGGAGAGAGTAAACAGAGCTACTAAAACAAAAATCTCTTTCAAATCTCTTTCTCATTGATTGATTGATAATTTACATTCATATACATTGATATAATCTTAGCTACTGTTTCATTTAAGAAATCATGGTGCATAGCTATGAAATGAGACTAGGTTTGATCTGTTGTCCTCAGTAGAGAGTTACACATGTGGATAATCATCTGCCATTAAAGCTGAAGTTAAACAACAAAACATCGGTAAATCATAGAAAGAAACAGATTTAGCGTAGAGTTGAAAACATAAATCATGCAATCGCATGAAGATAGAATTAGTCACCGACACTATATCTATATTTTATATAAATGATGGGAAAGTCGGGGCTTGATGATAACCTCCAAAGGCACTGCCCGTGGCGTTGTCACGCCAACTCCTTCACTCATGTCAATCACTCTTCCATGCGGGAAAAACCATTCAAAGCTCTGCAATAAAATTGCAAGATTATTTGCACCGAGCACATTGCCAAGGCAGTACCAGGACACCCTCTTCTCCCTGCCCCAAATGGAAGCATCTCAAACTCAGTCCCTCTCATTTGTGTGTTGTCAATCTCTCTGTCTTTCTCCATAAAACGTTCTGGTATGAAATCCAGAGGTTTATTCCACACTTTCGGGTCTCTGTGAATTTCCCATGCATTTACCATCAGCATTGTTCCTTGAGGAATATTATAGCCTCCCACTTTGCAAGCCTCAGTAGATTTGTGGGGCATTAGAAAAGCCACTGGTGGATGAAGGCGCAAGGTCTCTTTCACTATTGCTTGAAGATATGTTAACTGGGTTATATCTGATTCCTCTACCAATCTGCTCTGTCCAACATTAGAATCGAGCTCCTCTTGTGCCTTCCTCATTACATCTGGATGTTGTAATAACAATGATAATGCCCACTCAAGGGCAATTGAAGATGTATCACTCCCTGCACTAAACATAACCTGCAATGCCAGGAATATTAATAACAAGAAAAAGAGAGATAAAACCAGAACTTGCTTGCAACATATTTACTCTTCAAGTGTTCTTTTGGGTACGGATGGCAAAAAAAAAAAAAAAACCATGTGTTTCTGAATGCTAACATTTTGCTTGCCCAAACTGTTATCCAGTGGTTTTCATATTCTAATCACTGGATGATTGAAGAAAGCTAAAGGCTTTATGACATTATGTCTCTATCCAAGGGAAATTGATATTGGGAGAGAGGATTAATACATGGTCCAAGGAGATTTTTCACTAAATTGGTGCGAGGTCATCCCTTAATCCCTCCTCTAAATCAAAAGTTATATAAATCATAGTATTTGTCATCGCTAAATTTCAAGACTTATGGGTCTTTGGATCAAAATATTTGTCAGTGCCAGAAAAGGAAACTTAGAGGATGACAAAAGCCATTTAGGAAACAGAGTTCATGGTGTTTCAACTCAGAAAAAAAAAAGCATAAATGTATGAACACTTATAAATTTAACCTCTATTTAAGAAATCCATCAATCATGCACGTTGTTACTGTTCAATGTTCACATATCATTTATGACAAATATCTATACAAGCTGAAGAGCTAGTACATGCACTGAAAATTTTGGGGAAAAAATGCCAAACTAGTGCAGGGCACCCTGACAAAGTCATAGAAAGGGGGGTCATTTGAATGGCTCTTGAAGAATGTTCATAAATATTATAGGATCTAAGAGATCAAAACATGAATATATCAATGTAATTGGGCTTATGGTCCATTTTGTGAATTTGATGGAATGTCATGTAATAAGCCTAAATCTATAAAGGCATGAGTTGATGTAATAGGAGTTAGATAGTATAGGAGGCCTAGAAGGCTGAAGGATAAGTCCTAGAATATAATAATGGATTTAAAGTTAAGATCCTATATGGAAAAACTTTGAAGTCCTAAAGTCTACAAAGTTATTTAAATAAGTTTTAAAATTTAAATATTTGAAAGGTAACGGTCAAATGTGTTTTAGAGGGAAATTACCAAATAAGGATTAGTTGCTTTGTTAGAGGATCCAACTACTTTGGATCAGTTAAGGGAGTTATTTTAAGTATATGTAAGCCTCAGAAGGCATAAGGGTACAGTGGTGGAAGTTGGAGTTTTAGATTGTACAGACTGTGTCCATATTGGAAGTAATAACAGTTACTTTCTTGCAAATTTGAAGTCTTTTGATGTTGTATTGATCTATTGATTTGGAGATAGATGTGGAATGATTTTCAAATTCCATTAAATGTAGTTCCAAGTGATTTTTAATACTGATTCAATCATTAAGATTGACTGTTCTGTAGAAATCTCTAATTTTTTGTTTTAGTGCCAGTCATGGATTCATGAGATCCATCCCCTTTTGTACATTTTGTTTCTTGGGGATGGATCCACACTTGTAATATAATTTCCTAACAATGATTATGAAGGAATGAACCCCATTTGCAGGAGAATAAGAGAGGTTGGCCGTGTTGGAGGGTAGAGAAGTGACTGGACAGTCACAAGAGGAAGGAATGCTTGTCTCAGTAAATTGCAGTTCAGTGCGGGGGTCATTTCTCCAAAGTTAACCGTTGGATCTTGCCAAATTTTGGATATGTTGGAGAAAACCAAATTGCACCAAATATCAACAGTTGGATTCAGCAAATAAGGTCTGGTTCAAAAGTTATGAATGACTGTTGTCGGGTCTATCTAAGGGACAGTGAGATGGCGGTTTGTGATGAATTTTTCCACAAATGTGTTAAGGGAGTTTTTGTGAAGGGATTAAATGTTCTACGGTGATCTTTAGAGAGTCCTAATTTGTGATAAGGAGTAGTGGGTCCATTGATATTGACCCTAGTGAATAGGTCTTGGAAGAAGCTGAAGCAATAGTAATCGGAGGACAGTCACAATACATACGATCAAATATGCATTGTTGCATGAGAGGAAGATTTCCAAGAGTAGAGTCATTAGTATGTGGAGTCTAGTGGAGTCTAAAGTGTTCGGAGTTGACCTTTGATATGTCTATAGAGCGGAGTGGGTCCAAGAGTGATCAGTGATTGGAGAAAGGGAAATTTTCTATCAAAAAAAGAAGGAAAGAAGCTATTAAACTATGAAGGAATCATAACATTCCACTAGCATCTACATCACAAACTAAGCATACAGAGGAATGTTCAAATATCTCTGCAAAGTGAAGAGCTAAAACATGAATTGAAAACCTTGGAAAAAAAGCCAAAGCATGCAGAGCAATGTTAAAATATGGTGTCTGATGAATATATCTGCAAGCTGAAGAGCTAGTACATGAACTAAAAGTCTTGGCATAACAAAGCCAAACTAAGTATACAAATTATATTGTTATCAAAATCCATCTATATAGTTTTCAACTCAAATATATTCATTTATGTTTTATGAGTAATGTTTCACAAGAACTCATTTCTGATGAGAATTGATGAGAATGGATATAAAGATAACATCTAAATTTAGCTCGCAGAAGAGAACTATGAAGTATTGGACCTTCCCTGAGCTTACGCTCCCAGCGTTACTACATTCTTAGAAGAGATGGGTTCTTGTGAATCATTTACTCATGAAACATGGATCAACAGAATCAATAAATTTGACTTGAACACCATAATTGATTGCTGATAGCAATATCATAATTTTACTTGCTATGAAAAATATCTCTTACTGCTATCATAATTTTCCTATGAAAAATATCTCCTACTTATCAAACTAATCACATTTCAACACAAAAGATTTGCCTTTTGACTAATTAATCAGGTGCACCTTATGTGAGTCCTAACATAAGTTCAATAACTGAGTCCAGACAGTCCTAGGGCTTGGTACCATCTCGATCTCCACGAGACACATAAAAACTCATAAATCAAACATATGAAAAAACTGTCAAAGTAAGAAGCACTTACGATAGCAGTTGCCTTGATAAAGGCATCTTTATCAGGAATTGCTTCACCCTCATCTTCTGCCTGAGAGATGAGTACATCAACAAAGTCTTCCATCTCTGCCCTATCTTTTAATTTTTTCTCTCTGTGCTTCTCCACAATCCTCTGCATATACGAATCTAATCTCTCAGATACCTTCTTCATAGCCTTAACATTCCCTTGCAAATCAAGCCTCTTCAACCAGGGAATAAAATCCCCAATATCAATTACTCCATGAAGCATAAATGATTCTTCAATCAGATGGGTCACTACATCTTCCGAAATCCCTGATTCCTCTCCAAAATACCTCTCATCTATAATCATACTCATCAGAACTTTAAAAGTCAATCTTGAAAGAACACTTCTCATCTTTACAACACCCTCCAACTGTGACTGCTGAAACAAAGAGTATACCGATTTCTTGATTTCTTGCATTCTCTTGGGTCCAAATGATTGAATTCTTTTGGAAGAGAGGAGCTCAAGCACACATATCTTTCTAACAGTTCTCCAGTAGGGGCCATAAGGAACCCAACCCAACATAGAATAATTGTAGCCCAAATGCTGACCTTGTGCAAGCCTAGGGCGAGATGCAAAAGACTTGTCATTTACTGTGAAACATTCTTTGGCTAAATCTGAAGAACTTATCACTAAAACAGGGCAGCTACCAAATTTGAGATGCATAATAGGTCCATATAGTGCTGAAAGTGAACTTAGAATCTGATGAATTGGCCTGGTTTTGTCTATGATAAGATGAAAGTGGCCAATTACAGGAAGAGCTCTAGGGCTTGGAGGAAGATGGGTCCTATTTTGTCCATTGTGTTTTACTAAAATTGTTGCCACAATAATAACTATGGCTGTGGCAGCTCCTACCAGGGTAAAAGATATCAGAGAAATTGTTATGTCCATGACTACAGATATGGCTGTGGCAGCTCCTACTATTTTGTGTTATCGTTTAATATTATTTTACCTCTAATTATCCAACCAACTAAACAAAGATTTCCCTAATTGCATCATTACACTTGGAATGAAGATATTTTCAGCTGACAAATGTCGGTAGAAAACTCTAGTAGAATGGATATGTGCTGGCCATCTTTTCTGTTCAGTTTCACATTTTCCGGGAGAAATTTATTACCGGAGAATATGATGGTTATCAAAAAGAGAGTCGTGGAGTGTAATGCCAGTAATAATGGAAGGAAAATACAAGTACAGTCACAAACGGTTGTTTCCACTCTTTTCTCGTACCTTCCAGAAATTATAATCAAAATAATTATAATAAATTTATTTATGTATTAAACTATTCAATCAAATATCTTTACAATTAAGAATTGATTTTTTTCACATAATTTTATAACAATTTCCATAGATGGGTTAATAATTGAGTTTTATCATTATAGTGAGACATTATCATATGCATTCACGAATTCTAATAATTTTTTACAAAGCTTTGTTTATATCTAGAATATATTATAATTCTTTTTTTAATATAAATAGATATATTATCCAATTGTCAGTTAGATAAATTTCTGAAAAAATCTAAAATTTTATATAGGAATAATTTATTAATTCAGTTACCTTAAATAAATATTTATTTATTTTTCAATATTTAAAAAATTATAACATGTTTTTAAAGATAAAATATGATTTGAATATATTTATATTAAATTAAAATTAGAACTATTAAAGAAACTACATAATATAAAAAAGTAAATTTATATATCACAAATATGAAGTTAAATTATTAAAAAAATTAAACTTATGTTAAAATCATTGAAAAGACAAATGTTTTTATATCTTAAATTTATTTAAGCAATCATGAACAAGAAAGTTAAAGAATTAGAAAACTCCACGTCTCTCTCCTTTAAGGAATAGAAGATCTCAAGAAAAAATTATTAGTTATTACAATTTTTTAATTTTTTATACAATGAGAATTATTATTTAAAATAAGCATAACATTTGCCAGACATATTGTTAAACTGGCCTTGGCCTCTGGGATCGAGCACCTATGGCTTGAGGGCGACTCCTTAAACATCATTAACTGCATCAAAGGACATACCACGTCCTCCTGGACAATTGCCAATGTCATCAAGGACCTCGAATCCAACTTGGGTAAGTTCAAAAAGACTTACATTAGCCACATTTTTTGGGAAGCCAACTCGGTTGATGACTGGTTCACCAACGATGCCATCACTAGAAACTCGGTGATGACATGGAGGAACGGTGATGAAATCCCAGCAACGATGATTGAGTTACTCCGGCAGGAGTGAATCCAAGGTACAAATATAATCTCATTTCAATAATGAAAGGATTTGCCAAATCGCACGTCGAAAGGGGAGTTATTAGAAGTCATGCAGAGCCCTTTTCAATTCATAATTATGTGTACAGAAGGCACGCTTCAAGGGCTGGCGTGAACAAAACCACTAAAAATCATTTAAACATTTTTGTTTATAGCGTGCCAAGAAAAACTGAGCTCTATAAAACAGCTAGTGGTATAGGGTTTGTAGAGCCGAGGGCAGCCATGGTCAAAGAAAGGATCAAAAGAGAGCCTTGGGGGGAGTCGGAGAGCTGGAAGGAGAAGGAGAAGGTTTGGCACAAGCTCGAAAAAGGCGGTATCACCAGGTTCATGGAGAAACTTCGCAGTTTCGATGCTGGAATTACCAAGGTCATGGTGGAAACATGGAGCAACGGGAGAGTGAAAGTAGATGGAGTCACCCACCACATTTTTGAGGGCTTGATCGTAGAGGTGACGGATATCCCTAAGGAAGGCACAAAATTCTACAGGGAAAAAAATATGTCAGACAATGTTGTTAGCGAATTTTTCAAGGACGAGATGAGGAGAGAGACAAACTTGTCAAGGTAGACACCTACTACAAGATGGAATCTATCAAAAAATTATAGAGGTATGTTCTCAGGATTCTCATTGAGTATATCACACTTGACCCCAGATTCAACAGGATAAGAACACACCATTTTGTTTTGTTAAACCACTTTAGGCATGGTGTTAAAATTTCTTTTCCCTTCTATCTTTACACTTCCATGTCTAAGGGTATAGAGGGTTTCAAGAAAAAACCTGTTACTAATCAGGTGCCCTCCACGAAGGCCTTCTTCTCTTGGTTTATGAGTATTTGAAGACACAAACCAAGAGAAAATCCCTTGGTGACTTGGGTAGTGCTTCGAAGGATACTGCCAGTTTGCATTCTAGGGACGTTCAAGTTGTTAAAATTGAGGATGAGGAAAACTCCACCAAAGCCATCTCTGTAGCCCGCAATCCCTCCATTCCCAATAGAAAGAACCCTAGAAGTTGTCCTCCCCTTCCTCCCAAGCTTGAGCCTTAGGAGGAGAAAGTGGATAGTGAGGAAGAAGAGGAGACTGATACAGACTCTGAGGATGAGGACAAGGAGTTGGGGAAGAATAATGTGAAGGAAGAGGAGAAGGGGAGGGAAAGCAATAAGGAAGAGGTGGCCCTTGATGGCCCCCTGGGAAACCCCAGGAAAAGAAAAGCCAATCAGGCCCTACTTCAGGAAGACCCAAAAGCCCAAAATTTTGAGACCCCTAGCCTTGACCTGCCCATATCTCCACCAGAGGAGATGATTGAAATTATGGTAGAAAAAAGCTAGGAGGTGATAAGGAAGAACAAGAGGAGGGCTTGGAGGAATTTTAACATGGATACTGCAAGGTGGGTATTGTTAGAGAGTCAATGAACATCCAGGTGATGGTGGACCTTGATGGCAGAACCCACTTTGACGAGCTAATTGACCCTGCTCTGTTGGTCATTTCTGACAATGTGTGGGAAACTGACTTCAACCTCTTGAACAACGCAAAGAATAGCTTGATAGATAACTTTCGATCTATCAAATGGTTGTTTTAGGAAATTGAGGCTCTAAAGGATAAGAAAAACCAAGACAGCAGCCAGAACATCCATAGGGACCAAGAGACCACAAGAAAGAAGGCTGGTCAGGAAGGCACCTAGAAGAACTATAGTAGCCAGGACACCAGAGACAAATAGGAGGATAGACTCTCCCTAGTTGAACAAAAAGTCTAGAGGTTTGATTCCATCCACTAGACTCTGACAAAACAAATTGTGCATACTCTGCGCACTCTGAATGAGAACATTGTCAATCTGGGGGACTCTCTGATGAGAGTCGGCCTTGGTGGGGACACAATGTAGAAGACTAGGTTGGACATTGGCCAGGAAGAGGTTTCTCTGAAAGATGCCAAGGACTAGGTGAACTAGATGGATGCCTAGAACAAGAACCAAGAAGGAGCGAACAATCAAAAGGATAACGAAGCTGCAGAAACTCTGCAAGACCTAGATAAGGACAACCATTAGTTTGTTTCTCTTTTGATGTTTCTTATAGGATAGCTTGTTGGCTTTTGCCTCCTAGCCTTAGGCCTTTTGTTGGTTTTGGCTTGTCATAGTAGTTTCATGTTAACATGGACTTTTTTAATTTCTATCTTTATACTGTAAAACTTTTGGGTTTCAGGATCTCTATAAAACCTATTTTACTTAATAAAAACCATTTATAAAAATAAAATCTATAATACTACATATAAAATAGTCTACAAAAATGTAGAATAATACAAAACAATAAATAACAACTAATTTATATAAATCTAAAAATTAACTCATAATGTCTAAAGAATGAATCCATTAAGTTAAATGTGTCTTTCAAATTTTCATAAAAAAATTTGAATCTATTTATAAACTACAAAACTTCTAATTCGTGATTTTTTTTTATAAATCTTACCAAATAATTTTAAACTAATTTATATATTAAATAATTTTAAATATATGATAGTTTTCATATAAATTTACTCACATACCCTCATTGTCACAATTACACGTGATGTTGTATGCATAAATCAATTTGTGTAACAGGAAAATCAAAAAGAAGTAAGGGTCTGTTTGGATCGTGGATTTGAGCATTAATTGGAATTTGGAATCCTAAAAAAAAATTAATCCACTGTTTGGGTCTACAATGTAGTGCCTACCCCTAGGTCGCATTTTTTCTATCATTGTTGAACTCTTTTAGGGCTAGTTTTATGTTGATGGTTAGCAGCATTGTTTTGAGACCATCTGATATTGTGTTATGGATTCAGTTGATATATGATGCGAACACTTAGACTTTACATTTCATGTATATATTATGATTTTAGTTATTGATGATGATTGGTTAGATGGTTTATTATATGTGTTTTCTTATGGATACTTACCCCATACTTGCATGTGTATGGTGTGTGTGTTTGCTTTTGTATGGTGTGTCTAATGTGGTTAAGGAAGAGAGTCGTAGTCACCTGCTAGTCGGGATCTACACGATGCACAACGTCCTGCTATTGCCTATTTAGTTTAGTATATATTGTGCTTGTACATGAATGGTTTCTATGCAAGTTACAGGTACCAGGTATCGACTTCCCTGAGTTTTCAAGATGAGCATACCCTATCGCATTATCCCAATGGTAAGAGAGGGGAGATAAATTCTCAAGTCCAAATCCCAACCCTTTAAGAAATTTGTTCTAATTGAAAATTAGGACAAGTATTTGAGTTGAGTACCCTTCGAATATGTCGGATGACGTAATTCGTGATATTAACCCTTTTGGTTTGATTTTGTATGTATTTTGGCTATGATGGATTTACGTATTTTACCTTGAGAGTCTTTGATGTATTTTATATTAATTAAGCCTAATTAAAAGACTTAATTAATGGTTTCATTTAATAGAAAATTAATATGATATTTTAATATTTATTTTATTTAATTAATTAAATAAAATAATTAAATTTGGAGATAAAAGTTATAATTTGAAAATTTGAAATGTGATAATATTTATTTAATAGTAATATATTTAGAGTTCATTTTTAAATAAATGACTAAATAATATTATTATTAAAGTTAATAAATATTTTAGCAATTAAGTTTTCAAAATGAAATTAAAAAGTGGAAAATATATTAAAATTATTAAAAGATTCTAGATTTCATGTGATTAAAATATAAATATATTAAGGTTAAATAAGTGGAGTTATTAAAGTTAGTGCATGAGATTTAATAAATAAATAAATTAAATTGGAAAGAGTAAAATAAATATTATATTAATGATTGTGCATTATTTTAATGTTTTCTCACATAGGAGTTTGCAAATTCTCGAGAGTTGTCATGTAGACAACACAGGAGTTTACACTCTAAGTATGCACTATTTGTCTACGCTTAGGAGTTAGCATTTTATTTGAGCACATGGTGTCTACAACCTTATGACTCATCTAGAAGGTTGCAGAAGGCTCATGCTTGGTTGGCATGCTTATCTTCTAATTGTTTCTAGACACATTCTAGATGCATCTTAGAGGCCTTTAAATAGAGGCTCTCCAAGTGTGTTTGGACAAGCTTCAAAGCTTACATGCATTTGAGAAGCTCATACGCTTCTACATGCTCGTATGTTTCTAGATGCTTCTATGCTTCTTCAAGCACTTCTAGTCATGTGAGAATTTCGACTGGCTTGGATCTTGGAGGAATTGCGTATGAGAAGAAGGGACTTTCTATGGACTTCTGAGGCATGACAAATTAGCATCAGTGTCCAGGTGCACTCGTAATAATCACATATTCTATTTGCACTCTTTCTCTTTCTGTCTTCATCGTGTCTGTTATATGTGTCTGAAACTTCTCTATGATTGAATTTGTAATTTGAAATTGGAATCTAGATATGTATTTATTTTGTTGCAAAAGAAATCAATAGAGAACTCATTACAAAACCCTAGCTTCAATTAAAGAAAGAAATTAGATCTGAATCGAGTTTGGGTTCGAATTTATATTGTGAAATTAGATAGAGAAGATTTGAAATTAAAATAGAAATTCTAAGTTGAAAATTTGAATGGCTAGATGTAATCTTTCTATCAAATTATATTTTTAGATGCGTATGGACAAACCTATTAGATGGATGAATGGCTAAATTTAGAGAACAATTACCTTTTAGAAGAAATTCTTAATTCATCACAAACTGCCTTGTCGCTAGCCCCTTTGGATAGACCCGAACTCAGTCATTCATAACTTTTTATCAAGATCAAATTTATTCGATCCCTCCAGGTCAGAATTGGAATAGCTTGGCCCTCTCCAACATATTTCAATTTTAGCCCGATCCAATAGTTCATTAGGGAGATATGGCCCTCGTACTGGGACTGTTTTATTCAAGGACAGATATTTCTCCATTTCCCATAACCATATTTCTCCATTTCCCATAACCAAGAGTTCCTTATGCTTAAACTTCACAAAATCAATAAATCAAAGCATGGAATGAATTAAACATATTATTTAAATCTTCCCTTAATAAAATCTTATTTTTATGCATTAGTTTTATATGATTTATTAACTAATCTAATTTAATTAAAATTAGTTAATAGTAGAAGAAGTATAACTAATCTATGTATCAACCAACATGGGAGGTATTTAGTTGAGATATTAATATTGGGGATTTATTATAATTTGAACATTGATGGAATGATACATAGTTGGCTTTTAATGAACAAAACTATTATCAGGTGATAATCATGTAGTTATTGACATAGCTACTAGTTAATTTAATCGTACAATTAATTAGATTAAATTGATAATAGAGTTTTAATTATTTTATCAAGCGAATATTAGTATTTATTGAAAGAATGGCGAATGTGGTCATTATAGAATTATTGTTAAAATTCCCAATATAGCTTGTTATTAAATATTAACAAGTTATTATTATTGAACTATGAATATGAATATTTGTGTACTAGATTATAGTTGACTTTTAACTTACAAAATTATAGTTAGTTATTAGTCTACTAATATTAATCGGAACGTTGCCATGGATATGTCATTATTAATTAAATTAATTAGAGTTAATTAGATTTAATTAATAATTAAGTTATGTAATAAAGTTTTAATTGATAGGCTAATATTGATTCCTCTAGCAAAGTTGTGAAGTATGTATATCGAAGTTGACAAGTCGTACTCCCATGACTTGAATAATGACTTTAGATATTTTAATAGTGAGACTTAGTAATATTTAATTAAGAACTACTAGAATGTTAATAGATCATGGATGGTGCACCTATATTAATTGATTGATTAAATTGATCATTTTAATAAAGTTATAATCTTCTTATTCGAAGACTAGTAATTGGCTCTCTTATAAGAATATGGATCTTAGTTAAATAAAGAGAACAATTTAATCAAGGGTCAATGATGATCAGTTTAATGAGTAAAGTATTTACCCTTAAGTTATTCTTAAAATGTAATTTTAAATCATGGAAGGATAATGTTATCAGGGAAACAAACGGGTTGATGTGTAGGTCAAATGAAGAACCTTACACATTTATATTTGAAACGAAAACTGAAGCTCTACACATTATTCAGCTATGTGATTTTAATAAACCAAAATATGTGTTTGCATTGTGTATTCTATATGCTTCTTGTTTTGGGTTTTGGGTTGAGTAGTGTTGACCAGTTATAGGACATCTACCAGAGGCTCAGGGGTTATGATTGTGATGTCATGATGATGTCTTAATTCTGATCTTTATAAACCCAACCATGGTTATGTGATGGTATGCTCTGCGAGATGATTGTATTACTGATTTTTATTGCTTATCAGTCTTCTTGAGTGAAGCTGAGTTATTTGTATCTGAGACACTTGACTTAACCATTTTTGAGTCATCGATCAGTTATCCTCAGATTGCTTCCAGTCGACATGATGGGACTGAAACGTTGACTTATTTCTTGATGATGTCATGTTGTGACATGTTTGACTCAACCATTTTGGAGTCTTTGATCAGTATTATTTTGAGATATTCTTGGTTGCTTGTTAAGAACCAATGGATATTGTGATTCATATTGGAGATTATATTTATGAAGTTTATTTTGTGCAGCTTTTATGTGTTCTTGGATGGGAGAACCATCTTATTATCAGGTTGTCTGTTAAGGAACCAAGTTTGATCTTTATGAGTGTTGTGGTATGGGACACAACTGTGGATTTATGTGCTTAGGAGAGGTTGTCTAGGTACATGACTATGGGAGTGGCTTGCATAGGGGTCCGGGGCCCAAAGTGGTCAGTACCAGGGTAACCAAATGCAAGTTATGTAATAAGTGATAATCTAGTAATTAAAATTTATGGGGGGAAAACACACTAAAAAGATAAGTTAGAGATATTTAAACCACCCATGCCTTGAGTGCTTGTATAGACTAAGGATGGGAGAAGTACCTCATCTTCTTGAGAGGGCTTCTTGGTTTCCACATGTGCCACGTTGAGGGTCTAAGGTTCAGAGTAACCAGTCCAGGGTAACTCAACCCTTGAGGGGTCGGGGTCTAATAAGAGACCAGTCTAGGGTAACTCAACCAGCCATGTGATGACACTCCCTAGTATGTAGCTTGAGTCTTCTTTATAGATTTTGTGTACCTCTGGTGGTGTACTTATTGTTGTGCCTCTGGGATTAAATGTCGGTTTTGTGATTGGAACCTTTGAGTCAGTATACTTTTAGGATTCCTGTTTTAGAAAGTGTTTGTGCTATGTGATTTGATATTCTATTTTTGGGACTTGAGATTATCTCCTCAGCACGGTGGGAGTGGACCATTTAGGTTCCACGCGATCGGGTGGTAGTGTTTTTCCACTCTTATCATTTGAGATCCATCTGAGACACTGTGCCTAATGCATTCTTGGTTGGTATTTATCTTCATTCTGTTCTTGGATCATTATGATAGATGATATACCTTATGATGGATGTATTTACTGGTATGTTTCTTATATTGATGATTTGCATATGTTAGATGATGTTATCTTATGCTTTACTTTGCATGCTAGATTACCTTCTGCATATGATGTAGTATGTTTGGGAGTGACATTCCTACTATGTTAATACTGATGATCTCTTCGATGCTTTAGAATGTTACGCATGGAGGGATGGCTAAGATCCATGATGGTCTAATGATGCTATTAACAGTTGGGAGGAACCATGCACTTAGTTATTTATGTTTGAGATATATGATTATCTTTTATGATGGATGTTTATATCTTTTGTGATGATGTATCATGTATGACATGTGGTTTCATTTACTTTAATTGCATCATGGATTAATATTGGATGTTGATTTACTTTATTTACACAGATGTTTATCCTTTTAAGCCTTTCATACCTTGTATCATGTACAGTGGATGATTGAGCTAAACTAAAATGTAGTTACAAAAAGGACACTTGTATATGGTTTAAGAATGTTGGATGTATCATTGTTATTTCATAAGAATGTGATGTTAACTAATCTATTTATCAACGTACATGGGAGGTATTTAGTTGAGATATTAATATTGGGGATTTATTATCATTTGAACATTGATGAAATCATACATAGTTGACTCTTAATAAACAAAACTATTATCAATTGATAATCATGTAGTTATTGACATAGCTACTAGTTAATTTAATCGTACAATTAATTAGATTAAATTGATAATAGATTTTTAATTGTTTTATCAAGGGAATATTGGTATTTATTGAAATTGATGGGGACACAACCCAAGAACAAAATGGACACAACAGAAAGGGAAAATTATATTAACTGAGAAAATAAGCTAGTACAAACAGTACAGGAAAATAAACTTCGAAACATGCCCTAAGGGCTTACAATAGCATAAATCTGGAGGTAATTTCTCCTTTCAGTACCTCCTCTCAAACTCCACTCCAAACTGCCTTTTACAATGCCAAAAATCTCCTTAAATAGACCCCGGAGGCTTAAGGACTAAGAGTACATTCTAGAAAGTGCTAGTAGGCACCCACCGACCAAATAGAAGGTTTTGAAAGCTGTGGTAGAAGTCGACACAAATCTAGAAGAATCCAGAAACGGTAACCGAACTTTCGGGAGGCAAAACTTTTTAACCGTAGCTCTGATTGACGAACCGTTTACATTTTCAAAAAGATCTCGAAGCACTCTATAGCCCTATGGACCAGCTTTGCTTGTCTCCCATTTTTTGACCCTTTTTGAGGTCATTTAATGCCCCTAACCTGACTTTCAAGCATTCTTAGGAGGTCTCCAAAACTCAAAAAATTGCACTAACTTTCAAACCATGGGGCCTATTGACCTGATTCTTTTTCTAGAATGCTCTAAATCACGATTACATTCATCTGGCTAATTCACACCTTCTAGTTTACCAAAATGATGGCCCAATTACATGCTCCTCTTTTTTTTAGATTTTCAAACACAATGATAGTGGAACTGTGAGAGTTGAAACCTTTATTTGACCCAAATGGGTATCCAAAAATGAAAACAAATGAAACAGAAACTAATTCTAAGTATATTTTTTTTGGTGACACGGAATTGCCCTTATGCCTCTAGATGCTCCTGCATCAGACACCCAGGGTAGATTGAAAAGTGACCCTGTCACTTTATGAATGGTAGAGGAAATCCCAAATGGGAAACCTCAGCTACTGAAATCCAAGTTGAGTCCTCGATCGCTCGTCTTTTCCGTTTGACCAAATACTCTTCATACTGCCTGTTTTTGGTACTCCTACCCACACAATGATCTAGAATGTCTTATATCTCCTCCTTTTTAGAAGCAGGAATTGGACATGGCTCTAACACCAGCTCCTCATCTGTACCATCATCATGATACTCTGTTAAATTTGCAATGTTGAAAATGGGAGAAATGTGAATACCATATGGTAGCTCCACCTCATATGCATTTCCTAAGTCATGTTTCTTCAGAATTTTGCAAGGGCCAAATTTCTTCATTTTCAGCTTGTTGTAAGTACCGGCTGAAAATCTTTCTTTTCGTAAGTGCACCATGACTAGATCCCCTACTTGGAATTCCTTATGTCTTCTCCTTAGATCAGCCCTAGCTTTATACTCTTGATTCATTTTGGTAATGTGTGCCTGAACCTCCTCATGTAGACGCTTGATATGTTCAGCCAATTTCTCAGCTTCAACACTTGTCCTCTCCCCTTGTTCTATCTTCCTCAATTCTGGTGCAGTCCTTGGGCTATTCCCATATACAATTTGAAATGGTGATTTTTCAGTGCTCCTATTTATAGAGTTATTATAAGCAAACTCTGCCTATAGTAGAATCAAAACCCATCCCTTGGGCTTATCCCCAACTAAACATCTCAGCAAATTGCCCAGACTTCTGTTTACCACTTCTGTTTGGCCATCAGTTTGTGGGTGATGCATGGAACTGAATTTCAAGTCGGTTCTTAACTTTTTCCACAATGTCCTCCAGAAATACCCCACAAATTTAGTATCTCTGTCAGAAACTATGCTCCTTGGAAGACCATGTAGTCTTACCACCTCTTTGAAAAACAAGTCTGCAATATGGATAGCATCATGAGTTTTGTGGCATGGAATAAAATGTGCCATTTTGGAGAACCTATCAAACACCACGAATACTGAGTCATTAGCCCTTTGTGTCCTTGGTAATCCAAGAACAAAATCCATACTTATGTCCTCCCATGGCCTTGATGGAATAGGCAATGGCTGATATAGGCCAGTATTGTGACTAAACCCCTTGGCAACTTGACAAACCTAGCAACTCTATACAAACTTCTTCACATCCTGTGAAATTTGAGGCCAAAAATAATGTTCTCTAAGAATGGCAATGGTCTTATCTCAACCAAAATGTCTTTCCATCCCTCCACTATGTTTCTCCTTAATCAGATTTTCCCTCATGGAACTCCTTGGAATGCACAATTGACTACCCTTGAACAACATGTCATCCTAAATCAAATAGTCTAACCACTTGGTTCTATCTATAGCAACAGGTTCTTTACAAGCTTTCCATGCTTTAGCAAAATCAGGATCCTCAGGGTACAAATTCTTGAGTTCATCAAACCCAACTACTTCAACCTACATTACTGTGAGCAACAACTGTCTCCTACTTAGTGCATCTACAACCCTGTTAGATTTTCCACTTCTATGATTCAACACAAATGTATAGCTCTGCAAGAACTCTACCCATTTCATATGCCTCTGATTCAATTTGCCTTGGCTATTTAGGTACTGTAATGCCTGATGATCAGTATACAAAACAAATTCCTTTGGCAATAAATAATGCCTGCATTTCTTTAAGGCCTGAACTATTGCATAGAACTCTTGATCATAAATAGAATACTTCTTCTTTGCATCATTCAATTTTTCACTAAAATATGCAATAGGCATACCTTTACAGCCCCAATAGCATTGCCACTAGCATCACAATCCACCTAGAACACTTTTCTAAAATTTGGAAGTGCCAACACAGGCAATTCTATCACCTTCTTCTTTAGCAATTCAAAAATTCTCACAGCTGCTGCAGTCCATTTGAACTCTTTTCTATCCCCTCTTATTGTATTATTTAGGGGTGCACATATGCCACTGAAATTCTTAATAAACTTCCTATAAAAACTAACCAGACCATGAAATGATCTTACCTCAGTGGCAGACCTTGGATTAGGCCATTCTAAGATGGCTTTTACCTTCTCTGGATCCATTTTGAGACCTTCAGGTGATATAACAAACCCCAAATAGACTAATTTCCTTTTTGCAAAGATACATTTCTTCAGATTAATTAATAGTTTCTCTTCCCTTAGCCTTTCAAGGACACTACGAATATGTAGTAAATGTTCTTCCAAAATCTTGCTGAAAATTAAAATATCATCCAAATAAACAATAAAAAAATTTCTCAAGAACTTCTTAAGTACCTCATTCATGAGAAGCATGAAGGTGCTTGGGGCGTTCGTCAATCCAAAGGGCATGACTAACCACTCATAAAGACCCTCCTTGGTCTTGAAGGCTGTTTTCCACTCATCTCCTTCTCGAATCCGTATCTAATGATAGCAACTCTTGAGATCTATCTTTGTGAAGTACTGAGCTCCACTCAAGCAATACATAAGATCATCCATCCTTGGCAAAGGAAATTGATACTTGATGGTTATCCTATTTATATCTTGAGAATCTGTACACATCCCCCACTCTCCATCCTTCTTTGGTGTGCATACTGCAAGTACTGCACATGGACTCAGGCTCTCTCGAATCAAGCCCTTCCTCAAAAACTCCTAAAACTGTCTATTTAGCTCCTCTATTTCAGTAGGAGTCATCTTGTGAGCAGACTTGTTAGGCAAACTAGCTCCTGGAATCAGATCTATCTGATGACTGATTTTCCTTATTGGTGGCAATCCATCTGGAACATTATCAGAGATAATATCTCCAAACTCCCCTAGTAAATCTGAAACTTCAAGTGGTATTTCACTACTACCTTCTTTATCTTTCCAAGGAATCAAAGCATAGCACATATGCTGATGTTTCATGCCATCTAAAAACTTCCTTCCATCAACAAGACAAATCCTAGCACTGCTACATACCTTTTCACCTTCCTTTTTCATGGGCTTCAATTTGTGGCAAACTCCATCCTTTGTCAGAGAGTATGTGTTTGCATGTCCATCATGTACTGCATGTCTATCAAACTGCCATGGTCTACCGAACAATAGATGGAAAACATCCATCAAAATAACATCACAGAGAACTTCATCATGGTAACTCCCAATTTTGAATTTCACTAAACATTGTTCACTTACCAGGACCTTATGATCATCTTTTACCCAAGCAATCCGATAGGGCTGGGGATGTTTCACCCTCTTGAGCTTCAGCTTAGAGACCATCTCTTCTAATACCAAGTTATCAGTGCTACCACCATCAATGATCACATCACAACATTTATCCTCACACTTGCATCTGGTATGGAACAAACTCCTCCATTGTCTTGGTTCAATCTCACCACTTAGAAGGACTCTTTCATTTACCAAGGTCTCTCCTATTTCTGCATCCTCTGAATGTGATGATTGTGCATCCTCATCCACATGAGAAACCCTAGCTTGGCCCTCAACTCTCCTATCTGTCCTTCCTTGTCATTGAGGGCATTCAAAGGCACGATGACCTTCTTCATTGCAATGGAAATAGGTACCACGAAAGCCTCCTCTTCCTTGTCCGCGTCCTGTACCTCTTCCTCTCTGATTTCCAAAGTCTTGATCATGGGAGTGATTGAAACCCTCATTCCTCTAGTTCCGGCTAGTACCCACATCTTCATTTTTCTTTTGGGTTTCATTGCGGCCTCCAGATGATCTACCGCTTCCCCTTCCTCCTTGACTGTGCCCTCTTTGTCTTCCTTCAAACCTTTTATTCAACTTCTCTTCAACTCGTAGGGCAAACTGGTATGCCTCTTCAACGCTGGTCATTCTTACCAGACTTAATTCCTCCTGGATGCTAGGTCGCAACCCACTGATATAACGAGCAACCTTCTCCTTATTTGCTTCTGCATGCCCCACTCTAATCAAGAGTCGATAAAATTCCTCTGTATATTCTTGGACTGATCTTCTTGCTTGCTTTAACCCATGCATCTTCTTAAACAAATCAAGCCCGTAGTCCATAGGGATGAACTGCTTCTTCAATTTGTCCACCATGCGATCCCATCTTGTGATCTTCTCCTTTCCTCTTCTATTTCTTTCCAATTGAACCTCTTGCAACCAGATTTTGGCATGGCCTTTCAATTTGGCCTTTGCAAACTTAACCCTGTTTGGGTCCCTTATATTCTCATACTCAAAGTATTCTTCCAGTTCATTGATCCAATCGATCAACTCATCTGGTTTCAGATTTCCTCAAAATACACCCACTTCAATTGTGGGTCTTTTCCCAAACTTAGTAATGGCCCTAAAAAGCCTTTCCTCTGCATGATTCAGAACTTCCCCATCAAATTCCCTTTCTGGTCCCATAATTTCTTCTTCATTTTCATCCTCACTGTCGTCACCAGTGCCAACATTTGCTCCTCTACGGAGCTCCTCTTGCAATGCTTGTACCTGCCTTTGGAGGACTCTAACCTCCTCAGGATTAATAGTTCTAGCCCTTTTGCCACGCTCTCTTCATGGAGGCATCTTCTAACTCAAACCCACAACCACACAGTCCTGTGCAAACTGCCTCACAGTCGGCGCTCTATCTACACACTCAGGAAAACCTGCTCTGATACCACTTGATGGGGACACAACCCAAGAACAAAATGGACACAACAGAAAGGTAAAATTATATTAATTGAGAAAATAAGCTAGTACAAACAATATAGGAAAATAAACTTTGAAACATGCCCTAAGGGCTTACAATAGCATAAATCTGGAGGTAATTTCTCCTTTCAGTACCTCCTCTCAAACTCCACTCCGAACTGCCTTTTACAATGCTAAAAATCTCCTTAAATAGACCCCAGAGGGTTAAAGACTAGGAGTACATTCTAGAAAGTGCTAGTAGGCAGCCACCAACCAATTAGAAGGTTCTGAAAGCTACGGTAGAAGTCGGCGCAAATCTAGAAGAATCCAGAAATGGTAACCGAACTTTCAGGAGGCATAACTTTTGAACCGTAGCTCCGATTGACGAACCATTTACATTTCTGAAAAGCTCTTAGAGCGCTCTATAGCCCTATTGACCAGCTTTGCTTGTCCCCCATTTTTTGACCCTTTTTGAGGTCATTTAATGCCCCTAACCTGACTTTGAAGCATTCTTAGGAGGTCTCCAAAACCTGAAAAATTGCAATAACTTTCAAACCGTGGGGCCTATTGACCCGATTCTTTTTCTGGAATGCTCTAAATCACGATTACATTCATCTGGCCAATTCACACCTTCTAGTTTACCAAAATGATGGCTCAATTACATGCTCCTATTTTTTCGGGATTTTCAAACACACTGATAGTGGAACTGTGAGAGTTGGAACCTTTATTTAACCCAAATGGGTATCCAAAAATGAAAACACATGAAACAGAAACTAAGTCTAAGTATATTTTTTTTGGTGACACAGAATTGCCCTTATGCCTCTAGATGCTTTCGCATCAGAAAGAATGACGAATGTGGTCGTTATAAAATTATTGTTAAGATTCCCAATATAGCTTGTTATTAAATATTAACAAGTTATTGAACTATGAATATGAATATTTGTGTACTAGATTATAGTTGACTTTTAACTTAAAAAATTATAGTTAGTTATTAGTCTACTGATATTAATTGGAACATTGCCATGGATATGTAATTATTAATTAAATTAATTAGAGTTAATTAGATTTAATTAATAATTAAATTATGTAATAAAGTTTTAATTGATAGGCTAATATTGATTCCTCTAGCAAAGTTGTGAAGTATGTATATCGAAGTTGACAAGTCGTACTCTCATGACTTGAATAATGACCTGAGATATTTTAATAGTGAGACTTAGTAATATTTAATTGAGAACTATTAGAATGTTAATAGATCATGGATGGTGTACCTATGTTAATTGATTAATTAAATTGATCATTTTAATAAAGTTATACTCTTCTTATTCGAAGACTAGTAATTGGATCTCTTATAATTTAGACGAATAATGATCCTTGATTTATGTGAAAAGTTGAAGTCACATTAAAGAAGAGTTAATCAATAAGAATATGGATCTTAGTTAAATAAAGAGAACAATTTAATTAAGGGTCAATGATGATTAGTTTAATGAGTAAAGCATTTACCCTTAAGTTATTCTTAGAATGTAATTTTAAATAATGGAAAGATAATGTTATCGGGGAAACAAATGGGTTGACGTGTAGGTCAAATGAAGAACCTTACACATTTATATTTGAAACAAAAACTGAAGCTCTACACATTATTCAGCTATGTGATTTTAATAAACCAAAATATGTGTTTGCATTGTGTATTCTATATGCTTCTTGTTTTGGGTTTTGGGTTGACTAGTGTTGACTAGTTATAGGACATCTACCAGAGGCTCAGGGGTTATGATTGTGATGTCATGATGATGTCTTAATTCTGATCTTTATAAACCCAACCATGGTTATGTGATGGTATGCTCTATGAGATGATTGTATTACTGATTGTTATTGCTTATCAATCTTCTTGAGTGAAGCTGAGTTATTTGTATCTGAGACACTTGACTTAACCATTTTTGAGTCATCGATTAGTTATCCTCAGATTGCTTCCAGTCGCCATTATGGGACTGAAACATTGATTTATTTCTTGATGATGTCATGTTGTGACATGTTTGACTCAACCATTTTGGAGTCTTTGATCAGTATTATTTTGAGATATTCTTGGTTGCTTGTTAAGAACCAATGGATATTGTGATTCATATTGGAGATTATATTTATGAAGTTTATTTTGTGCAGATTTTATGTGTTCTTGGATGGGAGAACCATCTTATTATCAGGTTGCCTATTAAGGAAATGAGTTTGATCTTTATGAGTGTTGTGGTATGGGACACAACTATGGATTTATGTGCTTAGGAGAGGTTTTCTAGGTACAATACTATGGGAGTGGCTTGCATAGGGGTCCAGGGCCCAAAGTGGACAGTACCAGGGTAACCTAATGCAAGTTATGTAATAAGTGATAATCTAGTAATTAAAATTTATGGGGGGAAAACACACTAAAAAGATAAGTTAGAGATATTTAAACCACCCATGCCTTGAATGCTTGTATAGACTACGGATGGGAGAAGTGCCTCGTCTTCTTGAGAGGGCTTCTTGGTTTCCACATGTGCCACATTGAGGGTCTAGGGTTCAGAGTAACTAGTCCAGGGTAACTCAACGCTTGAGGGTCTGGGTTCTAATAAAAGACCAGTCCGGGGTAACTCAAGAAGCCATGTGATGACACTCCCTAGTATGTAGCCTGAGTCTTCTCTATAGATTTTGTGTACCTCTGGTGGTATAATTATTGTTGTGCCTCTGGGATTAGATGTCAGTTTTGTGATTGGAACCTTTGAGTTAGTATACTTGTAAGATTCTTGTTTTAGAAAGTGTTTATGCTATGTAATTTGATATTCTATTTTTGGGACTTGAGATTATCTCCTCAACATGGTGGGAGTGGACCATTTAAGTTCCACGCAGTCGGGTGGTAGTGTTTTTCCACTCTTATCATTTGAGATCCATCTGAGACACCGTGGCTGATGCATTCTTGGTTGGTATTTATTTTCATTATGTTCTTGGATCATTATGAAAGATGATATACCTTATGATGGATGTATTTACTGGTATGTTTCTTATATTGATGATTTGCATATGTTAGATGATGTTATCTTATGCTTTACTTTGCATGCTAGATTACCTTCTGCATATGATGTAGTATGTTTAGGAGTGACATTCCTACTACGTTAATACTGACGATCTCTTCGGTTCTTTGGAATGTTATGCACGAAGGGATGGTTAGGATCCACGATGGTCTAATGATGCTATTAACAGTTGGGAGGAACCGTGCACTTAGTTATTTATGTTTGTGATATATGGTTATCTTTTATGATGGATGTTTATGTCTTTTGTGATGATGTATCATGTATGACATGTGGTTTCATTTACTTTAATTGCATCATGGATCAATATTGGATGTTGATGTACTTTATTTACACAGATGTTTATTCTTTTAAGTCTTTCATACCTTGTATCATGTACAGTGGATGAATGAGCTAAACTAAAATGTAGTTACAAAAAGGACACTTGAATATGGTTTAAGAATATTGGATGTATCATTGTTATTTCATAAGAATGTGATATTAGATGAATGGTTGATTTAGATGTAATTCAACGTTAAGGGATCTTTAAAGAATGTAATCTGTTATGTTATGTTTACTTTCAGTTGGATGTTACTATTGCTTCCGTAGATGTTATGAATGGTTTTACTTTCATGTTTAAAAAAAAAAAATGTTTGAAAAACTTTAGGTTAATTCTTTGGATCCCTTGGCGGGGCATCACATTTGGTATTAGAGCCTGAGTTTCAACATTGGGAGCTCTAGGTATATTGGAAAGGCACTAGTTGTTAACTAGTTGAATAAAAATGAAAACTTTGAACTATCATGTGTATCTCTTTCAAACTGAAAACTTGAAACTAGATGAACTGAAACAGAACTTAAAACTATTACTTACATATTTTTCATAATTCAACACTTAGGTTTCAAACTTGAAAATCCTAACTAAACCTAAACGAAGGAAAAACTGAAAATTGAAACTTATTCTATTTTGAAAACATGTATCTTTCATCTATGATTTAAGGTAGTATGCCTTTGTGAGCATTATGTTGCTCTTGATTAGAGTGTTTAGGAGATCTATTTCAGTAGTTCTTTAAAGGATGAATGTAGGATGAATGTGGTTTTCAGTTTACTATGAAACCAGAATCATATTGCTCTAAGCGTGTTGTAATGTCACCAGTGGAATCATATTTCTCTATAGGGGGAAAGGTTTCAATGGGACCCACAAAGTGAGTATTTTAGTTTTTCATTCTTGCAGGCTTCCAGGAGTAAGCCTAATTCTAGGGGGGGTGGATGTAATGCCTACCCCTAGTTCGCATTGTTTCTATCATTGTTGAACTCTTTTAGGGCTAGTTTTATGTTGATGGTTAGCAACATTGTTTTGAGACCATCTGATATTGTGTTATGGATTCAGTTGATATGTAATGAGAACACTTAGACTTTACATTTTATGTATATATTATGATTTAAGTTATTGATGATGATTGGTTAGATGGTTTATTATATGTGTTTTCTTATGGATACTTACCCCATACTTGCATGTGTATGGTGTGCGTGCTTGCTTTTATATGGCGTGTCTGATGTGGTTAAGGAAGGGAGTCGTAGTCACCTGCTAGTCGAAATCTACACGATGCACCACTTCTTGCCATTGCCTATTTAGTTTAGTATATATTGTGCTTGTACATGCATAGTTTCTATGCAAGTTGCAGGTACCAGGTATCGACTTCACTGAGTTTCCAGGATGAACATACTCTATCACATTATCTCAATGGTAAGAGAGGGGAGATAAATTCTCAAGTCCAAATCCCAACCCTTTAAACCATTTGTTTTAATTGAAAATTAGCACAAGTATCTGAGTTGAGTACCTTCCGAATATGTCGGATGACGTAATTCGTGATATTAACCCTTTTGGTTTGATTTTGTATGTATTTTGGCTATGATGGATTTCTGTATTTTACCTTGGCAGTCTTTGATGTATTTTATATTAATTAAGCCTAATTAAAAGATTTAATTAATGGTTTCATTTAATGAAAAATTAATATGATATTTTAATATTTATTTTATTTAATTAATTAGAAAATTAATTAAATAAAATAATTAAACTTGGAGATAAAAGTTATAATTTGAAAATTTGAAATGTGATAATATTTATTTAATAGTAATATATTTAGAGTTTATTTTTAAATAAATGACTAAATAATATTATTATTAAAGTTAATAAATATTTTAGCAATTAAGTTTCGAAAATGAAATTAAAAAGTGGAAAATATATTAAAATTATTAAAAGATTCTAGATTTCATGTGATTAAAATATAAATATATTAAGGTTAAATAAGTGGAGTTATTAAAGTTAGTGCATGAGATTTAATAAATAAATAAATTAAATTGGAAAGAGTAAAATAAATATTATATTAATGATTGTGCATTATTTTAATGTTTGCTCACATAGGAATTTGCAAATTCTCAATAGTTGTCATATAGACAACACAGGAGTTTGCACTCTAAGTATGCACTAGTTGTCTACACTTAGGAGTTAGCATTTTATTTGAGCACATGGTATCTACAACCTTATGACTCATCTAGAAGGTTGGGGAAGACTCATGCTTGGTTGTCATGCTTATTTTCTAATTGTTTCTAGACACATTCTAGATGCATCTTAGAGGCCTTTAAATAGAGGCTCTCCTAGTGTGTTTGGACAAGCTTCAAAGCTTACATGCATTTGAGAAGCTCATACGCTTCTACATGCTCATATGTTTGTACATGCTCCTATGCTTCTTCAAGCACTTCTAGTCACGTGAGAATTTCGGTTGGCTTGGATCTTGGAGGAATTGCGTATGAGAAGAAGGAAGGGTCTTTCTATGAACTTCTAAGGCATGAAAAATTAGCATCAGTGTCCAAGTGCTCTCGTAATAATCACCTATTCTATTTGCACTCTTTTTCTTCCTGTCTTCATCGTGTCTGTTATATGTGTCTGAAACTTCTCTGTAATTGAATCTGTAATTTGAAATTGGAATCTAGATATGTATTTATTTGGTTGCAAAATAAATCAATAGAGAACTCATTAGAAAACCCTAGCTTCAATTAAAGAAAGAAATTAGATCTGAATCGAGTTTGGGTTCGAATTTATATTGTGAAATTAGATAGAGAAGATTTGAAATTAAAATAAAAATTCTAAGTTGAAAATTTGAATGGCTAGATGTAATCTTTCTATCAAATTATATTTTTAGATGCCTACGAACAAACCTATTAGATGGATGAATGGCTAAATTTAGAGAACAATTACCTTTTAAGAGAAATTCTTAATTCATCACAAACTGCCTTGTTGCTAGCCCCTTTGGATAGACCCGAACTCAGTCATTCATAACTTTTTATCAAGATCAAATTTATTCGATCCCTCCAGTCCGAATTGACACAGCTTGGTCCTCTCCAACATATGTCAATTTCAGCCTAATCTGACGGTTCATTAGGGAGATATGGCTCTCGTAATGAGACTGTTTTATTCAAGAACAGATATTTCTCCATTTCCCATAACCAAGAGTTCTTTATGCTTAAACTTCACAAAAAAAAATATATCAAAGCATGGAATGAATTAAAGATATTATTTCAATCTTCCCTTAGTAGAATCTTATTTTTATGCATTAGTTTTATATGATTTATTAACTAATCTAATTTAATTAAGATTAGTTAATAGTAGAAGAAGTATAACTAATATATTTATCAACCAACATGGGAGGTATTTAGTTGAGATATTAATATTGGGGATTTATTATAATTTGAACATTGATGGAATGATACATAGTTGACTCTTAATGAACAAAACTATTATCAACTGATAATCATGTAGTTATTGACATAGCTACTAGTTAATTTAATCGTACAATTAATTAGATTAAATTGATAATAGAGTTTTAATTGTTTTATCAAGGGAATATTAGTATTTATTGAAAGAATGACGAATGTGGTCATTATAAAATTATTGTTAAGATTCTCAATATAGCTTGTTATTAAATATTAACAAGTTATTATTATTGAACTATGAATATGAATATTTGTGTACTAGATTATAGTTGACTTTTAACTTACAAAATTATAGTTAGTTATTAGTCTACTGATATTAATTGGAACGTTGACATAGATATGTAATTATTAATTAAATTAATTAGAGTTAATTAGATTTAATTAATAATTAAGTAATGTAATAAAATTTTAATTGATAGGCTAATATTGATTCCTCTAGCAAAGTTGTGAAGTATGTATATCGAAGTTGACAAGTCGTACTCTCATGACTTGAATAATGACCTTAGATATTTTAATAGTGAGACTTAGTAATATTTAATTGAGAACTATTAGAATGTTAATAGATCATGGATGGTGTACCTATGTTAATTGATTGATTAAATTGATCATTTTAATAAAGTTATAATCTTCTTATTCGAAGACTAGTAATTGGCTCTCTTATAAGAATATGGATCTTAGTTAAATAAAGAGAACAATTTAATTAAGGGTCAATTATGATCAGTTTAATGAGTAAAGTATTTACCCTTAAGTTATTCTTAGAATGTAATTTTAAATAATGGAAGGATAATGTTATCGGAGAAACAAACGGGTTGACGTGTAGGTCAAATGAAGAACCTTACACATTTATATTTGAAACGAAAACTGAAGCTCTACATATTATTCAACTATGTGATTTTAATAAACCAATATATGTGTTTGCATTTTGTATTCTATATGCTTCTTGTTTTGAGTTTTGGGTTGACTAATGTTGACCAGTTATAGGACGTCTACTAGAGGCTCAGGGGTTATGATTGTGATGTCATGATGATGTCTTAATTCTGATCTTTATAAACCCAACCATGGTTATGTGATGGTATGCTCTATGAGATGATTGTATTACTGATTGTTTATCAGTCTTCTTGAGTGAAGCTAAGTTATTTGTATCTGAGACACTTGACTTAACCATTTTTGAGTCATCAATCAGTTATCCTCGGATTGCTTCCAGTCACCATGATGGGACTGAAACATTGATATATAATTCTTGATGATGTCATGTTGTGACATGTTTGACTCAACCATTTTGAAGTCTTTGATCAGTATTATTTTGAGATATTCTTGGTTGCTTGTTAAGAACCAATGGATATTGTGATTCATATTGGAGATTATATTTATGAAGTTTATTTTGTGCAGCTTTTATGTATTCTTGGATGGGAGAACCATCTTATTATCAGGTTGCCTATTAAGGAACCAAGTTTGATCTTTATGAGTGTTGAGGTATGGGACACAACTGTGGATTTATGTGCTTAGAAGAGGTTGTCTAGGTACATGACTATGGGAGTGGCTTTCATAGGGGTGCAGGGCCCAAAGTGGTCAGTACCAGGGTAACCTAATGCAAGTTATGTAATAAGTGATAATCTAGTAATTAAAATTTATGGAGGGAAAACACACTAAAAAGATAAGTTAGAGATATTTAAACCACCCATGCCTTGAGTGCTTGTATAGACTAAAGATGGGAGAAGTGCCTCGTCTTCTTGAGAGGACTTCTTAGTTTCCACATGTGCCACGTTGAGGGTCTGGGGTTTAGAGTAACTAGTCCAGGGTAACTCAATGCTTGAGGGTCCAGGGTCTAATGAGAGACCAGTCCAGGGTAACCCAAGCAGCCATGTGATGACACCCCCTAGTATGTAGCCCGAGTCTCCTCTATAAATTTTGTGTACCTCTGATGGTGTACTTATTGTTGTGCCTCTGGGATCAGATGTCAGTTTTGTGATTGGAACCTTTGAGTTAGTATACTTTTAGGATTCCTATTTTAGAAAATGTTTGTGCTATGTGATTTGATATTCTATTTTTGGGACTTGAGATTATCTCCTTTGCATGGTGGGAGTGGACCATTTAGGTTCCACGTGGTCGGGTGGTAGTGTTTTTCCACTCTTATCATTTGAGATCCATCTGAGACACCGTGGCTAATGCATTCTTGGTTGGTATTTATCTTCATTCTATTCTTGGATCATTATGATAGATGATATACTTTAGGATGGATGTATTTACTGGTATGTTTCTTATATTGATGATATGCATATGTTAGATGATGTTATCTTATGCTTTACTTTGCATGCTAGATTACCTTCTGCATATGATGTAGTATGTTTAAGAGTGACATGCCTACTATGTTAATACCGACAATCTCTTCAATGCTTTGGAATGTTACGTACGGAGGGATGTCTAGGATCCATGATGGTCTAATGATGCTATTAATGGTTGGGAGGAACCATGCACTTAGTTATTTATGTTTGTGATATATGGTTATCTTTTATGATGGATGTTTATATCTTTTGTGATGATGTATCATGTATGACATGTGGTTTCATTTACTTTAATTTCATCATGGATTAATATTGGATGTTGATGTACTTTATTTACACAGATTTTTATTTTTAAAAGCCTTTCATACCTTGTATCATGTACAGTGGATGATTGAGCTAAACTAAAATGTAGTTACAAAAAGGACACTTGTATATGGTTTAAAAAATTTGGATGCATCATTGTTATTTCATAAGAATGTGATGTTAGATGAATGGTTGATTTAGATGTAATTCAACATTAAGAGATCTTTAAAGAATGTAATATGTTATGTTATGTTTACTTTCAGTTGGATGTTACTATTGCTTTCGCAGATGTTATGAATGGTTTTACTTTCATGTTTAAAAAAAAAAAAACTGTTTGGCAAACTTTAGTTTAATTCTTTGGATCCCTTGGCGGGGCATTACATGCAAAATAGGAATTGTAATTCGGAGAAATGCGGATTTGATATCCCCATTTGACCCCCAAAACAAGGGTTCCATCTCCCCTCAAAATAATTGTTATTTGGAATTCCTTTTTTAATTCTCATTTTAAATCCTGTTTTTCCAAAATGAATATTCTAAATAAAGTGAAATTTTGTTACATTTGACATCCAAATGTCATTTTTTATAGCGACTTAGAAAGGGAAGACTGTGTGAGGACATTATTATTTGAATACAATGAATCGAAAAAAGAATGGAGCAAGTATGGCTGAATGATCTGGAGTAGGTCTTGAGTAGAGGTGGAGCTCAAGGCTTTAGAGAAGCCACAAATGTGTAAGATGCAAGGCTTGTAGTTTGGATTGAGATTCAATGGGGGGCCTGCAAAACTGTAGCAGTTAATGTATGGAGTGATTGAATCATTGTGAACTTGGGAGTGAGATTTCTGATCACATAGATAGACTCTAATCCTCCCAAAGTAGGAAGATCTCATCGATCTGATGAGAGACTTGCTCTGATTTGATAAGGACTTTTTTTTTATCGTTCGATTGGGGCTCAAGGCACTTACTACTTGATGATTCAAATGTGATTTTGAAGACTAAGGCTCTTGCTCACTAGGAGATCAAATCCTATGTAGCGTCTAACGTATGACTTCTATGGGATCCAAATGCAGCACAGATTTGCTTGAATAGTGCACTGATGTGAGTGCAGGTGCTATAGACAACACAATGACCAACAATTGTGGAAGAGTTAGAAAGGAAAAATAACTATGATCAGGTTTCACTGGTTGGACAAAGTATGCATAGAATTTCCAATGCAAATCTTATGTGTTTAATTTGTTGCATTCTTACTGGGCTTGTTTCTGTACACAATAACTTTTATATTTTATCTTTTGAATCACATATTCTAATCTTGAGCCAAACAGACTTGGAATAACAAATTCCAAATATAAATTTTATAAGTAGTAATCTAGATTTCAAGTTCTAGAATCTCAAATCCAAGATTCTGAATACTAATTCCAAAATTATATTCCAGCAACCAAACAGGCCCTAATATCAAAGAGTGCAGATCTAGGGGAATGAAGAATGGCCAATGGAGAATGAAAAAATGGTTGTAGGTTTGAATAACTTGAAGAAACAAGTCAAAGAACAAGGTAGTTATGAGCTAGATTCAACTAGGCAAGGAGTGTTGACAAATCAGCCACATGCATTGGGGAAAACTATGGAATTTGATGGCACCAAAGCTACAGCAGCAACTGTGAGTCCACCAAACAACAATGATCAACAATCCAGTTGGAATCATGGGTCTATAATTTATTTTGCATTGGTGGTAATAGATGGTTCTTTTTCAAACATGCATGCATCTTTTTTGAACATGCATGCAATGGGATTTAAATCATTTTATGTGGCGAAGAGCTCCATGCTTTACAAAGTTAATGGTTGTCTTCCACAAAGTTAGGATTGACCTGTTTTGGTCATTCCTCTGGAAGTAGTCATGGAGGACATTGAGTACTAGATTAAGCATGCTTTGATATGGAAATTTCTTGGTATTTAGATATCTTTATCGGCTCTTGAGGTATGGAGTCCTCGTTTATGGCAGGTGGAAGGAGACATGAAGATCATGCTAGCTAGGAATAGTTTTTTTGTTGTTGTTTTTCCATGCATGTGTTATTGGCATCGTGTTTTTGAAGGGGGTCCTTATTTTTACAACCACGTAGGGTTATTTGTTAAACCTTGGCATTAAAGATTTAATTGTACTACAAATCTCCTCTCAACTGTGCCAGTGTGGGTTTGTTTGTTAGTCTTCCTCTTGAACTCTGGCAAGAAGACATTCTTCATCAAATTGTTTCTTTACTTGGAAAGTCGGCTTCAATTGCACATTAATCCTCAATAAAAAGGTTCTCTCTTATGCCAAAATTTGTGTTAAATTTGATTTGAATAACCCATTACCAAATTCTATGGAAATTTGTCTTGAGTCTTCTTCCTGGGTGTAGCAATTGGATTCGTTAAGATTAACCTCAAATAGAAATAATAGTTACATGCAAATAAAACCAATACCAGAAAATAGTAGATAACATAAAAAGAGAACATGAGAAACCAAAATTTAACATGGTTCGTCCAATCTCTAGGCTACGTCCACCAACAACAAGTCCAATATTATTATTATCCAGTTATTACAATCTGCAATCCCTTATAGCTCAATACCACTACAATAAGCTACAATATCACCCTTACATTATGAAATCCCTAACCCTAAGCATTTTTATACAAGTTTTTGCAACTTACAAAATTAGGGCTAGAATAAGTCGTCTAATAGGAAAAATAGCAGCCGACACCTTTTATAATATAAGGGCAATTTTTTCTCCCTTGAAAACCCTCGTAGGGGCATTGTCCCTCAACTCCAACCTGTACTGCAATAGGGAGCGCACCTAGGGTGCTACCCCATGACCTCATCTTAGGGGCCACTACCCCTAAACCCCCGTAGAAATAATATGGAGAGAAAAATGCACTGAATAAACCTCCAACTCTGATTAGGCTCCACATCACAATAGGATTATGAATACCTTCCTTTCCAATGTAGGACATGGGTATGTGCAGGATCATGGTCAACCAAACTATGGCCTTAAGTAGCAATGAAAATCCAACAAATCAGGGTTATGTTAACTTGACACATAATTTTAAAGTAGTTATGGTCTTTATATCAAAATTTTGTAAGAAAAGCATATGTAGGAAATTGAATGTAATTTTTAAAATACTAGGCCTTATTTAGAGAAAAACTAATTTGATTTTTCAAAATTTTGGATTTTAATGCAGTACTACAAAAATTTCAAGGCAAAAATAAAAAGTAGGCATATGTCTGATCATCTTGATCAAAATTAAATGATAATATTTTTTAGTATAATTATAGATTAAAAAAGTAGACTCATGGTTGGATGTGACACATATTTTTGGGTATTTTTATTCCAAATAAATAATTAAATACAAATTTTCTACTATAACTTTTCCAGAATTAAAAAACTCTTGTGTTTAACCGCCTTAACTAATTGAAAACTTTACCAAATTAATTAATTTTTTCCCCGTATACTAGGCAAAACATAGAATGTGACTCAACTTTTGGATTTCAAAAATGTTATATTGTTTGAAAGTTATAGCTATTTTAAAATCAATATGTCAATCAACACTTTATATACATCTTCATTAAAAATTAACCAAATAAATACTTATCGAACTCAAAATTTAACAACAATTATATCGATGGAATCTTGAGTGTTATAAAAAATTATTTTCATTCATTGAATTTCAATGAAAATAATATTGTTAGATGGCTACCTGAAGTTTGAATGTCAGTGAAACCTTTTTCAAACATGTTTTTTGAGTTGACCAAATAGGTTTGGTAAATTCCAAGCCTAATCAGAGGCTCGATACTAGATTGAGTACCCAAAAAGTGGTGCCAAAATTCTTTCAAACATTCATAGCCCAACCTAAATTTTGGAAATTTTGGAGGGAAACCACCCAAATTTTTGAGGTAAACCAAAATTTGGGAAGTGTGGGCATTATTATTATTAACTATTATTATTAATATATATAGTAATATATATGATTATTATGATTATTATTAAATATAATGTAATAATATATAATTATTAACATTTTTGTTATTACTAAATATAATATAGTAATAAATATGATTATTATTATAACTAAATATAATATAGTAATGTATATGATAATAATTATTATTAAATGTATAATAATATTATATGATTATTATTATTAAATATAATATAGTAATATATATATGATTATTATTGTTATATAATCTAGTAATATATTATTATTATATTAAAATATGGAATGTTATATTATTATTAAATATAATATTGTCATGAAATGAATCAAAAGGGGTCATAGGTTAACCTATAACTCCCTTCCACGCTAAATAGGTCCCTAGGGACATATGTTATCATGAAATGCGTCAAAAGGGGCAATAGGTTATCCTATGACCCTTTTCGACCATTTGAACCAACCAAAGAGGTTCCTAGGGGTCTTAGGGCCCCTAGGGAACATATGTTGTCATAAAATGCATCAAAAGGGGTCATAGGTTAACCTAAGACACCTATGACCCCTTTCAACACATTTGAACCAACCAAATAGGTCCCTAAGGGTCCTAGGGCTCCTAGGGACATATGTTGTCATAAAATGCATCAAAAGGGTTTATAGGTTATCCTATGACCCCTTTTGACACATTTGAACCAACCAAATAGGTTCCTAGGGGTCCTAGAGCCCTTGGGGACATATGTTGTCATGAAATGTGTTGAAAGGGATCATAGGCTAGGACTGATGCATTTGAACCAACCAAACAACCTATGTCACCTTTCGACACATTCGAACCAATCAAATAGGTCCATAGGGGTCCTAAGGCCCCTAGGGATATACATTGTCATGAAATGAATTGAAAGGGGCCATAGGTTATCCTATGACTCCTTTCAATGCATTGGAACCAACAAAATAGGTCCCTAGGGGTCCTAGGGCCCCGAGGGAGATATGTTGTCATAAAATGCATCCTGACCCCTTTCGACACATTCGAACCAACCAAAAAGGTTATCCTATGACCCCTTTTGATGCATTCGAACCAACCAAATAGGTCCCTAAAGGTCGTAGGGCCCCTAGGGACATATGTTGTCATGAAATGCGTCGATAGGGGTCATAGGTTATACTCAAATGTCACCTATGCTTTCCAAGTTTAAGATTTGTATCAACAAAAATTTAGAAATAAATGCCACTATTGTGAAGAATATTTTCAGTGCTCTCAATAGCAATGAGAAAAATAGCAAGGAGAAGGATAAGAGAACTTCTTGAAGGGTTATTGCAACCTCTTTGGCAAGTCATCATTTGAAAAAAGGGTAGATATAAGAGACAAACTTGTATTGACTTGAACCTAAATCATACTACTTTAAGAAGAGCACTTAGTAGACAAGAGAGAACTGATGATTCTCTTCAAAATGAAACATGGGCTTTTGGTGGGAGACTTCCACATTTTGATAAGAAGCTATCTAATGATGTGAAGGAAGAAATTACACAATTATGGTAATCTAGCTCAAGAGTATCACCCAATGCTAAAGACATGTTAAAGTTGAGAATTGGCATCAAAGACCTCCTGCCACATCCTAAACATTATTTGAAGGTAAGTCAAATTATGTTGTTGAAGGAATTTAGAGAGTCGTCCAAGATTGCATATATCACAAAGGGCTTTTGAATCTTTGAAGCCATTTTATTGTATGCCACTTAAAATTTGAAATACATATTGTTGCAAATATCATGTCAACTTTTCTATGCACTATGAACTATTATGCTCCATCCATTCTATTTTGCATAGTAAAGAAATGTTGGAGAATTGTGGTTCTAGTGGGCTTCCAAAATCATCAAGAGACTTGTAGATCATTTTTTATGTTGTAGAATTGATGATTTTTTTCTTTTATAGAAATGCTTGCTTAAATGAAAAGTGTTCAAAATTTGGTGATTTATCCAAATTTGACACACGTTTCTATGAGGGATGTGAACAAGATCTTGGGAAGACAATAGTAGAAAAAATGGTATATGAAATGGTCAAATACACATTGGAGAGTGGGGCTAAGGACTCTAGATGTGAATTGGTTGTAAAAGAAATTAGTGTGGCTAGTTTCATTTTAGATTTCAAGATAAATATTTTTTACAAGTATGCAACACAGTCACAAGTCTCAGTAGTTGGATCAACAATTTAGAATGTGTAAGGAGACTTTTTCCATTGGCACTATTATATCATTTGTTGAGTTTGCTGAGAACTACACATTGTAGCCTCAAAATGAGACACAATCTCAGTATTACAACTCCATTCAAATTGCTATTTTGTTCCACATAACATATAGACATGCCCCTAATAGTGTGGAAGATAATCAAAAGATTATTAGAGAGTACCATTTTTATATGAGTGATGATAAATTTCACTCTCATGAGTTTGTGCAACATTGCTTCGAGAATTATTTTGATTTCTTAAAAGAGCATGGCATTCCTATGGATAGACATATCATTTGGTCAAATAATTGCATACGTTAAATCAAGATTGCTTGGATATTTTATTGGTTGTGTAGAATGCAAATAGAGAAGGGGTGCCTCATATTTGGAGTTTTTTTGAGTCTAGCCATGGGAAAGGGGAACATGATGGAGTAGGGGCATATATGAAGAGAGCTCTAGCTAAGGAGCAATTGAAGATTTCAAGAGAAAATTTTTTTGATGCTCATAGCATTATTGATTGGTGTAGTTCAATATTATAACAAGGTGGGACTCTTGATTCGATAGTATGCAGGTTGTTTTGGTTGGTTGAGGAAGGGTCCATAGGTGATAGATCAAATTGTGCTACAGTGAGAGACTCATCAAAAATGTATTTATTTCAGAGCTCTAATTCTAATACATGGACTATTTGGACATGATAATTAGCTTGCTTTTGTCTTAGTTTTTTTCAATGTGATTGGGATCACTATGAGTCGAGTGAGTGGGTGGACACATGAGCTTCACATTATCTTACTCCATTGTCTATCATACCCTCTATCAAAAATGATGACATGAAAAGTTCACTTGAGCAATA
The DNA here is from genome assembly GCA_028749045.1 of Cupressus sempervirens. Lineage (NCBI taxonomy): Eukaryota > Viridiplantae > Streptophyta > Pinopsida > Cupressales > Cupressaceae > Cupressus > Cupressus sempervirens. The sequence goes on from CM053793.1 coordinate 110,882,170, forward strand.
CCCATTTATCAGATCTTCTTTAACCAGGACATGTCTTTGCATTGGTTGCACCACAGGGGAATAATGAGAAGTCATATTATTGGTTAGCACATTGTGTAAGGGTAAACAAAAGCTTGCACAACCGATCATAGATGATGATGGATTCACATGTCCTATTGGTTAAGTGGTTGTTTCTAGAACATTACTTTGGACATACATTCTTAGAAGGAATGGAATTCTTGCAATCAAAAACTATTAGAAGGACAAAATAATTCTCATATATTCACATCTTATTATAGCAACACATGTGAAGTTGTTGAAGCATCAAGGGAGATCAAAAGTAAAATAAATTTTTAATATTACTAATGTTGATCATAAAGCCCTATTAGAGATCCTAAAATAGAGAGAGGACCCTACTAGAATACTTGATTAGGTATATTTACTTCTTATGTTATTTTGTTCATAATGATTTGGTGAACCGATGATTATCTTGTTTAATACAATAAGTTACTAATATTTTTTATGATATTGGAATGTAGGTACATCATGAAGAGTAGCCATACATGATGATAAAAAACTAAATTTTTGACACTACAATTTTTGACTATGACAATTGTTTTTCAAGAAGTAAACTATACCTTGTACACTTTTCCTTTTGGGAGGTTTTTGAGGTTTTATGACCATGAAAATTGATGTTGAATTGTGGGAGACCCTACTTCTTTCAATTTCTGTTGTTTCTTTTTTCGTAGGTTGTATCAAACAATACCTACATTGAAAATAAATAAATTCCATTATAATCTTTTTTGGGTAAATTTGTGTGGACATTTAACTGTAAAGGATATAGACCTTTCTTTCCAAAGGTACAAAATATATATCCACTATTTCATTTTTTTTATTTTATATATAGGAGATTCAAATTAATAGTTGATTAGCAGTAGTAAACGTTAGCTAATAAAGAAGCCAAAAATATACAAGCTTGTCTATATGAATACCATACTGTGATAATATTTTCCATACCTGAGATATCTTTTTTATGTTGCCTTTCTCTCCCTCGATGTGTTTTCTTTGAAACAAGTAGAATTTTGTTAACATGGGATCATTTAATTTGGTATCCTTCCATTCTCAAGTATGTAACACCTAGCTAGGGAACCCAAAAGAAATTAACCTATTATGTCACTAAGTTTTCTATATAAAAAAATAAATTAAAACAACAAGAGATAAAACAATAGAATCAATAACTCACATACATACGTAAGCAATAAATAATAGTTACATTTCTCAAGGGTTCTATGATGATGAATGACATACATAAGTTTTATTAAGATTAAATATGATAAATATAAAAGGACCATATAAGTATGAAATCATATGAAATAATATACTGTAGATGCTTAAATTTGTCCCTAAAGACTATATTAATTAATTTTAATATTTCCCGTGACATTTTAGTTAATTATTAATTAATTAATTATTGTTGTCACATTCTTCTACTTATTAAATTAAATGAGTTCATTCTCCTAAGTATTTAAATCTAATTTAAATAATTCTAGTCTTAATGTGTTAAATTAATTTGATCCTCCATCATCCCCCTTTTAAATAAATGTTATTTATTTAAATCCTCACATCTTATTAATTCTTCTAAATCCATGATTAAATTAAATCTTGTTTAATTTAATCTTAAGCCTAGCCTAAAACCTAGCCTACACCCATCATTTTCATCCTCTTAAGCCTACTTCTTCTCTAATCCCACTTAATCATCCTAATCTCCTTTCTAATCCCCCACATTAGCCTAAGATTGTGCTCACACATGTGTGAGATGGCATGCCTACACACTCCCCTTTGCACTCTTGTCTCCCACTCTTCTTCTCAATGAATTTTTGACCACTTGCATGTCACCTTATGTGGCATCTACATTGATGCCACCTCGCCAAGCCCTCCCTCAAGCCTATAAATAGAGGTCTTGTCTAAAGCATTGGACATCTCCCATTATTGCATTGTTACCATGTTGGTTTGAGATTTAAACTTGCATCATAGTTTGAGCTTTCATTGTAGTTGAGCTTGCATGCTAGTTTGAGCTTTCATAGTAGCTTTCATGGTAGTTTTTATGGTGATTTCTAGGTGCATACTAACCATTTGGTAGCTGGTTTAGCTTTTCATTTGCATTATTAGACTAGTTTACTTTTGCATTTACATTTCCATTGCATTCACATTTTAGTGTAGCTTGCATACTTAATTAGCTTGCTTGGTTACATTTCATATCATTATCATTGAATGCCTTCGAGTATGAATTTTTCCATAGCCATTTATTGAGGTGTTCTTCATTTCATTGTAGCTTAGGTTCATATTTCATCATCATTCACATTTGCACATCCACTCAAGAGATTTAATACCTTGTTGTGTTTGAGAGAACACGCCAAACATACCCCCTCATCTTAACACACCAACAAGGCCTCTCATGGGTGCCCTTGTTGAGCTGTAGAAGTGGCTAGAAAATTTGGTCTGTTGACTGCTTAGAGTTGCAAAACTCAAGCAAACATTAGTTAGTTAATGTTCTTTCATTTTGATGAGTCTTTGATGCATATTTGGAGTTTTTAACTAATGTTTGTTTGTTGATTCATGCTCCCAGAAGGTCACATTTTGGCATGCTCGGTGGGACTCACATCCCTAATTTCATTCCAAAAATTCACAAATAAAACCTTGTTCAATTGTAGAAATCCTTGCACTGTCGTCTCTGTGAGCCGCAACGTCATCTGCAATTCGTGTCTACGCAAAATAGTGTCTACACTCACAAGCATCTCTTCCATAGCTTAACCACTCACTTTTATCACAAAAAATATTATTTTAGCATCTATGTAGGAGAATATTTGGTTGTCTAGGCATTTTACATTGTCGTCTGCATCTGACATAGTGCCACATCACCACAAAACCATTCTGAGTTTTCCTATGTCGTCTGCAAGTTTTGTCATCTTCGAGTTCCAGCACCTCCGTAGTTTCTCATCTGTGAGCTTTAGTGTCTGCACTTGCATTTTTTTGTCTATGCCTATCAACTAATTTGGATAATTTTTAAAGTTAATTCTACTAACTGGTGACTTGGAGGTTTTTATTAACGATTTTTCATGTAGAGAGTTAACCTAAAAAAAAATTTTAAAAATAAAATCAATAGTGATTTTCATCACTAAGAAAATTTGAAGTGATTTTTATCACTTAGACTCAAAAGTTAATAAACTTGTATGGCTTAATCACTTTGATTTGAATGGATGAATGTTTAGGATAGCCAACATTTGGACTTGGTGCATAAAATAGACATGAATGTTTAGGCTAGCAAACATTTGGACTTGATGCATAAAATTGACATGAATGTTTAGGGTAGAAACAACATTTGGATTTGGTGCATGAAAAGAACTCACACCATCTTGAATGCATTAAGGGACAATGGACATGTATTCCTAGGCTAGAGAATATTTAGAATTAGTGCTTAAAATGGACATGTATGCCTAGGCTAGAACACATTTGGATTTGGTGTTTAAAATGAAGTCACACACTCTTGAATGCCCTAAAGTAAATGGACTTTATTTTCATCATTTTTATTTTCAAGATTTTATTTCCATGCACTCGATTTACTTTCTTGTTGATGAATTTGCATTTTCATTTACGTTGGCGCTATTTCAAGTTAGAAAGAACCTTGCATTTTTTAATCATGAGTGTCTTCAGGTAGATAGAAAGCTTAAAGCTTCATTGGAAAAATAATAAGTGTTTTTTTAAAACCCCAAGGCCACTTATGTATTCTCTCTCCTCATGCCTTTGGATGATCTTGGGTGCACAAGAAATAAGTGGTCTTGTTTTTCATTTTTTTTAAGGAGGCTTGCTTGGGAATTTCATCACCCCTTGGGACAACCTCAACTCCTATGTTCTAGTGAAGTATAAATAGTGGAAGGTAAATCGAAAGACACCTCTCTTGGAAGAGAAATAGTGTCACTCTTGGCTAAGCCCCAAAGAACTTTATACCTTTGGGAAGTGAAGGAGGAGATTTGGGTTACTATCTCCCCACAGCTATGTGGCAGTATTTCTTTTCATCTACAAATTTGGGCCTCACATACCTTGTGTATATCGAGGATGCCTTTTAGATAAGCCTTGTTCATCTTAGTGATAGTCTTATTAGGGTTGTTGGCATGTTTAGCGTGCTTGTTCAAACATTCAAACCAAAGCCAAAACATCAAACAAGTTCTAAAATGAGTGAAATTGTGAGGTAACCTTTCATTGAGTGAGATAGGTTAAGTGAGGTCCTCTTAACTCACAGTTATTTTTAGTAGTTACATTGAGTCTACATTTTTAGTGGTTGAGTCTAGTTACATCTTGTTGCAAATTTTTTAGTGCTTGAAATTTGGTCTTGTTTTATTCCTGCCATGACGGATAAAGTCAACCAAGTCAAACATAAGAAAGTGAAATTGTCCAAACCACCCATCTACAAGGAAAGGAAGAATCTAGCACATGGTGACAATTAATTCAAATACGCTATCAAAGACATCCAAAAGGAAGAAGCTAGACAAGACCATTACGATAGAGTTTTATAAAATGGAAAACTTTGAAACTGCTCTACTTTCCAAGGAGTGAACCCAAGGTTTTTGTTTCCAGTGAGTGAGGATTGAGTTAACTGCATAATTGACCATCACATTTTCATTTTCCATATCTACTTCCATTTTTCCAAACTCCTAGACTTCCATTTTCAGATTTTCTTCTAGAGAGCTTGAACCTTAAGACATCTTTTGACATTGTGACACTAGACCTTTTTATCAATAAGCAAACATTTTATCCTTATCACACTTACTTATTTGGGATCACAAGTCCGTATCCAAATAGTGAGCAATAAATTTGGTGCTTTATCTTGCCTAAAGATCATTTGACTATCTTTGGTAGGAGAAAGATACTATTATCCTCTAATCACACTTTGTTTGCTAAACCAAGGTCTTTTGTTCACACTTCAATAGTTGACCCTTTAATCACATAAGGTTGATATCTCTCATCCTCTTTTTCTTTTTCTTCTATAATCTTCTACCCATTGCTTGGTCACTATTGCATGGTACACACATGATCAGGAAGGTTCACATTTAACCCCATGTCACATTTGTGGGAATCATTGAGGCAATCGGAGATGGAGAATCCTTTTCCTCCAAACACAATGTCATTAGGGAGCACAATTCCCTCTAGTTTGAACCTTGGTGTGCTTAACTCAACATCCACACAAGAACCAGAAGATCCCTTCCATAACACAACTTTGGGAGGTAATGACAAAGAAGCATACAGAGATGAAGATCCTATTAACCCCAACAATGTACCTAGTGATGTTAGGACATTCCTTGTGGATCCCTATAATTTGGAAATGATGGAGAAATCTATTGGGGCAAAACAAAATTGAGATATTCCTAAATTTGGTCAAGGTTGGTGTCAATGTTCCCCCAAGCTTTGATGAGAACACTTGGTTTAGACAAATTACAAAAGGTGGTGCTCTCGTATTGCGCACTTCAAGTGTAGTTCCAACATCTAACAAAGGGAAGGAAACCATGGTAACAACTAGTGCTATGCCTACATTTAGCACTTCAACACAATCCACATTTCAATTGAGTGCAAAACATATCCAGCAAATCATTAGTGCCATACCAAATGCTACCATAGATGCTAGTATTTCACACTATACCTTGACAACTTCAACTGTGGGATACTTAGGCATTGGGCAAGTGCCTACTCAACCAATGGCAATTCCAACACAACCAATGTACTCATCTTATTTGCAAGTGCCAACAACTATGGTAAAGACATCCATGCCAATTCCAACAAATGCATATCAATACATTGGCCAAAGTGGAGTACTTCCACCACCTCACACTACATTTGGAACTCCCTAAAATTTAGGAGGTGGATTTATGGGCACCCAACAACCACAAGTGCAACCAAATCAAGATTTGGCCCAACAATTCCAAGAATTATCAAATTTAGTTCTCAACATGAACAACAAAGGGATGAAGAATTTCTCTTTTGAGGAAGTTTTTGCTTTTCTATTTGATAAATCCATTAATATGGTACCATTTCCACCTGGTTTTGAAATTCCTAAATTTGACAAGTATACGGGAGAGACATGCCCCATCACACATCTCAAGGAATTCTCTAGTTTGTGCCAAGAAGTAGCCTATACTGACGATTATCTTAAGAGGCTCTTTGTAGGAAGTCTTGGAGGCCCTTCACTTGAGTGGTTAATAAATTTACCTAAGGGCTCTTTTACTTCCTTCAATGATTTGACAAGAAATTTTATAGCATAATACTCTTACAACATTGAACATCATGCCTCATTGAGTGACTTGTGCAAGACTAAGCAATGAAATGGTGAAACTTTTGCTAACTTCCTACAAAGGTGGAGACATCTTGCTAATCATATGCCATATAAATTGAGGATTCCCACCTTGTGGATATATTTATCAAGAACCTGATACTCAAAATGTCATTTCACATGAAGATGGCTAGCCTTGAAGACATTGCCACTTTAGTCAAGAAGGGTAAGAACATTGAAAATGGACTTTTGGAAAAGGGTACCATTAAGCATTATAATTCATCATCCTCACACAATGAGGCAAACAACAATAACAAACCCAAATTTTGCTCCAAGAATAAGGGTGTCACGCACGACAGTGTTACTGATGTCAAAAATCTTCAAGGAGGAAACAACAACAACTACCGTAATTGGGGTCATGAAGAGTCAAACTCAAACTCTTGGTTGTGATATTCATGATCTTAGGAGGGTTGTTGCACATGTTAGCCAAACTATGCATGGTGAATGCACCCTTGGCTAGCATATTGACAGACTCTTGGATGTGGTTGGCAGTGCTGAAGACATCAAAAATATTTTGCAAAAGGTTCCCAATATGGAGGCTAAGAACACGGCCTATGACAGTGACATCAGTGAGGTTCAGGGGAAGCTTTCTTCTTTGAAAGCTAAGTTCTGCAACATTGAGAAGCTTGTCAAGCAATTAGTCGATAATTTATCTACTTTGTTGAAGAAAATGGACAAAGAGAATATCCAGGACTCTCCTCTAGTGGGGGATAGTTATGGCCCCAGCAAACGCACCAGAGCACATTCCAAAAAGATTGAGGATACTGCCAAGAGGGATGAGGTGAAAGCCATGGTGGAAAACATGCAGATGCTCACTGATCAGGCACTAGACCTGACTAAGACTATGTAGCTAGCTTTTTACAGTTTCTATGCTGTCCTTTAGCTTTTTTTGTGTTGTTTCTGTTGTTTTTTTAGCAGTTCTGTTGGTGACCTCTTCTGTTCTCTTTGGAGGTTTGTTTTTTTTGTGATCTTGAATGTTCAATCTTTTCTAAATCTTTTATTTTGTACTATGGTTTCAAATCCTTAAAACCTATTTTTACCTAATCAAAACAACTATCGTAATTGAAACAACAACAATTCGAATCATGACAATCAAGGAAATCAACAATCTCGTAATCAAACGCAATTCTTTCCATGCAACAACAACAATACTTACAATTGTGACTACGATCGAAATGGGAAGTTCACTAACTTTCGTGAACCCTTGGATGCCATCTTTCAAAAATTAGTGGATCACAATTTGATGGTATTTCCTAACACACATCCTTTTGATGAGAATCAACCAAAATCCAAGTGGTATAGGGAAAATGAATATTGCAAGTACCACCACATCAAGGGACATGACACAAACAAGTGTATCAAGCTCAAATTCTTTATTCAAAATCTTATTGATGATGGGAAAATTCAAGTAGAGGGAGGTCCAACCTCTAAAAATGCTAAATTGAAGATATTCCAAAAGCTATTTCCCGATCACAACAATGCTAATAACAATACCAACAATGTGAATCAAGCTTCCACATCAAATGCAGTACCTTATGATTATTCTACTAACCACATATCAGGATTTGACTCCTTGTGTGGTAAGATAGAAACCAATGATATATGTGGTTTTGACTCCATGTGTGGTCGCATTGAAGAGGTCGACACTCATATGAATACCCTTGTCCTAGAAGTAGCTGATTGTGATGCAACCACTCGACGGGGAAGAATCACTTTGCAAGCCGCCACTCCCACTAACACTAATCCATCAATTCCACACATGCCTATTGCATCGTCCACCTTAGAAAGGCCTGATTCTCACTATGATGTATTATCCCAGCTAGGTAAAACTCCTGCACAAATATCCATTCTTGAACTACTTACCACATCACCCATCCATAAAGAGATCTTGAAAAAGGCTCTTTTAGAGTCTCGTGTTTCTAAAAATATTAATGCCTCTCAATTCACCACCATATTGGGAAACCTTGTCGCCCAAAAACACCTTGTCTTCATAGACAAAGATTTCCAAGGTCCTAGTCCACATCATAATATGTTGCTCCACATTGAAGTCATTATACAACAACATAAAAAAAGAGTCCTTATAGATAATGGATTCGGTTTGAACCTTTGTACATTGAAAATGATTCATTTCTTGGGACTACCAGAGGACCTCCTAGATGTCAATAAGAAGATCACAATAAAATCATATGATGAAAGGAAAAGAGAATCAAAAGGATTCATCATGTTACCTCTCAAGGTTGGACCAGGTGTCAAAATACTAAATGCCATGTCCTAGACTTGGATTTTCCATATAACATCTTGCTTGGTAGACCATGGATAAATACTCGCAAAGCGGTACCTTCTACATATCATCAATGCTTGAAATTTCCTCACCAAGGAAGAGAGGTCACAATTCTAGGAGATCCTACCCCTTTTTCATTTTGTAAAAGATTGGAAGGTGCACCAATAATTTTTTGTCCAATTAGTGAGTTTGCTAAGGTTATACCTAAGTCTCTCACCGTAATAGAATCACCTTCCACAATAGTACTAGAGATAGCCAACGATGATTCCACTTCCCGCAAAGGAAAAGAGAAGGTTGAGGATAGTAAAGTTAACACCATAGGAAAGAAGGTTACTTTTGTTGATTTAAGAATGGGAGAGTATAAGTTTGAAAATGCCTTGTGTGTGGGACAACTACCACTCTCCCCCTATTGCTTTGGAAAACCTTCACAATTATCACCTTCTACAAATAAGGATACTATGCAAGTTAACAAGACCACATTTGAACATTGGGGTTCACTTAGTGATGAGCACATGAAATCTAATATCCCAGATTAGCTATATTATGATAGAAAAGATGAACCTGTGGACTTCCCTAAGGATAAATATGTTAAAGCTCCTCCCATTGTTGAAAGCTTGGGATATCATGGTACCATCCTTGGACCAAAATAAAATGGAATTAGACAAACCCCTAGAGGCTAATAGCTATCCTAAAGGACATGGTTTGGATTTCCTCAAACCTAAGGTGACCTTTGCTGACAACTATCCGACCAAATTTGATTCTAAGACTAAAGAGGACGAACTCTTTGAAGTGCCTTTCCAATACATTGAGGATGACTTAGATAACTATGTCCATGCCATTAGCATAGATTACCTTTCATCCACCAACCTACCTCTCACCAACCCTGACATGATAGATTGGGACCTTCAAGATACACCACTAGCTCTCAATATCTATAAGTCTAATAATGTGGTGATGGCACTCTTTGGCCTTAAGAATCTCCAAGATTATGAACATGAGATCCAATACAATAAGGAAGCATACTTTGGTAGCCAAGTCAACTCTCTTAGTCACAAAAGTGAAAAAGAAAATAAAAATGGAAAAACAAAAGAAACATACTCTAGTGAAAACCCTTCTAGGGCACTTTTGGATGAAGAAAAAGATAAAATAAAGGATGCATCTTTTGGTGAAAACATCTTAGAGGCGCCAGAAGAGGGAGAGCTTGACTTGCCATCTAGATCTTTGCCACCAAAAAAGTCATATATTTTGAATGAGGACATAATTCTAGCCAATTTGGGAATAGAGGATAATCCACAAATCACCTACATTGTTGCTACCTTAAGTCTTGATAAACAAAAAGCCATGACTGAATTCTTGAAAAAGGGTAAAATCAATTTTGCATGGACATACAAAGACATTCCTGGTTTAGATATATATTTGGTTGTGCATCATTTGACAATAGATCCCAAAATCAAACAAGTGAAACAAAAATCGCACAAAATGCATCCTAAGGTACCACTTTTAGTCAAAGCAGAGTTGCAGAAAATGTTAGAGGCAAAGTTCATCCATCCTATTGATTATCCTAAGTGGGTATCCAACATTGTTCCTATGGGGAAAGCATCTGGGGGCATCTGTGTTTGTTTAGATTTTTGAGATTTAAATCTTAGGTGTCCTAAGGATGATTTTCCACTTCCAAACATAGACATCATAATGGATTTGACTATTGGACATGAGATGTTGTCTTTGATGGATGGATTTTTCGGTTATAACCAAATCAAAATTGTAGAAGAGGTCAACATAAAATGACATTTACCACTCCATAGGGAACCTTTTGTTATCAAGTCATGCCTTTTGGCTTGAAAAATGCCGACACCACTTATCAACGCGCAATGATTACCATATTCCATGATCTTCTACATGTCATAATGGAGGAATATGTTGATGATAGCCTAGGAAAATAAAAGACAAGAGAATCCCACATTAATGTGCTCACCACTATTTTTGAAAGGTTGGAGAAATATAAAGTGCGCCTTAATCCTAAGAAATGTGTGTTTGGGGTCAAATCAGGAAAATTGTTAGGATACATTGTGTCAAGAAGAGGTATTGAGGTAGATCCTACAAAAGTGAAAGCTATCATGGGCATGCTCCACTATCCATAAAAAGTATTGTTGATCCATTGTCTATAAGGCTCATTTGCTCCACTTCATTCCACCATTCCATTTCCATTTGTGCAAAGTTGTATCTAGCTTTTTGTTTTTCATGCATCTAATAAAAGACCTCTTGTCCGCAAGGCTTCACTTCACTTCCATCTTTTGAAAAACCTCTAGTCTTTGAGGCATTTTTTCCTCAAGTGATTGCCAATCACATTACACCGAGCTTTTTCACAATAGTGACCACACTTGGACTTACACAAAATTACCATTTGAGGCTTGATGATTCGAGAAGCTTGTTCACTTCACAACCGTTGCCAAAAACACATGATTTTATGATCATTGACATTCAATTCGACACATTATCATAGGATGAATCCTTCCTATAGGTGACATTGCGACATTCACTTCTAGACCTAAGGTTCTTGGCAGGAATTATGGACTGAATGACTACTTGGTCATGAATTCTCTTTTTGGTTGATTTCATTTTGTGTGTTAGTGGAAGTCTTTTTTGGTGCGCCTTAATCTTCCATATTTTGGTTGTACCTAAAGGGATCTCATTGACTACATGTTTTTTTTGTGGTATGATCTATTTTTCAAGGCTTTATGTCATATGTGTTAGTTTCAAGTTATGTTAATGTGTTGCACAATGGGGGAATAAGTTAGCACACTTTCCACCAAAGATCCCTAAACAGACTTTGGGTGTGCCCAGACCTCTCTGTGGCCTATATGACATTTGATCCATCATTATAGTTAGGATGCATGTAGTATAGGGTTTCATTTGAGATGTGCTTGAGACAAGGTCCTATTTATTTGCCCCCTCCTATGCTACACTACTAGTTTTTTTTATGAGTGATAGTTTTGAAAAATATTCATTCATTAGTTCATTTGCATTCATTAGCTCATTTGCATTAAGTGGCATTCATTTTAGGTTTCATTTTTCATTAGGATTCATTCCTTGTCATTTTCATTTTAGGTTGCATTCATTCTCTTTTTAGGTTGCATTCACTTTTCATTTCAGATTGCATTGATTTATTCATTATATTGGTGTTCATTTGATTCATCTCAATTAGTGTTCATTAGGCATTTTTGGTTCACTTTTTTAGATTGCATTATTCATTCATCCCATTAGCTACATGCATTCATTTTAGTCATCACATCGAGGGGCATATACATCACTTTCACATCTCACATATATATCATGCATCCATACATGTAAATTAAAACAATGCATACATCTCATAATCACCCACAAATCTACATTACACACATGTTAGACATCATATACATATCATATAGAAACATCACATAGCATCACATCCTGCATCACATGTGTCAATATCCACCTCATAGATATCATATGCATCACATAAACCCATACACATATAGAGCCATCAATTCATGTCATGTATATATATCAAAAAATAATGTTTGTATAGTCCATATACAAATCATGTAGAATCATGTAGTACAAATGCATCATCAAAAAATTGTTGCATCTGCACATGTCTATCAAAAATCTGATCACTCTCCCCCACTTCTCTACCCCATCATATGGAGTTCACTCGAACATGATGATCTCATCTATATATTAGTGCCAAAATCTTACCGACTCTATGGATGTATATTGGATCAAAATTTGATATCTGCAAGTGAATGGCTCATTAGGCTACCTGGGCTCCTGTCGAGTGATAGGACGTGTGACCCCAATATGCTCCCATGACTAGACCATCAGTAGCATCATTCTTGGTCCTAAAGTGTATTTTGTTTGATATGCACACATTTGCAAATCATGATATAACTCAGCCAGGATAGTATGTGCCTAGCAGTAGACCTTCCCATCCTCCTGTAGAAGGGTGCTCAGCACCTGTGCCTAGCCAATCGACCACCCATGTTTTGCATGATCTGGTAGCATCCACCATATGAGTGACGCTAGGTATACTATCAGCCTTGGTAATCTCTTCTCTAAAGCTCCTCTCCATGATAGCCATGATCACTAGATGAATAATTGATGTCACCATCTACTGAAGCACTCTCTCAGGAATGGATCAGACCCCTCCAATACATACTCTGGGTATGCTCCTCTGATCAACACTCATAAGATCTACCACACATCCAAAAGTGTGACTATAGCCTCCCTTGTCAGTAGGTGGAAGCTCCCCATTGATGTATTCCATCGCTATATGAGCGCCGATAGCTACGTTAAGTGTGCTCTCAGGTTGGGCCACTTGTGCACGCTCTCTAGTCCACATAGCCACATGTGTCCCCAATTTGTGTCTATGAGTCACTCTTGAATCACCATGGTCAGAGGGTAGTGCTCTCTTGACCTGAATACCACTGTTTCCTCTTGCAACATAAACATGTAGAGCGTCGGTCCTTTTAACCCATGTTGTCCCTAAAATGGGGCATCTTCCCTCGTCCTTCACTGATTTGTCCCAATCAAGGAATCCCCTAATCGATGCAGACACTGATTTACAGAGATGTTGATCGACATCGACGTCGATCTGCGAAGATACTAATCAGTGTAGACATCGATTAGTGTAGATGAATATCTTTTGTTGTTTGTAGAGATGACTTGTAGTCCATCATCTCCGATAGCCCTAACCCAATTTTCCCATCTGTGAAGACAACATGATGAAACCTATCGTCTCCACAACATCTCTTCCCCCTTTTGGCATCTGTGTAGATGAAAGGATGGATCTTGTTGTCTCCACGGACATTGTGGTTGCCTAATTTTCATCTGCGTAGATGACAGGGTGGAGATTGTCATCTCTTCCCAAACCGCATTTTTGATGCATTTATGGTCTAATAAATGCTCCTACCTAGCCTAGTCTACCAAAAGACAAAGAGAATAAGATGACTTACTAGTGGGCCCATCTTGGCTACTTGTTGGTACTCCCAAACGCACTCACCAAGTTGTAATCAATCAATGGGGTCCATATTTGCTCTGGATGCTCTACTCTCGAGGTGTGACAATGACCTTCTTTAGTCCCCTCGGAGGCTTATATAGGCCCGCCATGGACGCCATTTGAGACTGTGTCTTCCCTGAGCCATGTTCGTCCCCTATTTACCCACAAGTCATGCAAATGTTGTCATTTATTCCCTTTTTCCTCCTTTTTCTTCTTTTCCTAAGACCTTTTTCGCAAAAATTGCCCAAAATTTATTTTTTGCATAATTTTCACGACGGGGCACCCTCCTCCTCTGTCGTCACCTGTAGGACTCCTACCTTCTCTAGGGAAACTTATAATTTATTTTCTTTGATATGATGTCGTTCTAACATCACATCAAAGAGGGGCAAAATGTAGATGCTTAAAATCATCCCTAAAGACTATATTAATTCATTTTAATATTGCCCGTGACATTGTAATTAATTATTAATTAATTAATTATTAATTAATTAATTATAATTGTCACATTCTTCTACTTATTTAATTAAATGAGTTCATTCTCCTAAGTATTTAAATTTAATTTAAATACTTCTAGTCTTAATGTGTTAAATTAATTTAACACATGATCCTCCATCATCCCCTTTTAAAATAAATGTTATTTATTTAAATCCTCACATCTTATTAATTCTTCTAAGTCCATGATTAAATTAAATCTTGTTTAATTTAGTCTTAAGCCTGGCCTAAAACCTAGCCTAAACCCATCATTTTTATCCTCTTAAGCCTACTTCTTCTCTAATCCTAGTTAATTTTGTTGAGATAATGGGTGTTTCACACATTGCATAATATTGTTATTTTATTATGTAATGTTGTACTTAGATGGACGTGCAACATGTAAAGATTTCCATGGGATATACTTGATGAGTTGTATTGTAACATTGTAAAAATATTTTATGTAATTATTTAATATTGGAGAAAAGAATTAAATGTCCAGTATTAAATGTGGGGTCAGCGGGTTAGGTAGCACATGGTTTTAGCACATGGTTTATGTAATACCACTTAGTGGTTTTGTGGGACTTGCTACTATATAAGCAGCCATAAGGGTAGTTGTTGTAGAGAGAGAGAGAGTGACAAGGAGAAGAAAAAAAGGCAAGAGTCGAGCAGGACAAGGCTTGACAAGTTAGCCAATGGAGCATTTGTGAAGGTTGAAAGCATGGCATGGGATGTGTGGATTCATGCTTGTTCACATAGTTTTCTCGGTTGTGGCTATGGCCATGAAGGCTTCCATGGTTGTATGGCAATGGTATTTTTGCTGAATAATACATGGTGATGGATGCTTTTGGAGACTGGGTTTTTCCCTCAATGAGGGTTTCCCAGGGTATATCTTGTGTCACATTTTATGGGTATGTTGTCTATTCTCTTGCATGTGGATTTTAATTTCGTGTTTATTTCAAATCTATTATGGGTTATGTGGAAACGGTTATATTCTTTCTTGCCAAGTTTCCTTACAAGTGGTATCAGAGCTATGGTTTTATTATTGTAACCCTAGATTGAATCCATGGGAATGCATGAGAGGATAAAAGAAAATGGCAAGATATATGAATGATTTATTGTAGATCTGAGGACTTTGGATTTGTTGTTATGATGGGATGTTAAAATATTTAGGCATGGAAAATTGTTGGACAAAAAGGTTTTTTCGGATGTTTCATTTAAATGAGGGTTTTGGGGGGTAGCTTGCAAAAATGACCTCCTGGGTAAAAATAGACCTCACCATTGGATCCAGGTCGACATTTTCATAAAATTTGATATATAATATGCCCTAGTTTGGCCATGTTTAGAGGAAATGAAAGAGCTTTTTGGTTTCAGCCCATGATGGCCGTCAAATTTAATCCCGTCAAAATTTTCGTCACTGAAAAAATAAAAAAATAAAAAATCGTACTGAAAATGGTAAAAAGATTGTTTTAGTAAAACGGCCATAACTTTCTCTCAAAATATCAGATTTCAGAGTTCTTATAGGCGTTGGAAAGCTAATTCAGAGTACTACAAGATGGTGTAGGTTTGGTTCTGTGATTTTGAAATTTTTTTAGGTTTTAAGAGCCCTAAAGTCAGATGTTGTTTATTTTGAGCACGGATTAGGGCATAACTTGGGCATACAGAGTCGGATTTTAGACTTTGAGTAGTCAACGGAAAGCTCTTGGAGAGCTCTACACATTGGTTTAGATTTAGTGCAGGTTTAGCATGATTTATTTGGTGATATATTGATCTGAACAGTTTATTAATATATTTTGACTATGGTAAGATTGTGAGTTTATGGCATTGGAGATGGTTCTTCATGGTATGTGGAGATGGTTTTCTTCATGGTGTGTGGAGATGGTTGCATCTTGAGGACTCACAGGGTTCTTGGCAAAGGTGTGGTTTATATTTTTTATTTGACATGTTATCCTTGGTATGAGGATGGTTTCATTATTATGTCATGGTATACTCTTGATACGCGTTTAGAGTTGTGACATGTTATAGTATGTTCATATGGAGCATGTTATCTCTTTAGTTGAGATGGTAAGATCATGTTGTCATGTTTATGTTCCTGAGGCTATGGTTGGAACTTTGACATTGATCTTGGTTTAGTTTCTTGGTATTGAGTACATTGATCATAAGCTAGATACTTCATGTTATTTCTATGTTGCATTTGGAGTTTGCATGAATTGATTGGTTACAGGTGCTCATGGATACTTAGAGATGGTGGTGATGCTGATTTCTCTTGGATTAGAGAAGTATTTGTTGGGACGGTTGATGGTTTCAGCAGGAAGTCTGAGGGGCAGTCACCTGATATGGACTTGAGAGGAGATTGTTCTTAGATGAGTCTTGGTTCGAGACTTGGGTATCTTGATGAGCATTCTCATTCCCCACTCTTGGTCTACTCGGCGGTTTGCTACTTGAGAGGTATAGCCCATTGTTTCTCTCAGTTGCATTATATTTATGCTTGTCTTTCATGGATATGGATCTTGAGCTATGGTACATGAGTTAGTTCTAGAGGGTTCATTTGAGAGATGGTTTAGCATTGGTTATCTCTATGTGCATATGTTGTTATGCTGGTTGAGTTTGGGAGATGGTTTTATATTGGGCATATTCGTTGGATTAGGAATGGTTATTCCTTGGTTTAGGAATGGTTTTATTGAGTTTGATCTTCTTGTGAGAGGCTTACATCCATGATGAGTTTTATGGTATGGTTTGGGTGTTGTTGAGGCTTCTTGTTGGGGTTTTATGGAGGAGATCATAATTGCACAGTTTATATCTAGAGGTGTGTGTAGAAGGACATGATACGGGTTTGATTTGCATGGTTTCTCCGGTCTTGGTTATCTTTTTGATGTTCAATTTTGCTTACATTGGATTTAAGATTGGTTAGAGATTATGATCATTGGTTTGTGCTCATGTATGTCATGTGAGAGATGACATGGTTATTCCTTTATCTCTTTCCTCTGTTGGTTGTGGAGAATTTGGGAGACTATTGGAGACTTGTTATGAGAGTTGTTCTTGCAGGATATTAGTTTATGTATTGTGGATGTCCTTGATGCTACATGGATTCACTTCTTTGAGATGTTGTGAGTGGATTGGTTATAGATTTGACATTATCTTTTGCAGTGGGAGCTTCTTGGTATATGTGTGGCAGGTATTGCTCTTGAGGCTTGTGATTGCAGGTTATAGATTGGATATGTCGGTGATATGAGATTCACTTGTTATACCTTTGAGGTATGGATAGTTGGATGGGTTTGGCACTTTGCTGTGGGTGCTATTTCAGCTATGGATATTTTGACAACTATGGATACATGTGATTACTTTTGGATCAGGTTTTTGTGCTTGGAATTTCAGTTGGTACAGGATTTTATGATCTTCTAATGTGATAGGTTGGGTGGCTTTCTCTTTGGATGGCTTCTATGTATGTCCAGTGGCAGTGGCATAATAGGAGGTGAGATCATTCATGTTCGAGATGCTAGATACTTTGATTTTTTTGCGGATACCAGGATGGAGCACTTGGTGTATTTTGATCCATGATGGTGGATGTGCTGGGAGGGATTGTTCTCTTGTTCATTTGTGTGGCTACGAATTGACCCTATGCAATGTATACAACAAGTGGGAGATTGTTAAGATAATGGGTGTTGCACACATTGCATAATATTGTTATTTTATTATTTTATTTTATTATGTAATGTTGTACCTAGATGGGCGTGCAACATGTAAAGATTCCCATGGGATATACTTGATGAGTTGTATTGTAACATTGTAAAAATATTTTATGTAATTATTTAATATTGGGGAAAAGAATTAAATGCCCAGTATTAAATGTGGGGTCAGCGGGTTAGGTAGCACATGGTTTTAGCACATGGTTTATGTAATACCACTTAGTGGTTTTGTGGGACTTGCTACTATATAAGCAGCCACAAGGGTAGTTGTTGTAGAGAGAGAGAGAGTGACAAGGAGAAGAAAAAAAGGCAAGAGTCGAGCAGGACAAGGCTTGACAGGTTAGCCAAGGGAACATTTGTGAAGGTTGAAAGCATGGCATGGGATGTGTGGATTCATGCTTGTTCACATAGTTTTCTCGGTTGTGGCTATGGCCATGAAGGCTTCCATGGTTGTATGGCAATGGTATTTTTGTTGAATAATACATGGTGATGGATGCTTTTGGAGGCTAGGTTTTTCTCTCAATGAGGGTTTCCCAGGGTATATCTTGTGTCACATTTTATGGGTATGTTGTCTATTCTCTTGCATGTGGATTTTAATTCCGTGTTTATTTCAAATCTATTATGGGTTATGTGGAAACGGTTATATTCTTTCTTGCCAAGTTTCCTTACAAATTTTCCTAATCTCCTTCCTAATCCCCCTCATTAGCCTAAGAGTGTGCTTACACGTGTGAGATGGCATGCCTACACACTCCCCTTTGCACTCTTGTCTCCCACTCTTCTTCACAAGTTTTCTCACACATGTGTGACCAAACTTTAAATTTTTGACCACTTGCATAGCTTGCATGTCACCTTATGTCGCATCTACATGGATGCCACCTCACCAAGCCCTCCCTCAAGCCTATAAATAGAGGCCTTGTCTCAAGCATCAGACATCTCCCATTATTGCATTGTTACTATGTTGGTTTGAGATTTGAACTTGCATCATAGTTTGAGCTTTCATTGTAGTTGAGCTTGCATGCCAATTTGAGCTTTCATAGTGGCTTTCATGGTAGTTTTCATGGTAATTTTTAGGTGCATACTAACCATTTGATAGTTGGTTTAGCTTTTCATTTGCATTATTAGACTGGTTTATTTGTGCATTTACATTTCCATTGCATTCACATTTTAGTGTAGCTTGCATACTTAATTAGCTTGCTTGGTTACATTTCATATCATTATCATTGAATGCCTTCAAGTATGTCTTTTTCCATATCCATTTCTTGAGGTGTCCTTCATTTAATTGTATATTAGGTATGTATTTTATCATCATTCACATTTGCACATCCACTCAAGAGATTTAATACTTTTTTGTGTTTGCGAGAGTACACCAAACATACCCCCCATCTTAACACACCAACAAGGCCTCTCATTAGTGCTCTTGTTGAGCTGTATAGGTGGCTAGAAGATTTGGTTTGTTAGCTCCTTAGAGTTGTAAAACTCAAGCAAGCATTAGTTAGTTAATGTTCTTTCATTTTGATGAGTCTTTGATGCTTATTTGTGGTTTTTAACTAATATTTGTTTGTTGATTCATGCTCCCAGCAGGTCACATTTTCTAGCACACATATATAAGTACATAAGATGCCACATGACATAACCAAAATAAATAATCATCCTCTATACAAGTCACAGGGTATGAAATGCTAAAAAAAAATACATCAAGATACAATGCAATATCTCATAGGATCTGAAATATCAAAGTAAAATAACTCAAAATATGACCATAGAAGCAAATCACAAGATCAGAAGGATAGAAGAACTCCAGAAATACATCCAACATTGGTATCTAGCTATTGGACCTCAATAATATAAGAAACACAACCACCCATGGCCCACTCCCACCATGCTAAGGAGATAATATCAAGTCCCAAACGGATAAAAATTAAAAAGTCATAACAAGAATCTAGGTCAAAGAATCCTAACAATAATCTATCTCAAAGGTACCAAGTAAATAAGTAATACCAAATCCTAGAGGCAACAAAGACATGTGGAAAACCTAATATGTAAGTGTGAAAGTGTCATTGCATGAGACAACTCTAAGGTCACCATGGCTGCCTCTCTGGACTTTGCCCCCATAGTGATTCTATGTATTATCAATATTCTTTCTTACAAACAAGGCATACTAAGAAGTTAAGGTCACAACCAAGCATCCTCTCTACTCCCATCCTAGCCTATACTAGCACTCAAGGTATGGACGAGGTAATACACTAACCCTTATCAATTAATTTTAACCCCATTAATGAAATTTTGTCACTCATTAATACAACTTGCAACCCAGACAACCTCTTTAGGGATCTGACCTCCATTGCAAGCCACTTTCCAGCATACATAAAGATAACCTACCCTAATCTCATAATAGAAAAAATCATAAAAATATAATATCCACATCAGTCATATACAAGCACCTGGAAACTGTAATTAGTTATTGATTAATTCTTCAAAGGTTAAATCATGAAATCATAACATATCATAACAACATCACAAACCAATCACTTCCCAAGACTCTAGTAAACATACCTAATTAGCCAAAACATTTGGTTTTTCCAAACCCCATCATGAAATTAAACATAACATCTCATCATGTAATTAAAACAAGTGTAAGTTTATTTAGCCATTTTAGTTTTCTATAATAATTCTCTAAAGTTTTAATTTGAGTAAAAAGTGGGGTTTTCATTTACCAAAGATATCTCGTTAAAGTTTCCAGTTTTAGTTGGATCAAAACTAATTTTCATTGTTTATGGGTCCATGTTTTCCTACTAAACTATGTATTACCCTTTCAGTTTGATGATCAAATATCCAATTAGAAAATGTCCTTTTAAACAAAAAGTCAAAATACAAAGAGACTATTTTAATACTATTTAATAATCACATTTGATTATATTAAATATCAATTATATTTAATTACTAATTTTAATTACCATTAATCAATAATAAAAATCCAAATATAATTAAATAATGTTAGAATATAATAATTTAACTTTATAAACTAACATTAATTAATTAAAACAAAGTAATAATAATCCTAAATGTTAGTTTAATTTAAATAAATTTGAGAAAAAAACATCAATAAAAAATGACAAACCTTTGGTGGGGCCACGTTCATAGCCCTTGGAGCTTACGCAGCCCCTCTCCCAAATAGAGATGACTCCTCAAATAATCGTGTGTTTCTTGTAAGCAGTTGCAGGCTCACGTTGCTTGGCAGCGTAAAACAATACCAAGGGATGGTGGGGGTAATAGCCTACCTCCCCATAAAACTTTAATTATTATTTTTAATATTACATTTTATTAAATGTAATATTATATATATTAAATTTTATTTCCAACACAGGCCTAGAATACGTATTTTTCCAACAATCTTTTTTTGTTTAAAAAAAAAAGAAGATAAAATGGTTTCCTCAAATCAAATTATAAATCAAACATTACCTTTATTTTGTTTCTAGAAATCATGTGGATAATCATGGCCAGATGTGACACATATTTTTAGGTATTTTATTCCAAATAAATAATTAAATGTGAATTTTCTATTGTAACTTTTCCAAAATAAAAAAAATCTCATGTTTGACCACATTAACTAATTGAAAACTTTACCAAATTAATTTATTTTTTCCCCTTATACTAGGTGAAACATTGAATGTGACTCAACTTTTGGATTTCAAAAATGTTATATTGTTTGAAAGTTATAGTTATTTTTCAATTAGTATGTCAATTACAACTTTATAGACATTTTCATTAAAAATTAACCAATAATTAATCATCGAACTCAAAATTTGATAGTAATTATATTGATAGAATCTTGAGAGTGTTATAAAAAATCATTTTCGTTCATTGAATTTCGATGAAAATAATATTGTCATATGGCTACTTGAAGTCTAAATGTCAATGAAACCTTTCTCAAACACATTTTTTGAGTTGACCAAATAGGTTGGTAAATACCAAACCTAATCAGGTACCCGATTTCAAATTGGGTACCTGATACTAGATCGAGTACCCGATATGAAATCAGGTACCCGAAAAGTGGTGCCAAAATTCTTTCAAACATTAATAGCCCAACCTAAATTTTGAAAATTTTGGAGGGAAACCACCCAAATTTTTTAGGGAAACCAAAATTTGGGAAGTGTGGGCATTATTATTATTAACTATTATTATTATATACAATAATATATATGATTATTATGATTATTATTAAATATAATATAATAATATATATAATTATTATTATTAAATATAATACAGTAATATATAATTATTTTTATTATTATGAAATATAATATAGTAATAAATATGATTACTATTATAACTAAATATAATATAGGTCCCTAGGGGTCCCATTTGAACCTATGATCTCTTTCAATGCATTTGAACCAACCAAATAGATCCTTGGGGGTCCTAGGGCCCTTAGGGACATATGTTGTCATGAAATGCATCAAAAGGGGTCATAGGTTATCCTATGACCCCTTTTGACACATTCGGACCAACCAAATAGGTCCCTAGGGATCCTATGGGCCCTAGGGACATATCTTGTCATAAAATGCATCAAAAGGGGTCACAGGCTAGGACTGACGCATTCGAACCAACCAAATAACCTGTGACCCCTTTCAATGCATTTGAACAAATCAAATAGGTCTATAGGGGTCCTAGGGCCCCTGGGGACATATGTTGTCATGAAATGCATCGAAAGGGGTCATAAGTTATCTTATGACCCCTTTCAATGCATTTGAACCAAAAAAATAGGTTCCTAGGAGTCCTAGGGCCCCTAGGGACATATGTTGTCATAAAATGCATCGAAAGGGGTTATAGATTATCCTATAACCCCTTATGACACATTCAAACCAACTAAATCGGTCATTCTATGACCCCTTTTGACACATTTGAACCAACCACATAGGTCCCTAAGTGTCCTAGGGCCCCTAGAGACATATGTTGTAATGAAATGCGTCAAAAGGGGTCATAGGTTATCCTCAAATGCGTTAAAAGGGGTCATAGGTTACCTTTTGACACCTTCTACCAAATCATATATAATATCATATTAAATATAATAATAATAATCATATATATACTAATGTATTATATTTGTAGGTCATAATAATAATAATAACAATAATAATATATATTATTATACTATATTTAATAATAATAGTAAAAATTATAATAATTATATATAATAATAACAATCATGTATAATATCCTATTAAATATAATAATAATAGTAATATATTACTATATTATATTTAATAATAATAATTATATACAAATATTATATTTAATAAAATACTAATATATAATAATGTACAAATTTGTTCACATTGCCCACACTTGCTAAATTTTGACTTCCCTCCAAAATTTGGGCATCCATTTCGAGTACCCAGTATCATAGCAAGTATCAGATTTGGGATCAGATATGCAATATGGGATCAGGTACTCAAAATACTGGTATACTTTTTCCAAAATATTTTATCACTATAAATCCAAAAATCATGTTTTTCGGAGCCCATTTTCACAGATTTCGAGAAAAATGATTTCTTGGGGCCCATATGATCGAAAAGGGTTCTACAATATATGATTAGGTGTTCAATATTTTTGTTTGAATGGGGAGCAGTAGTCGTCAAAAGGCTAAATGCAAAAGAAAGGTATCAAATGAAGACATTGCAACATATAGAGAAAGGGACAAGGTAAATCACCAAAGGAAGAGACAATGTATGTTAAATGTGAGTCAAGTTGATGATGTATTGATCGAAGGTAAAATCATAGAATTAGATAATGAATATGTATAGTTGGGGTATGATAATGTACCAACTGATATTGATAATTTCATGATTGGAAATTTTGAGAATAAAAATTTGAAAAATGAAATTTTACCAGTTCATAATGTAAATTGCATGATTGACCATGTCAAAAATGACAATGCATATGAACGTTACATATCTCCTAATTATAATTGACATGAAGGTTCCAGAACACCAAAATGGATAATTGAAATTGATGAAACAATTATTACTAATTTGGAATGGAAAAAATCACAAAGAACCATTCGGTTATGGGCTTCAAGACTATATAAGATGTTTTTCAACAACAAGACAGTGTTGGAACAATGTCAACTTTTTATGCACTTATTAAAGATGCAAAAGATAAGACCTATGCTTTCTAAGCTTAAGATTTGTATCAATAAAAAATTGGAAAGATAATGTCATGATTAAAAATTTAGAGAATAAAAATTTGAAGAATGAAATTTTACCAGTTCATAATGTAAATTGCATGATTGACCGTGTCGAAAATGACAATGCATATGAACGTTACATATCTCCTAATTATAATCAACATGAAGGTTCCAGAACACCAAAATGGATAATTGAAATTGATGAAACGATTATTGTATATGCTACTTTAGTATGTTAGAAACACTAAATTAAAATAGTCAAAAGAATTTGCATACTAATTTAACATAACTTCATGAGAGACAAAGTGAAGTCCTCAAATGAGAATATGAGCCATGGATAGGCTCTCTCAATGAGGATGATCACTTGATGTAGAGGTGTGTCTAATAGCTAAGATGGCTTGATTATGTATGTATGCTCAAATGCTCAAATGAGCTTCAATGGAGGATTTTTGATAAATTTTGGTGAATGGATTTGATGTAAAAAAATGGCTTCTCAAAATGGCATTATGGCTTTACTTTCTAGATTGTGTTAAAATGGCTTGGGAGAGGATTCCTTAAATAGGCAAAGGGCTTGAGGGATCAAGGGCTAGGATGCAAGGATGAAAAAAAGCTTATGGAAGGTTTAGATTGAATGAGAGGAGAGCACATGGATTGTGCTTCTTTATAGCCAATTGGAGAGTGACACATGTCACAGGGTCATTGGTTAGAGCAAGAGGGGTTAAGGGGTCAACAAAGGAGGCTCAAAGCTCATAAAGACCCTCATAATGGCTTGTAAGAGTCATTTATGGCTTTGTGGGCTTCATAAAATTTTATGGTTGAGATATTTGTGAAGCTTGACTTAGGAATGTGCAAATGATTAAGGCTTGGAGTAGGCTTGGGTTAAGATTAGATTAGGCTTGTTAGAGATGGGCAAGTGGATGGCATTTAATGAGGGTGGGTGAAGGAGGAGATATTTGTTGGCTTTGGCTTGGGTTAGCAAGTCTTAACCCATGTTTAGGGAATGTAACAAGGTTGGGGGGGGGAGGGGGGGATTAGGATTAGGGTCAAAGATAAGGATTGACATCTTCTAGAAGAGTCTAGGCTTTGCATAAGGATGAAGACTTTCTAGAAGAGTCTGGAACTTCCTAGGATGAGGATAAAAAAGGTTTTTTAGAAAATAAATAAAATTTTATTTATTTCAAGGGTTTGAGTTGAGGAGATATTTATTAAAATATTTTTAATAAACATGAGGATTAATATTTAATCTTAATTAAATATTTTGAGTTGGGATTAGGGGTAGGAAATGATGGGATTAGCCTTTAATCGAAATTAAAGAAGGATTCGAAGATTTTGGAAGAGGTTAGTGGTCTTAAGGAAATTGGCCAAGTTTTGGGCAAAAAATAAATAAATTATTTATTTTGGGATTTTTGGTCAATTTATTAATTAAATAATTAATAAATTAAAAAATAATGTTTAAATAAGATTTAAACATTTTTGGGAGAGATTCCTTAATTAAATATTTTTAATTCAGATAAAGGGATTTAATGGCATAAAAGTTAATTAATTAATTACTTAATGATGATGTCATCAGGGACTTTTTTCAGAAAATAAAAATATTATTTTCTAAAAGATTTTTAGGTGTCTACAATTATTTCTAATTTGGAATGGAAAAAATCACAAAGAACCATTCGGTTATGGGCTTCAAGACTATATAAGATGTTTTTCAACAACAAGACAGTGTTGGAACAATGTCAACTTTTTATGCATTTATTAAAGATGCAAAAGATAAGACCTATGCTTTCCAAGCTTAAGATTTGTATCAATAAAAAAATGGAAAGAAATTCCACTATTGTGAAGAACCTTTTCAGTGCTCTCAATAGCATTGGAAAAAATGGCAAGGAGAAGGATAAGAGAACTTCTTGAAGGGTTATTACAACCTCTTTGGCAAGTCATGATTTGAGAAAGGGTAGATTTATGAGACAAACTTGTATTAACCTTGAACTTAAATCGTACTACTTTGAGAAGAGCACTTAGTAGACAAGAGAGAATTGATGATCCTCTTCAAAATGAAACATGGACTTTTGGTGGGATACTTCCACATTTTGAAAAGAAGCTATCCAATGATGTCAAGGAAGAAATTACATAGATTTGACACTCTAGCTCAAGAGTATCACCCAATGCTAAAGATGTGTTAAAGTTGAGAATTGGCATCAAAGATCGCATGCCACATCCTAAACATTATTTGGAGGTAAGTCAAATTATGTTGTTGAAAGAATTTAGAGAGAGTCATCCCAGATTGCATATATCACAAAGGGCTTTTGAATCTATGAAGCCATTTTATTGTGTGCCACTTAAAATTTGAAATACATGTTGCAAATATCATGTCAAGTTTTCTATGCACCATAAACTATTACGCTTCATCCATTCTACTTTGCATAGTAAAGAAGTGTTGGAGAATTGTGGTGCTAGTGGGCTTCCAAAATCATCAAGAGACTTGGTAGATCAATTTTTATGTTGTAGAATTGATGATTTTTTCTTTTATAGAGATGCTTGGTTAAATGAAAAGTGTTCAGAATGTGGTGGCTTATCCAAGTTTGACACATGTTTCCATGAGGGATGTGAACAAGATCTTGGGAAGACAATAAAAAAAATGGTATATGAAACGGTGAAATACACTTTGGAGAGTGGGGTTGAGGGCTCTAAATGTGAATTGGTTGCAAAAGAAATCAGTGTGGCTAGTTTTATTTTAGATTTGAAGACAAATATTTTCTACAAGTATGCAAAACATAGTCACAAGTCTCAATAGTTGAATCAACAATTTAGAATGTGTAAGGAGACTTTTGCCATTGGCACTATTATATCAGTTGTTGAGTTTGCTAAGAACTACACATTGCAACCTCAAAATGCGACACAATCTCAGTATTACAACTTCATTCAAATTGTTATTTTTGTCCACATAACATATAGACATGCCCCTAATAGTGCAGAAGATAATCAAAAGATTATTAGAGAGTACCATTTTTATATGAGTGATGACAGACTTCACTCTCATGATTTTGTGCTACATTATTTTGAGAATTATTTTGATTTATTACAAGAGTATGAAATTCATATGGATAGACATATCATTTGGTTAGATAATTGCATAGGTTAATTCAAGACTTCTCACATATTTTATTGGTTGTGTAGAATGCACATAGAGAGTGGGATGCCTCATATTTGGAGTTTTTTGAGTCTAGCCATGGGAAAGGGGAACATGATGGAGCGGGGGTACGTGTGAAGAGAGCTCTAGTTAAGGAGCAATTAAATATTTCAGGAGCAAAGCTTTTTGATTCTCGTAGCATTGTTGATTGGTGTAGTTCAACATTATCACAAGGGAGGACTCTTGATTCAGTAGTACACAGAGTATTTTGGTTGTTTGAAGAAGGATCTATAGGTGATAGATCAAATTGTGTTGCAGTGAGAGACTCATCAAAAATGCATTCATTCTAGAGCTCTAATTCTAGTACATGGACTATTTAGACATGACAACAAGCTTGCTTTTGTCCTAGTTATTTTCAATGTGATTAGGATAACTGTGAATCAAGTGAGTGGGTGGAAATATGGGCTCCACATTATCTTACTCCATTGTCTATCATACCCTTTATCAAAAATCATGACATAGAAAGTTCACTTGAGGATAACCATCTATTAGATCTTCTTTAGCCAGGACATGTCTTTGCATTGGTTGCACCACAGGGGAATAATGAGAAATCAAATTATCGGTTAGCACATTGTGTAAGGGTAAAGAAAAGCTTGCACAACTGATCATAGATGACGATGGATTCACATATCCTCAGTGGTTATTGGTAGAACATGGTTGTGGACATACATTCTGAGAAGGAATGGAATTCTTTCATTCAAAGACTATTAGAAGCACAAAATAATTCTCATATATTCACATCTTATTAAAGCAACACATGTGAAGTTGTTGAAGCATCAAGGAAGACCAAAAGCAAAAGAACTTTTTACTATTACTAATGCTGATCATAAAGCCCTATTGGAGACCTTAAAACAAAGAGAGGACCCTACTGAAACACTCAGTTAGGTATATTTATTGTGATATGAATATCAGGATTTAACTGTGTGATTTTGAGTCAAACTCGATGACCCATGTTTCATGAGTAGTGATTCAACATGAATCCATCTCTCATGAGAATAAATGGAACACTTAGCACTCATTGGATCTAGGTGATGCTCACAAGGGTGAAGCACCGGGACTTCCCGGGAGGTCACCCATCCCAGTACTACTCCAGCCTGAGCGCGCTTAACTACAGAGTTTCCTCCATAGTTAAACCCAAAGCTTGCAACCCCATTTGCAAAACCTTCACCAAGTGTTGTGCCTTATGAACCATTCATTAGAAAGCCCCTTAAGCTCATCAATTGATAAGTAGGAGATAATTTCCACAGCTAGTCAAATTGTGATATGAATATCAGGATTTAACTGTGTGATTTTGAGTCAAACTCGATGACCCATGTTTCATGAGTAGTGATTCAACATGAATCCATCTCTCATGAGAATAAATGGAACACTTAGCACTCATTGGATCTAGGTGATGCTCACAAGGGGTGAAGCACCGGGACTTCCCGGGAGGTCACCCATCCCAGTACTACTCCAGCCTGAGCGTGCTTAACTACAGAGTTTCCTCCATAGTTAAACCCAAAGCTTGCAACCCCATTTGCAAAACCTTCACCAAGTGTTGTGCCTTATGAACCATTCATTAGAAAGCCCCTTAAGCTCATCAATTGATAAGTAGGAGATAATTTCCACAGCTAGTCAAATTGTGATATGAATATCAGGATTTAACTGTGTGATTTTGAGTCAAACTCGATGACCCATGTTTCATGAGTAGTGATTCAACATGAATCCATCTCTCATGAGAATAAATGGAACACTTAGCACTCATTGGATCTAGGTGATGCTCACAAGGGTGAAGCATCGGGACTTCCCGGGAGGTCACCCATCCCAGTACTACTCCAGCCTGAGCGCGCTTAACTACAGAGTTTCCTCCATAGTTAAACCCAAAGCTTGCAACCCCATTTGCAAAACCTTCACCAAGTGTTGTGCCTTATGAACCATTCATTAGAAAGCCCCTTAAGCTCATCAATTGATAAGTAGGAGATAATTTCCACAGCTAGTCAAATTGTGATATGAATATCAGGATTTAACTATGTGATTTTGAGTCAAACTCGATGACCCATGTTTCATGAGTAGTGATTCAACATGAATCCATCTCTCATGAGAATAAATGGAACACTTAGCACTCATTGGATCTAGGTGATGCTCACAAGGGTGAAGCACCGGGACTTCCCGGGAGGTCACCCATCCCAGTACTACTCCAGCCTGAGCGCGCTTAACTACAGAGTTTCCTCCATAGTTAAACCCAAAGCTTGCAACCCCATTTGCTTAAGGGGCTTAAGGGGCTTTCTAATGAATGGTTCATAAGGCACAACACTTGGTGAAGGTTTTGCAAATGGGGTTGCAAGCTTTGGGTTTAACTATGGAGGAAACTCTGTAGTTAAGCACGCTCAGGCTGGAGTAGTACTGGGATGGGTGACCTCCCAGGAAGTCCCGGTGCTTCACCCTTGTGAGCATCACCTAGATCCAATGAGTGCTAAGTGTTCCATTTATTCTCATGAGAGATGGATTCATGTTGAATCACTACTCATGAAACATGGGTCATCGAGTTTGACTCAAAATCACACAGTTAAATCATGATATTCATATCACAATTTGACTAGCTGTGGAAATTATCTCCTACTTATCAATTGATGAGCTTAAGGGGCTTTCTAATGAATGGTTCATAAGGCACAACACTTGGTGAAGGTTTTGCAAATGGGGTTGCAAGCTTTGGGTTTAACTATGGAGGAAACTCTGTAGTTAAGCGCGCTCAGGCTGGAGTAGTACTGGGATGGGTGACCTCCCGGGAAGTCCCGGTGCTTCACCCTTGTGAGCATCACCTAGATCCAATGAGTGCTAAGTGTTCCATTTATTCTCATGAGAGATGGATTCATGTTGAATCACTACTCATGAAACATGGGTCATCGAGTTTGACTCAAAATCACACAGTTAAATCCTGATATTCATATCACAATTTGACTAGCTGTGGAAATTATCTCCTACTTATCAATTGATGAGCTTAAGGGGCTTTCTAATGAATGGTTCATAAGGCACAACACTTGGTGAAGGTTTTGCAAATGGGGTTGCAAGCTTTGGGTTTAACTATGGAGGAAACTCTGTAGTTAAGCGCGCTCAGGCTGGAGTAGTACTGGGATGGGTGACCTCCCGAGAAGTCCCGGTGCTTCACCCCTTGTGAGCATCACCTAGATCCAATGAGTGCTAAGTGTTCCATTTATTCTCATGAGAGATGGATTCATGTTGAATCACTACTCATGAAACATGGGTCATCGAGTTTGACTCAAAATCACACAGTTAAATCCTGATATTCATATCACAATTTGACTAGCTGTAGAAATTATCTCCTTAGGTATATTTACTTCTTATGTTATTTTGTTCATAATGATTTGGTGAACCGATGATTATCTTGTTTAATACAATAAGTTACTAATATTTTTATGATATTGGAATGTAGGTACATCATGAAGAGTAGCCATGCATGATGATAAAAAACTAAATTTTTAACACTACAATTTTTTACCATGACAATTGTTTTTCAAGAAGTAAAATATACCTTGTACGCTTTTCCTTTTGGGAGGTTTTTAACTTTTTATGACCATGACAATTGATGTTTTATTGTGGGAGACCTTACTTATTTTAATTTGTTGTGTTTCTTTTTTTGTAGGTTGTATCGAACAATACCTACATTGAAAACAAATAAATTCCATTATAATCTTTTTTTTGTAAATTTTTGTGGACATTTAAGTGTAAAGGATATAGACCTCTCTTTCCAAAAGTACAAAGTATATCTCCACTATTTCATTTTTTTTATATGATATATAGGAGATTCAAATTACTAGCCGATTAGCAGTAGTAAATATTAGCTAATAAAGAAACCAAAAATATACAAGCTTGTCTGTATGAATACCATACTATGATAATATTTTTCCATAACTAAGATTACTTTTTTATGTTACCTTTCTCTCCCTCGATGTATTTTCTTTGAAACAAGTAAACTACTGTTAACATGGTATCATTTTATTTGGTATCCTTCCATTCTCAAGTATGCTTGTAACACCCTGCTAGGGAACCCAAAAGAAATTAACCTATTATGTCACTAAATTTTCTATACAAAAAAATAGATTAAAACAACAAGAGATAACATAGCAGAATCAATAACTCACATACATACATAAGCAATACAATAAAAGTTAAATTTCTCAAGGGTTTTATGATGATGAATCACATACATAAGTTTATTAAAATTAAATCTGATAAATAAAAATTTCCATATAAGTATGAAATCATATGAAATAATATACAAGTACATAAGATGCCACATGACATAACCTAAATGCATAATCATCCTCTATACAAGTCACATGGTATGAAATGTTGAAAGAATATACATCAAGATACGAAGCAATATCTCATAGGATCTCAAATAATCAAAGTAAAATAACTCAAAATATGACCATAGAAACAAATCACAAGATCAGAAGGATAAAAAAATCCACAAATACATCCAACATCGGTATCCAGCTATCAAATCTCAATAATATAAGAAACACTACTAGCCATGGCCCATTCCCACCATGTTGTGGAGATAATATCAAGTCCCAAATGGATAAAAATCCAAAAGTCATAACAAGAATCTGGGTCAAGGAATCCTGACAGTAATCGATCTCAAAGGTACTAAGTAAAAAGTAATGCCTAATCCTAGAGGCAACAAAAACATGTAGGAAACCTAATTTGTAAGTGGGAAAGTGTCATTGCATGATCCAACTCTAAAGTTACCATGGCTGCCTCTTTGGAATTTTCTCCCCTAGTGACTCTATGTATTATCAATATTCTTTCCTACAGACAAGGCATACTAACAAGGTATGGTCACAATTAAGCATCCTCTCTACTCCCATCCTAGCCTATACTAGCACCCAAGGCATGGGCGAGGTAATACACTAATTCTTATTAACTAATTTAAACCCCATTAATAAAATTTTGTCATTCATTAATACAACTTGCAACCCAAATAGCCTCTTTAGGGATCTGACCTCCATTGCAAGCCACTTCCCAGCATACATAAAAATAACCTACCCTAATCTCATAACATAGAAACTCATAAAAATAGAATGTCCACATTAGTCCTATAAAAGCAGTTGGAAACTGCAATAAATAATTGATTACTTCTTCAAAGGTTAAATCATGAAATCACAACATATCATAACAACATCACAAACCAATCACTTCTCAATACTCTGGTAAACATACCTAGCTAGCCAAAACATTAGGTTTTCCCAAACCCCATCATGAAATAAAACATAACATCTCATCATGTAATTAAAACAAGTGTACTTATTTAGCCATTTTGGTTTTCTATAATAATTCTCTAAAGTTTTAATTTGAGTAAAAAGTGGGGTTTTCATTTACGAAAGATATCTCAGTTGGTAAAGTTTCCAATTTTAGTTGGATCAAAACTAAGTTTCATTGTTTAAGGGTCCATGTTTTCCTATTGAACTATGTATTACCCTTTCAATTCGATGATCAAATATCCAATTAGAAAATGCCTTTTAAACAAAAAGTCAAAATACAAATAGACTATTTTAATACTATTTAATAATCACATTTAATTTTATTAAATATCAATTATATTTAATTACTAATTTTAATTACCATTAATCAATAATAAAAATCCAAATATGGTTAAACATTAAATTAAATAATATTAGAATATAATAATTTAACTTTATAAACTAACATTAATTAATTAAAATAAAGTAATAATAATCTTAAATTTTAGTTTAATTTAAATAAATTTGAAAAAAACATTAATAAAAAATGACAAACCTTTGGTGGGGCCACGTTCATAGCCCTTGGAGCTCACGTGGTCCCTTTGCCAAAGGGAGACGACTCCTCAAATAAACATGTGTTTCTTGTAAACAGTCGCAGGCTCACATTGTTTGGCAGCGTAAAACAATACCAAGGGGTGGTGGGGGTAATGGCCTGCCTCCCCATAAAACTTTAATTATTATTTTTAATATTACATTTTATTAAATGCAATATTATATATATTGAATTTTATTTCCAATACAAGCCTAGAATACATATTTTTCCAACAATCTTTTTTTATCTTCTAAAAAAAAAACGATAAAATGGTTTTCTCAAATCAAATTGTAAATCAAACCTTAGCTTTATTTTGTTTCTAGAAATCAATTCCTGTATAACAACGGTTTCATTTTTTTTCTTTTTTTCCTTAGATGATTCAACTACGAAGAACAATTATTTCAAGAACAAGGGTTTTGACTTTCAAAATACAATCTCCATAAACAAGGATCCATATAACAGGCACAAGGAAGACAGAGGTAAATCGAAATATTTACTGTGATAAACTCTACATAATTCCTATCTCGATCTTATGCTAAAAAAATCTGACACACACTTAAAGAATGCAACAATTCTCGTCTTCCACAATCCTTTTGGAAATTGTTCCTTCAAACTTGTGTGGAGAAATGAGCTCTAATCTCCTACTAAATATTTGTCTCCTCCTAGGGTTTTGGTTTCATGAACATGCAAAGGCCATTTTCTTTTATTGTTTAAATTCTTTAATTCCTTGTACACACTTTTAGTTTTTAATTAGAATAAAGTTTATTCAAATTTTACCCATGTTTTTTTTATTAAATAATAAGACATATTTAGAAAAAAAAATTATTAATTTAACTGATAATAATACTTAAAGTTCATTATTAAAATGAAACCTCTAAATGACTTACTTCAATAAAACAATGCTTTCGCATTATAGGCTTGTACATATTGGTCAGAAAGGTTGCAAAACCTTGAAGAATAAGAAACTTTGAGGGGTTGGTTTATTACAACCTTGAATTTGAATTCTGTAAATATTGCATATATGGAAAGAAAAATCATGTTCAATTTTAATCTAGTTCTCAAAACTCTTTTGATTTATTGAACTATATTCACTCTGATATATTTGGTCATGTGGATGTTCCTTCTTTATCTGAGTCAAGATATTATGTGTCATTTATTGATGATTATTCAAGAAGAACATTTATTTTATTTTTTTGAAGAGAAAATCATTAGTGTTTGGTTGTTTTAAGGAATTTTAAAGCCTTGTTGAAAATCAAGCTAGGCGGAAGATTAAATTCTTAAGAATGGATAATGGTGGTGAGTTTTGTAATACACATTTTGAAAAAAAAATAGATCATTACACTAAGAGGCATAAGATGACATCTTATGTACTCCACAATAGAATAGAGTAGTTGAAAGGATGAATCAATCATTGATAGAGAGAGAAAGGAGCATGTTGGGAAGTGTTAGATTATAGAAGAAGCTTTGGGATGAAGAGGTGGCTACATCATGTTACTTGTTGAGTCATTCTCCTATGGCAATGCTAATTGAAGAAATTCCTATGGAAGCTTAATCTAGTAAAAATCCCCCATAAAGATATTTGTGCATCTTCAACTTTGTGAGGTGTACGCACATATACCTGATGTGAGTAGGTCCAAGTTGGGTAACAAAGAGGTTAAATATATTTTTGTTAGGTATGTCATTGGTGTGAAGGGATATAAATTATATGAAATGCTCTCACTAAAAAAAGTGTTGTACAATAGAAGTATTATCATTTGTGAGATGAAACCTATCTCACTAGACTAGCCAAAGAAGATAGATAAGAAAAAGGAAGTTGATGAAATCTTTTTAGCTTCCCAAATGAGGCATTCCAAAATCTAAATGAACTCGAGAATGAGAATCCATATATAACCCAAGAATAAAGATGGGGAGAGCTTGAGTAGTCATACAAGTGAAGAAGAACATGATCATGAAACTCATTTTGAACCTCAAGAAGCTTCACCATAGGAAATGAGGAGATCTACTTGGGGGAGGCAAGAACGTGATAGCTATGACTATTCACCAAAGAGGTTTAATTATTCCATGTTGAATGTGAATTATGCCTATACTTTTCTTATGAATGTTGATGAGCCTAGGACTATCAAAGAAATAATAAATATGTTAGATTCAAATTCTTACTTGGAAGCAATAAAGGATGAAATGAAAGTCCTTGGAGAAGAATAGACCCTGGGATCTTGTGGGTATTTAAGAAGATGTACAATCCATATGGAAGCATTAATAAGTACAAAGTGAGTTTGGTTGCAAAGGGGTACTCTAAAAAAGAAGAGATTAACTAGGGAGAAATATTTTCTCATGTAGCTAAGCTAACATCCATCCGATTTATAGTGTCACTTGCAATGGCATGTGACTTTTAAAATGAGTATATAAATGTGATGACAATGTTTCTTTATGATGATCTTGAAGAAAAGATATATATGTCCCCATTAGAGTACTTTGTAGAAAAATGCAAAGAGCATTAGTATGTAAACTAAAGAAGTCTCTTTATGGTTTGAAATAGTCACCAAGAATGTGGTATCAAGAGTATGATACATATATTTTGTCTCAAGGTGTTAAAAGATTTAAATTTAACCACTATGTGTACTATAAAGTTGAAGGCGATCAGATACTTGATATTTCTCTATAAGTACATAATATGTGTTTTATAGGCAATAGTAAGGGAATGATTTCAAAATAAAAATCTTCATTGTTCTTGAAATTTGAAATGAAAGATTTAGGGCCAGAAAAATTCAATTTGGGGATGGAAACTAGAAGGGACATGGTTGCCAATAGTGGCATGTTGTGATGGTTAAGTTGTTGAGTTGTTATCCTTTCCATCAAGGTTCAAATCTAATGGGGATGAGGTCCCCTGTTTGTGGCCTCACTAGTTCATAGCTCCGTATCAAAAGCATTTACCCTTCTTTAAAAAAAAGAAAGAAGGGACAGGGTTAGCATAGATGTGTCTTAGTCATAGAAAATTAGAGTACTTTGTGGAAAAACATAAAGATCATCTAGTATGTAAACTAAAGAAGTCTCTTTATGGTTTGAAATAGTCACCTAGAATGTGGTATCAAGATTATGATACATATATTTTGTCTCGAGGTGTTACGAGATTTAAATTTGATCACTTTGTGTACTATAAAGATAAAAGCCATTGGATATAGTTTGTTATTTCTCTATATGCAGATGCTATGTTGTTTATAGGCAATATTAAGAAAATGATTTGAAAATTAAAATCTCCATTGTCCTTGAAATTTGAAATGAAATATTTCAGGCCAATAAAATTTAATTTGGGGATGGAAATCAAAAGAGATAGGGTTAGCAGAGATGTTTGTCTTAGTCATAGAAAATTAGATTACTTTGTGGCAAAATATAAAGAGAATCTAGTATGTAAACTAAAGAAGCCTCTTTATGGTTTGAAACAGTCACCTAGAATGTGGTATCAAGGGTATGATATGGAGTGTTAATAGATTTAAATTCGATCACTATGTGTACTATGAAGCTGGAGGGTGATCAGATACTGGTTATTTCTCTATACATGCAAATGATATGTTGTTTATAGGCAATAGTAAGGGAATGATTTCAAAATTAAAATCTTCATTGTCCTTGAAATTTGAAATGAAAGATTTAGGGCTAGAAAAAGTTAATTTTGGGATGGAAATTAGAAGGGATAGGGTTAACAAAGATGTTGTCTTAACTATAGAAAATATATTACCAATGTTTAGGAGTGGCTTAATATGATTGATTGCAAGCAACAAGTAGTTATAGTGTTACATGCAAGAAAACTCTATGTTACTAATAGTCCAAAAATTTTGGATAAGATTAAAGACATGAAGTTGGTACCTTATGCAAGTGTTGTTGGAAGCCTCAAGTACACAATGGTCAATACAAGACTAGACATTACCCAAGCAGTGGGAGTATTGAGTCAGTTTATTGGTTAATCCAAGCAAGCCACATTGTGATGTTATTAAAAGAGTTCTAAGATATTTGAAGGGTACATCACAGTACCCATTTTGTTATCAAGGTACCTCGGTTGGATCAACTAGATCAATTAGCATTCAAGATTATGATGGCATTGACTGGGTTTGGGACATTGATAGAAGAAGATGTAAGGCCCATTTGCCGTTGCACCAAAAGCCATGACTGTTAGTGAACATGGAACACCACATAATTAACCACCTGTGGGCAGGGGAGCGCGTTGCATCACCCAACAATCTCCCCCTCGACGCGCATACCAAGTGCTTACGCGGGTCGGGAAGGCACCGGGGAGATTTGAACCCATGACCAAGCCAAAACCAGGCTCTGATACCAATTGTAGGGCCCATTTGCCGTTGCACAAAAAACCATGACTGTTAGTGAACATGGAACACCACATAATTAACCACCTGTGGGCAAGGGAGCGCGTTGCATCACCCAACAGAAGATCTACTGGTAAATATGTATTCATGGTGGAGGGTGGTGTTATTAGTTTGATGAGAAAATGGTAGAGTGTAGTTGCATTATCAACAACTAAGATAGAGTAAATGACCTCTATTCATGCATGTCAAGAAGCAATTTCCCTTAAGCATTTATGTTCTAATGTTGGCTAAAATGCAGGAAGAATTACAATTTTAATGTGATAGTTGAAGTGCAATATATTTAGCAAAGAAACCTACATTCCATGCCAAGACAAAACAATTGGATGTACAATATCATTTGGTACGTAATATGGTTGAAAATAGAAAGGTAAATCTAGAAAAGGTTGGTACTAACGAGAATGTTGCAAATGAATTGATGAAACTAGTGAACACAATTAAGTTCAAATGGTGCACAAACTCTATGGGGCTTAAAGCCCCTGATTCATGTTAGCCTTGTTAAGTAACTTTGTACCTCATCAAGTGGGAGATTGTTAGGTGACAAAGTATGGTGGACCTCACCATATGGTGAGTCCACCATACAAGGTTGCATAGTCCATCACATAGTTTGATAAAGAGATAGTTGCATACATGGAATAATTAACATTGACATATGGTCGTGTTGCCAGTATGATGAAGGTGGTGTGAGGAATCATTTTGGTACAAGGTCAGCATGCTGAAGTTAGTACAATAAATTTGGTGCATGTACCATCATTTTGGTACAACGTCATTTGTAGTACAATGCAAGTATAGTGATGATGATGCCT
The DNA here is from genome assembly GCA_028749045.1 of Cupressus sempervirens. Taxonomy (NCBI): domain Eukaryota; kingdom Viridiplantae; phylum Streptophyta; class Pinopsida; order Cupressales; family Cupressaceae; genus Cupressus; species Cupressus sempervirens. Next base: position 110,920,383 of record CM053793.1, read on the forward strand.
ATGGAGTAGTGTGTGCACAATTCTATTGTAACTGACAATTGGATGAATGGAAATTGGTAGACAGTTGTAATAGTTGACATACCAAATTTTGCAATGAGTTGTACTATATAAATGGCTACAAGGTTTGTAAGGAATTGAAGTGATGAAAATCAGGTTGATTGCAAGGTAATTTGAGTCTATGTAAAAATGCAGAGTTCATTATATGTAAACATATTTATTATAATACAAAGTTGCTTGAGGATTTTTTGGGTGGTAGGTTTTTCTACGAAAGGTTTTCCTATGTTAAATAGTAGTTGCTTATTTCCCTATCAATTTGACATTCGAAAAGCGTTTCCACACCATTTCTTTCCTAGCATTTAATTCTTTTTCAACTCATATTTGATAAGAGGTCCTTCCATACTAACCAACAAATGCCATTAATTTCCTCATTCAAGGTATTTCCATCCTCCATTAGTATAGATATTTCTTGCAAAGATACAATACTAGATGCAATAAAGTCAACCAAATTGTTTGAAGAAAGGTCTAAGATCTTGGTGTGCTTCATTGTCCAAATTGATGGAAAAAAGGTCAAAGATCTCGACCCGCTTCATTCCCCAATCTCTAGGGGATTGCTACTAGTAAAAATATTTCCCTCTATTATCAACATTTGCAAGTTAAATTTTACCTAGAATCTCTCCTTCAAATAAATTATTTCCAATGTCAAGATATCTCATTCCTAAAATATTTAGGATTGGTCTAGGAAACAGTTCATTTAGCTTATTATTGTGAATGACCAAGGATGAGAGTCCTAGTTTAACACGCTCTTGGGGTATCGTTCCCTCGAGATTATTGATTCCCAAATTCAATATTCGCATAAAATCACAATTTTCCAATTTGGGAGGAATTGTTTTATTTAATTGGTTGTTCGCCAAATTTAACAATGAAAGTGAAGACAAAATTCCCAAGATTGAAGGTATATTTCCATTGAGCCATAGTTTCCATTAAATATGGTGGCCACACTAATGGCATGAACCCACTCAATTGGTTCCTAGATAGTTTTAGAAATTTCATGGGTAGACTCTGTCAATACTAACTCCCTAAGGGAGATTTGAGTTGAAATCCAATATAGAAGGATTGCAAACTTAAACCTACCAACTAGAATTCAAGAATCCAGGTTGTGCTTAAATTTTGTACGTAATTGGGGTTATGGAAAATGTTTTCTAAAACATCTAGATAAGTGAGAGATGGAAGGTTACCTGTAAATAATCTCATCCCACATATAACATGAGTCCAATGGTGTTTTGAAGTTGGATGATAGTTGCATAACTATGAGAAAGTCTTGCTCCTCTATGACATATTTTCGAAGTATAATTTCTAGATAATGTTTCATTTAGTTGTCACATTAAGTGGGGGTGTTAGAGTTAATGTTCCAACTGTAGTCAATAATAAGTGTTGTACATGTGGCAAGCCTTGTTGAGTTGTTGACAACATAAGTTTAGTTTAGGATTGAGTCAAAGAGTTTTAGTTTGAATCAAGTTCTTATTGTAGATGTGTTGAGTTAGGTGTCCATAAGTTTTAGTTAGTATCAAATTTATGTGTGGTGTCAATCATGAAGTAGTTTTTTGTCAATCTAATTAGCAGACATTTAGAAATGTTGTTGAGTCAAGCTATTGTATAAATTGGCATCTATTATTAAATTAAATAAAAAAAGCTGAAAGTTCTTTCTTTTTCTGTTTTATTTTTGTTGTTCTATTTTTCCAATACAACAATCATTTACATTTTCTCATCAATTGATACTCTCACCAGACTCATTCGAGGAACTAGATTTGAAGCTTAAAGAAGTTTCCAACTCATGATCAGGACATCTACAGAGACAGAGATTTGGCTTGTTGGAGAGGATAATGAATAATATAATGATAATAATTGACTAAAGGAGAGAATTTTAAGGAACTTGTGCCATTTCACTAAATCTAGAGATTATCATGGCTTGTCTGAAAGACAGACTGTTGTAATCCATTTGAGAGATTGGGGAAGTAAAAAGAGCAAACTATGCCTGAAAATACGCTACATTTACAAAACAGTCGATGCAAATACAAAGTCTTTCTTCCACTAATAAGACGAGTTTACATTTGATGTGCAAAGGCAAATGCATATTATTTGCTGAGGACTCGTAATGGAAGTCTTCATAAAGAAAACAATTTACATTTTGAACTCAACTTTATATTTCTCCCATCTCTCTTGTTCTGGGAGTGTGCGCTTGAAATTCATAAAGGGAACATACAAAAAGGGATAAAAAATGAGCCACAAACATATCCTTTGAGAGTCAAGTCACGCTAGTTAGATATACAGGATAACATTTTCCGACCTGTGCTAGATTTTTCCAAAGTAATGTCAAGGAAAAATTCATCATCTTTGCTAGGTTACTTTGCAAGAGTGAATGTGATACAATCGTTTCTTTGAAAATTAGGTTTTATCATCAGTGCCATCGTAGATTGCTTGGTGCGCTTAACTTAACGTACATGAACATATATATTAGCAATGCCTTTTAAAAAGTCAATTCGTTGAATGTTTTGAGGAATTTATTAGCTGATTAGAGAAACATTACAGTCCAATGATACTGAAATCATAACTTTCTTGTCATATTTATTCTATGTTTCTGCGATCTATTTTCTTAACATTAATTAATTTGAATGTAGTGATAATGAAGTTATAGTTCTTTTAACTTGTTGGTCCGAGAGGATGGATGTGGGTGTTCAATAATCTTAATGAACCACTTTCAATTATATCTAATTTGTACACTTAGAAATAGCTTGACATAAGAGAGATTTTTAGATTTGGTGGGGATGAATGGGGTCTAAATTCATTTAGAATAAATGAGTAAAATTTACTAAGAATTATTTAAAATTTCAATTTAAGAGGGAGAAGAAATTACATTCTTAGTAGATTGTGCATGGACGTTTGAAGATTGTTGACAATTAGATTCTACAACCTAAATTTGGAATGATTCTTAGCATAACCCAAAAAAAAAGCACTTTATGATTTGGCGTTCAACTTGGTCCTCTTTTATTTAGAGACATGTGCAAAGGCTTCACATGAGAAAATCCAAAGATGTACATAAGAGATTGTCTTTCCCTATCATTCCTCTTTTAGAATCTCAAAATTAAAATATGATAAAAGATTTCAATTGATTAAACATATAGTTGTATTACATGCCTAAGACCAAAATTCCAAGAAGCATCTCTCAAGAATTGCCAAAATTATTAAATTCTGAAGATCAAAATTCTCGTCAATTGTCTGCTTTCAAGCACTTAATCTTGAATCCAATCTAATTAACAATGTAAAAAAATTGAGTAATTTGAATTTAGAAAAACCTTAGAAACTTTTTTTGGACAACAAATGAATAATAAAAAACTTCTCTTGTATAATCATCTAATAAAGTGACAAAGTAATTAGAAGGTCATCAGTAATGGTGTGCTTGCAAAGATGATAGAAATGGTTTAATTTTTTTTCAGATTTAAAAACTATACTACATATAGTAAACTTGCGAAGTAAGTTCAAAAGATGTGAAGAAATAATGATTTAAGTGATGTGAAGAAATAATTCAAGTTGCTTGGACTACAGCCCTTCCCTTATTTTATGGCATGTTTGGCTTGAGAGGAATAGGAGGATCTTTCATGATTTGTAGTTTGAGAGCAGACACCTGTGTGAAAAATTGTTAATTCTCTTCAGAAAACACTCCTAGCTAAATGTGACATCGGTGGGGGTTTGGATCCTACTGATGCTGGTATTTACTCTCGCCTCTTCTTTCCTCTTCAGGGTTGCTCTCCCTCGATCCCCCACACCCACTCTAGGAATAGAGCTAAGCAAGACTCTCAGTGTGTTAATCGTCAGGGACATTGGTCCCCTCTTGAGGCGGGCACTCTTAAAATCAACACTGATGGTTCTTCTCAGGAAAATCCTGGTCTGGCTGGTATTCGGGGAGTTGGGTGTGATAGTTCTGGTGATATTCAACTTTTGTTTTGTATATACAAGGGTTACCATACTAATAACCTCATGGAAGCCCTGACTATCTTGGTTGTAGTGGAACAGTGTTGTCAATGTCACTGGAAAAGAATCATCTGTGAGACTAACTCGCAGGTGGTTTTGAACTTATTGCATAATAGGAACCTTGTGCATGTGGATTGGCATTTGGCTCTAGTTATTTAGCAGATCATTAAGTTATGCAATTCTCTGGATTCTGTATCTTTTATGCATATCCCTCATGAGTGGAATGGTGTGGCTAATTGTTTGGCTAAATGGGCCTTTGAGCAAGGGCCGGCTTGGAATATTCTTGATCATAGGATGCTTCCCCTTGATTTATCTCAGATGTTGGTTCAACTTGTGGACCAAGATAAAGCTATGTAGTTCTCTTTGTTTCTTGTGTTGTTCAGCTCTCTTTGATATTCAATAAAAATTTTACCCCTCTTTTAGTGTAGGAAAGAACACACAAACTTTAAAACAGCATCAACCCCCTCGAAGTACTTCTTTCTCCACTTCTCTCTTATTGAAAGCAACAAGATAACAACAATAAGGAAGCCTGCACCATATGACCATCCTACTCCAATTTGATACCATGGTATTTGCTCCCTGTCATCTTCATCTTTACCTTCAGCGCCACTGTTTGGAGGAGGAGGTCTGTATTTTGGCCAAGAGCAATTCTTTGGAAGTGGGCATCCCTGCAAATTTGGATTTTCTGAATATGATGTATTTTCAGATGTGATTAACTGTCCTCCCTGCGGTATACTTCCAGAAAGATTGTTGCTGGACAAATTTTAATATGACATATAATTCAGAGATTGAAGCTCTGAAGGAATATCTCCGGAAAATCTGTTTGAAGAAAGGTCCCATGATTTAAGTTGAGTCATATCCCCCAGACTATGCGGAATCACTCCACTAAGATTGTTCATGGATAGATTCAGAAATCTCAACCCCTTCAACTTCCCAAAACCAAGTGGAATGTCTCCATTCAATTGATTGTTGCAGAGACTTATGGCAATCAGTGAGGAGAGAATATATGGGTAGTAATAAGTATAGATCTGTACCTTTGGGATTCATATTCAAATCATCTTGATAGGAACCCATGCCATAATGAGCAACAAATTCCATATCGTCCTCCTGCAAGATATTTTCGTCTTCTGTTGGCAGACATTGCTTGCAAAGATGCAAAGCTTGATGGAATAGAGGCGGACAAATTGTTGGAAGAAAAGTCCAAGATCTGAAGCTGCTTTAGTTGCCCAATTTCTGGAGGAATGCTACCACTGAAAAGATTTCTCTTCATTATCAAGATTCGATGCTCCGAAAGAATTCCAATCGTCTTTGGAATCTGACCTTCAAATGAGTTATGCCCAATATCAAGAACCTTTAATTCTGAAAAATTCAGGATTGAACTGGGAAACACTCCATTTAACTTATTACTCTTAATGACCAAGGAGAAGAGTTTAAGGTTGTCAAACTCTTGGGGTACCGTTCCTTCTAAACTATTCCCTCCCAAATTCAATACTCGAAGAAAATAATGAGAATTTGCCAGACTGGGAGGAATTGTTCCATTTGAAAAAGAACGCAGAAATGCAATATAGAGAAGATTACTCCAAACTTCACCGCTGAAAACACCAGGCTCGTGCATTCTATTTATAACAGCAATTGTAATAAATGTACAGAAATATCTAGACTGTTGTTTGGCGTATTATTAATGAGAGTAGTTGAAAAATACGACTGCAGGTGGCTATGGATGGTTCTGGACGTTATCTTGAAACTTCTTATTTGGACATAGTAAACAGAGCTGCTAAAACAAAAAAATGTCTCTTCCTCATTGATTCATCGATAATTTGCTTTCATATGCATTGATGTATACAATCTTAACTACTGTTTTATTTAAGAAATCACGGTGAATAACTATGAAATGGGACTAAGTTTGATCTGTTGTTCTCAATAGAGAGTTATGCATGTGGATAATCATTCGCTGTTAAAGCTGAAGTTAAACAACTACACATCTGTAAATCATGGAAAGAAACAGACTTAGCGCAGAGTTGGAAACATAAATCATGCAATCACATGTAGATAGAATTAGTCACCAACACTATATCTATATTTCATATAAATGATGGGAAAGGCGGGGCCTGATGATAACCTCCAAAGGCACTGCCCTTGGCGTTGTCAAGCCAACTCCTTCACTCATGTCAATCACTCTTCCATCCGGAAAGAACCATTCAAAGCTCTGCAATAAAATTGCAAGAGTTGTTTGCACCGAGCACATTGCCAAGGCAGTACCAGGACACCCTCTTCTCCCTGCCCCAAATGGAAGCATCTCAAACTCAGTCCCTCTCATTTGTGTGTTGTCCATCTCTATGCCTTTCTCCATAAAACGCTCTGGTATGAAATCTAGAGGTTTATTCCACACTTTTGGGTCTCTATGAATTGCCCATGCATTTACCATCAGCATTGTTCCTTGGGGAATATGATAGCCTCCCACTTTGCAAGCCTCAGTAGATTTGTGGGGCATTAGCAAAGCCCCTGGTGGATGAAGGCGCAAGGTCTCTTTCACTATTGCTTGAAGATATGTTAACTGGAATATATCTGATTCCTCTACCAATCTGCTCCGTCCAACATTAGAATCGAGCTCCTCTTGTGCCTTCCTCATTACATCTGGATGTTGTAATAACAATGATAATGCCCACTCCAGGGCAACTGAAGATGTATCACTCCCTGCACTAAACATAATCTGCAATGCCAGAAATATTAATAACAAGAAAAAGATACATAAAACCAAAACTTGCTTGCAACATATTTACTCTTCAAGTGTTCTTTTGGGTACGGATGAAAAAAAAAAAAACCTGTGTGTTTCTAAATGATAACATTTCGCTTGTCCAACCAGTTATCCAGTGGTTTTCATATTCTAATCACTGGATGATTGAAGAAAGCTAAAGGCTTTATGACATTATATCTTTATCCAAGGGAAATTGATATTGGGAGAGAGGATTAATGCATTGGTCCTAGGAGATCTTCTACTAAATTGGTGCGAGATCATCCCTTAATCCCTCCTCTAAATCAAAAGCTCTATAAATCATAGTATTTGTCATTGCTAAAATTCAAGACTTAAGGTCTTTGGATCGAAGTATTTGTCAGTGCCAGAAAAAGAAACTTAAGAGGATGACAAAAGCCAGTTAGGAAACAAAATTCATGGTGTTCCAACCCAAAAAATGCATAAATGTATGAATACTAATTTAACCGCTATTCAGGAAATCCATCAATCATGCCTGTTGTTACTGTTCAATCTTCAAATATCATTTATGACAAATATCTATACAAGCTGAAGAGCTAGTACAAGCGCTGAAAATTTTGGAAAAAAAATGCCAAACTAAGCATACAGAGGAATGCTCAACTATCTCTGCGAGGTGAAGAGCTAAAACATGAACTGAAAACCATGGAAAAAAATCCAAAGCATGCAGAGGAATGTTAAAATATGGTGTATGATGAATATCTCTGCAAGCTGAAGAGCTAGTACATGAACTAAAAATCTTGGCAAAATAAAGCCACACTAAGCATACACCAAAAGGTCAAATTAACCATATAAAATTTAATGATATTGTTATCAAAATCCATCTATATAGTTTTCAACTCAAATCTATTTGTTTATATTTTATGAGTAATGTTTCACAAGAACCTGTTTCTGATGAGAATGGGTGTAAAGATAACATCTAAATTTAGCTCGCAGAAGAGAACTATGAAGTATTGGACCTTCCCTGAGCTTACCCTCCCAGTACTACTCCCTCCCAGTACTACTCCATTCTTAGAAGAGATGGGTTCTTGTGAATCATTTATTCATAAAACATGGATCAATAGAATCAATAAGTTTGACTTGAACACCATAATTGATTGCTGACAGCAATATCATAATTTTACTTGCTATGAAAATATCTCCTACTGCTATCATAATTTTCCTATGAAAAAAATCTCCTACTTATCAAGCTAGTCACATTTCAACACAAAAAAAAGTTTCGTGTTTTGACTAATTAATCAGATGCACCTTATGTGAGTCCTAATATAAGTTCAATAGCTAAGTCCAGACAGTCTTGGTGCTGGGTACCATCTTGATCTCCACCAGACACATAAAAACTCATAAATCAAACACATGAAAAAACTGTCAAAGTAAGAAGCACTTACGATAGCAGTTGCCTTGATAAATGCATCTTTATCAGGAATTGCTTCAGCATTATCTTCCGCCTGAGAGATGAGTACATCAACAAAGTCTTCCATCTTTGACCCATCTTTTGATTTTTTCTCTCTGTGCTTTTCCACAATCCTCTGCATATACGAATCTAATCTCTCAGATACCTTCTTCATAGCCTTAACATTCCCTTGCAAATCAAGCCTCTTCAACCAGGGAATAAAATCCCCAATATCAATTACTCCATGAAGCATAAATGATTCTTCAATCAGATGGGTCACTAAATCTTCCGAAATCCCTGATTCCTCTCCAAAATACCTCTCATCTATAATCATACTCATCAGAACTCGAAAGGTCAATCTTGAAAAAACACTTCTCATCTTTACAACACCCTCCAACTGTGCCTGCTGAAACAAAGAGTATAACGATTTCTTGATTTCTTGCATTCTCTTGGGTCCAAATGATTGAATTCTTTTGGAAGAGAGGAGCTCAAGCACACATATCTTTCTAGCAGTTCTCCAGTAGGGGCCATAAGGAGCCCAACCCAGCATAGAATAATTGTAGCCCAAATGCTGACCTTGTGCAAGCATGGGGCGAGAGGCAAAAGACTTGTCATTTACTGTGAAACATTCTTTGGTTAAATCTGAAGAACTTATCACTAAAACAGGGCAGCTACCAAATTTGAGATGCATAATAGGTCCATATAGTGATGAAAGTGAACTTAGAATCTGATGAATTGGCCTGGTTTTGTCTATGAGAAGATGGAAGTGGCCAATTACAGGAAGAGCTCTAGGGCCTGGAGGAAGATGGGTCCTATTTTGTCCATTGCGTTTTACTAAAATTGTTGCCACAATAATAACTATGGCTGTGGCAGCTCCTACCAGGGTAAAGGACATCAGAGAAATTGTTATGTCCATGACTACAGATATATTATGATGAGCGCACACACAAATATATATATTGAGTCTCTTGAGGTGGATGACAGGATAAAATCAAGGGAAAATGTGAACACAAAGCAAAGGCATGGTGACAGAGTGTGCAATGTGAAGGCATGAAAGATAGATGTGGCTGTGATTGGTAAAGGCTCTTGCATCCAAGTGAAAACAGCTGCCTACCTAAATATTTTTTAATAGTAGGTTTATTTGGTTTTTCAACGCACAATATATTATGCAATATTTTTGAATATATAATATCAAATGTAGGGAGCTTTTTCATTGAGCTTACTTTTAAGCATACATATCTTTTTAAATAATAAAATATATATTTTAATTTTTTAAATAAATATATTGTAGATAATCATATATATATAAATTTATTCTACGATTCAAGTTTTTTTTCCTGATAAGGGAGATGCCTATATAAAAAATTATTATTCCAGTTATGGGCACATAGAGACAGCTGTACCTGAGGCTGAACATACAGCCACGCCTCCTGAGAGTAAATAATATTAGATATATAAAAAAGGCCCATTCAACCTGTCGACATTGACTAACTTATCTCCATACAGGGTGTCTTAAAGAACTTTGTGTACAGACTTTTCAAAGAAATTAAAATTAATACTTTCAACTTTAAAAATAGAAAAATAGATCAACTGTTTTTTTTTTAATTGATCAAAGCAAATAACAAATAAAAGTTACAAAGACTACCTTACAAGAAAACTGACCACCACCAATTAGATTTAGCAAAAGTCTGCTTAGTGCTATTTTTAATCCTGATTTGAAAGGAATTATGTAAAGTAAGTCAACTTAGATTATTTAATATTTGAACTTAAAAATCAAATTTATATCCAGATATCCACCATGTCAAAGAAGACTGCACGGCTGACGTATGGACACGTGTAAATGCTTAAAGATATGTGCTGGATTTAGAGTCGTTACAAATCTGGAGTCCTCAAAAGATCTGAGAATTGACTTTTCTAAAGTCACATGGAAGGTTGCGTGCAAAACCTTATGCCTAGTTCTTTCGGTCATTTTGTCTTCAATTATCGCTGTTCCATTTTTATAATAATAATTCTTAAGTGTACAATTTCAAAATCTAAATAAATAGAATTGAATCGGAAATAAAGATTTAAAAACAAAGAAACAGTCAAATGTATTAAATAGCTAAAAATGCAATTCTTTTCGACACTTTATACACAATTGTGGCATATAATTATCGTATGAATTTTTTAATTATAAATTTGTATTATTATTAAAATAACATCATCAGATTTCTATAATCCATTTGCAAATAAGAAGTTTTCTGGATTCGATTGTGTGTATTTTTTTACCATCAACGTTTCAGATCATATTTCTACTATCCTACTTTTTCACATCCTGATGCTAGATCATGTAGTATGATCCGAAACGTTGATGGTAAAAAAACACACACAATTGAATCCAGAAAACTTCTTATTTATTATTAAAAGTTTATATATTTTAAGCTTTTACAAATTAGTGAATTTAGTATAGAAAAATGAAAATTCATAGGTTTGTAAATATAAGTTTAAGTGGTAAATTTAATTGGACATTATTATTTTTATTTATAAGGGCTAACTATTTATATTATATATAGAGAATTCTAAAATGTATATTAATGAAAAATAATTAAGTGAATTTTAATCTATTAATACATTGGAGAAGATTTGTTAAAAATGTCATATCTAAAATGACAATATTTTTATTTATTTTTCTGCAACAATGACAACAAATTAGTATAATGTTATTATTAATATATTATTAAGCTTATAATATAAGAAGCAACATATAGTATTCATAGCATCAATAAGAGTTCAATGTGTGTTTAAGACGAAAATAAAAAAGAAGTAATTTCAAAGAGTGCAGATCTGGGGGAATGAAGAATGGAGAATGTAGAATGAAAAAATGTTATAGGTTTGAATAACTTGAAGAAACAAGCCAAAGAATGAGGTAGTTCTGAGCCGAATTCAGCTAGGCAGGGAGTGTTGACGGATTAGCCACATGCATTGGGGAAAACTATGGAATTTGATGGCACCAAAGCTACAGCAGCAGCTACGACTCCACCAAACAACAATGATCAACAATCCAGTTGGAATCATGGGTTTGGAATTTCTTTTGCATTGGTGGTAACAGATGGTTCTTTTTCAAACATGCATGTCTCTTTTCCGAACATGCATGCAATGGGATCTAAATCATTTTATGTGGGGAAGAGCGTTGTGCTTTAAAAAGTTAATGGTTGTCTTCCACGAAGTTAGGATCGACTTGTTTTGGTCATTCCTCTGGAAGCAGTGATGGAGGACACTGAGTACTAGATTAAGCATGCTTTGATATGGAAATTTCTTGGTATTTGGATATCTTTATCAATTCTTGAGGCATGGAGTCGTCATTCATGGCAGGTGGAAGGAGACATGGAGATCATGTTGGCTAAGAATAGTTATTTATTTGTTGTTTTCTCTTGCATGTATGATTGGGATCGTGTTTTTGAAGGGGGTCCTTATTTTTACAATCACATGGGGTTATTTGTTAAACCTTGGCATTCAGGATTTAATTCTACTACAAATCTCCCCTCAACTATGTCAATGTAGGTTTGCCTATCACGTCTTCCTCTTGAATTCTGGCAAGAAGACATTCTTCATCAAATTGTTGCTTTTCTTGGAAAGATGGTTGCAATTGTGCATTAATCCCTCGATAAAAAGATTATCTCTTATGCCAGAATTTGTGTTAAATTTGATTTGAATAACACATTACCAGATTCTATGGAAATTTGTCTTGGATCTTCTTAGCAATTGGATTATGAATCCCTTCCTTTCCAATGTAGGACATGTCATGAGCATGGTCATTTGTAGCATCAATTCCCTCGGGTCTTAGCTTCTAGAACTAAAGGGATGTATGGCTCGTCTACTGGCAATGGTGGTGGTCAAACAAACACTATAGGAAAAAGGTAAATCTCAGATGGATAACATAGCTAAGGGGCATGCACAAGCAGATAATGTGGGAAAAGGAAAGACTCGATTGAATGATATTGGCCTAGATAAAGATGGTTTTATTCCTACTCACCCACGAGCTAAGGGGCGTGGCCAAAAAAGGCCCTTCAAAGATTGGTAGATAAAATATGGTTTTAATTGATTTGAGGTGCTAGAAACTATGGTTTTATAGGAGGGTATTCCTCCTAGTATCTTAGCTGGTCCAGTTTGCAATGGGGAAGCTCCACCTCATGATTCATGTGATGCATCTCAAGTTGTAGTTTGACAAACAAATGAGCTCCCTATTACTCCTGAATCTGGAGCTTTGGTGACGCTTGTGGTGCCTAAAGATAATGATGGTGTTTTGGTAGACTTAGTTAAGGATGTGTTGGCATCTAGTAAGGGTAAGAGGTCTCCCCTCCCTTTGGATTTGATGCAAAGACCTTTTAAGAGGGTTTCATTTACTCCTCTAAAGAGTGGGCATAAAAAAAATTAGGAGAAGCTCATATTTGCATGAGATATGTTGATAGATTCTCGAGTTGTGAAACCCTTGGATGCTCATTTCCCCCATTCTACTCAATGATTATCATCCTCTCATAGAATGTTAGGGGGTTGAATAGAATCCCTAGAGAAAAGGTTATTCACGATTTGGTGATTGGTCATTCTCTAGACATTTTTTGTGTCCAGAAGACTAAGCTTTCAATGGAGTCTACGGTTTGATTTTCCTCTAGTATTTGGCCTCTTGGGAAATTCTAGTGTGTTGGGGCTATGGAGACTATTGGTGGTTTGACTATCTTTTGGGACCCTCATAAAATTTCTCCCCTTGGCTGGGTGTCTTCTTGTTCAACTTTTTCTATGGTGGCTTCTTCTTTAGATTCTAGTGAGGTCGTCTTGATTACTAATGTGTATGCATATGTCAATTTTATGGGAAAGGTGGAACTCTAGATGCATATTTGGCATGTTAGAAACTTTCATTCTTACCATCCTTGGGTGTTAGCAGGAGATTTCAATTCAGTTTTCAGTCTATAAAAGAAGCAGGGTGGGTTGCCCTAGTTAGGGCCTTCCTCTGATCTCCTTCAAAATATAGATCTTTTGCATCTTTATGACAATAAGCCTGCTAATGGTCTCTTTACTTGGAATAATAGAAGGATTGGAGTTGATGTTATCTCAGATTATCTGGATAGATTGTTAGTTTCTTGCTTATGGGTTAGTGGTGCCCTCACTCTTTCTTCTGAAATTTTGGACTGGAGAGGTTCTGATCATTAGCCAATTAAATTTTCTACTACTAGGGTGATTATACCTAAGAGTCCTCTTTTTAATTTTTAGCTCAGGTGGCTTCAGGACTCCTCTCTTCCTGATCTTATTTCTTGCTGATGGAGGGATGGTGCGCCTTCTTTTGGTACTACTATGTTTTCTTTTTTCGAAAAACTTCAATATGTCAAAAGGAAGCTTACGAGATGAAACAAAGATTGTTTTGGGAACCTTCATTCCATGAAGAGGCTCACTTAGGAGCATTTGGATATCATAATCAGATAGATTAGGGATCTTGGTTTCTTGGAGGATCTAGAATCCCTTGCTTCTAGAGATGTGGAAGAATGGGAACTTCGAGAGGAAATATTCTAGAAACAAAAAGCTAGAGTTGATTGGCTTTAAGAAGGTGATAGGAACACTTCCTTTTTTCCAAAAAATTGAGCAATCTCATTGAAATTAGAGCTATATTTATTCTTTGGTTAATTCTGAAGGTCTATATTGTACTTTTCTAACCTCTTCTCTAAGGATTCTCCTTCTGCTGAGAATGAAGAGCATTTTATTTTTTCTTGTGTTCCCTCCCTTATTTCTCAAGAAATGAATGATTATCTTATGTGCCCGATCTCTTTGGCTGAGTTGGAGGAGGTCATTTTTGGTATGCCTAAGGGAAAAGATCCTAGCCCCGATGGCTTTCTTGTTGAGTTCTTTCAAGATTTATAGGACATCATTAATCAAGATTTGTTAGAAGTTGTTAAGGAATCTTATTCTAGCAAGTAGATGCTTCGACCACTGAATTCTACTTTCTTGGTTCTTATTCTAAAAAAAGATGGAGCAAATCAATTGGAATTCAATGGACCTATTTCTCACTATAATGTAGCTTACAAATTTATTACTAAATTGATTGGTGAGAGACTTAAAAAGTGGTTGCCTACTATTATCTCAGAAGAACAAGGAGGTTTTATTCTAGGAAGACAAATCTTAGATGGGGTGGTTATTGCTACTGAAGCTATCCACTCTATAGCTAGCTCAAGGGAGTGATCTATGTTTATTAAGTTGGTTAAGGCTAAGGCCTATGATAGAGTCAAATGGAGAATTCTAAGGAATATTCTTCTTACCTTTGGCTTTAGCTCAAAGTGAGTGATTTGGATGATGAGTTGTGTCACTTCTTCCTCTTTCTTTGTTCTTCTTAATGGCCAACCTTCCCAATTATTTTATGCTTCTAAGGGTCTCTGCCAAGGTGATCCTCTTTGCCCCTATCTTTTCATTATTATGGCGAAGGGTTTTGGCATACTCATTAAGTATTAGGTGTCCTAGAACTCTATCCACCAGTGGCACTAGGGCTTTTACCTTCTCTTTCTCATCTTCAATTCGTTGATGACTCTACTTTTGTGGGGATTTCTCGAGTCAAGGAATTTGAAGCCTTTTGACATACTTTAGATATTTATTTCATGGTGATAGACCATAAAGTTAATGAGCATAGATCTTATATATATTTCTTTAACACTGTTGAACCTATTCAACAGAGGATTGCTAATATCCTTAGGTTTCAAATTGGTTCACTCCCTTTGACATATCTTGGCATTCCTATCATTGTTTATCGATGGCCACGAATTTTCTAGTAGAATTTGATTAACAATCTTTGGGAGAAGGTAAATAATTGGACCCATAGATGGCTCTCTACCACTACTTGTGTTACCCCCCTTCAATTTTTTATTCAAACACTCCCTATTTATAGAAGCATGTTTCAAGTTTCTCATGTTTACTTTCTCAAGGAATTTGATGCTCTTTCTCAACAATTCCTTTGGAGTTGTAATTTGTGTAACTCTAAATGGAGTTTGATCAGTTGGAAGACTATTTGCAGGCCTAAGAAGGAAGGTGGTCTTGGCCTCCGATCTTCTATCTTGAGTAGCCAAGCTTTGGCTGCTAAGCTTTACTAGCGATGGTGTTCTAGACAAAATCAACAATAGACTCCTATAATTACTCATAAGTGTTTTAGAGGTGCTAATCCTTGGTATGTTTCCATGCTTCCTCTTGAAGGTTGTGGTTGTATGGTGTAGAATACTCTCATGATCAGTGCTCAATTGGTTAAGAGGGGCCTTTTTTGGATATGCAAGAGAGGCTCTGAGGCTTTTTTTTGGTCTGATGCATGGGATGGCAACCCTCCCATCTTATCCATTTACCTGCATCTTTAGACTTTGTGTAATTTTTTTCTTATTGTTGGATGTGATAAAGTCGTTCATTATAAGACTCCTTATTAGTTGGGTCTTTTTGTCATAAATAGATGGAAGTACTCTTCATATTGGCCTCTTGGGGGCTTAGATGTAGACTCCCAGGAGCTTTCTAGGATTTTGGCTTCTAAGGAGTGATGCTCTCTACTAGGGCCAAATGTTTTGGCTCGGGGTGGTACTCTATCTGGTAAATATTATGTTTCTGCTAGGTATCAGGAGATTAGTAAACAACTATAAGGGGACGTTGAGGTCTATTAGTGGAAACAAGTTTGGAATAAGTTTTCTTGGTCCAAATGTAATTTCTTCATGTGGTTGGTGGCTCACAACTGATGTCTTACGTGGGATGATCTTTGTAAACATAGATTATAGGGCCCATATTTTTGTGTGTTATGTGGTAATGGAGAGGAGTCTATCTCTCATCTCTTCTTCCATTGTTCTTTTTCTATCCAATTATGGCATCTTTGGTGGAGTGCTTGGGGTTTCTCTTTTCTGCATGCTTCCTCCTTGCTTGAGTTTTGGGATCACTTAGGAAGTGCCCCCTCCAAGGCTTCACCTCTTAAGGATGTATAGATTGTTGGCCCCTCTTTTATTCTTTGGCATATCTAGTTGGAGACAACCTAATGAATATTCTAGGATGTCCAGATTGGAATCGTGCATCTTTTGTGAAAGATTTCCTACTCTTCAGGACTATTTGAGCTAAGTGTAAGTTAGATGGAGGTATGGCTCCATGTGATCCTTTTATTTGCAGTCACCTTAACTTTCATTTTTAGGATGAGTTCTCAGGGGTTGTAGGTCAATGGTATCATAATGTTCCAAACCATCCTAGACATCAAGGGAAGTGACATGTGAACCATGTGGCTCATTGGTCACCTCCTCCACCTAGAGTTTTTAAAATCAACATTGATGGGTCTTCTCGAGGGATTCCAAGTCTTGCTGGTGTTAGGGGTGTGGCTCGATGCAACTCTAGGGAAGTTTAATTTCTTTTCTTAGTGCATAAGAGTTGGAAAACTAATAATCTCATGGAGGCCCTGGCCATTTTATATGTGACGGAAGGAGTGCGTTGAGAAGCTAGGGCCAAAGGCACACCTAACTATCCAGATACCTTACTCAGTAAACACAATGGAAGAAAACACACAGAGAACAATGACAAGGAGAGAAAACAAAACACTTTTATTGATTCATCAAGTTATCAGCATACATGCCCAGTTGTAAGGCCTTCTAGGTTACGGTCAGATACAAAATATAACTTCAAGATCCCCGATCCAACTTCAAATTCACAATTCCAAAAATATCAGCTATGAACTCTCTATGTTCTAGCTCTAAACTAAACCAAATACCTCCACTTATACTGGAAAAAATGACTTACAAAAGATTCTAGATTATTACATAATAGAAAGGCTAACCTCAAAATGGTCTGCACTCATCCCAAGACAAGATCCTCTCATTAAATTCATGATCCAAATTAAATACATAAGTCGACTCAAACTAAGAACCAATCACAGACAAACTTGGTCAAAGAAGGACATGAGCATCAATAAATATTAGGTTCACTTGGCACATGAAGGATCCACTTGGTCAACATTGGATAGCTCGATTAACATAGAAACTCAGTTAACGCTAACATTGTTGGTTAACATTAACATTGTGGGTACTCGGTTAACACTATGAGTACTCAGTTAACACTATGGGTACTTGGTTAACATTGTTGGTGCTCGATTAACAATGTTGGTTAATATTGTAAACATGGTGATAACTGCCAAAATGAGAAAAAGAGAAGGATTTCAAGGCAACCTAGGATGCTATTGCATCAGACAATCAAGGTTGAAAGAAATGATTCTCCTGAATCATGCAAGTGTCACAACCTAAGTTGAATCCAACTCAGATTGAGAAACCCATGTAGCATCTTCAACTGGTCTATTCTTCCACTTTACCAAATATTCATAGTAATCTTTTCCTCATGTGTTCTTACCAACTCTCTGAACTGTTGGTCATTTTGCCTTCTCGCCAAAATTGCCATATATGAATTTAAACATGGTAACGTCTGCATATTTTAAAATCTGAATAAAGTGGGGCGTAGAAATATTTCACATAAAACTTCAAGTTATAATTTATTTCTTAAGTGACTGTGTGCTTTAATATTCCGCGGACCCACACCTTACTCGCCATTGAATCCTTCATCATTCACAGTGGTTGCTTTGTCGCTATGCAAAGTGCAATGGCTCAGTGGACCCCACCTTTTTTTGTCAAAATAATCAAGTAGTTGTCAGAGCACATCAGCATTTTGTTGTTTCTCATTGGCCATGATATGATTGTGCAAGTTGTGTGGGCCAGTTCCTTCTCGCAACTTCCCCATCATTAGATCTTTCATCATCCAAGGTGGTTTCCTTGTCGCTATGTGGAGTTGCACGCCCATTACTTCATGTGACATAGCGACATCATGTCTCATGTCTGTGTGGGTCTAAGTTTCTTTAGTGAGTTGGACTAAGATGGCGTACAATGGAATCTTCATTGGTCAAGCCTCTAATGTGTCTAGGTCATGGGCCACATGTTCTCAGTTTATACCTTCCACCATTTGATTGAAACAAATCAATGGTGGTCACTTTGTCACTATAAGAAGTTTCTTGATATTTATTCATAGTGATAATGACCTGATTAGGATCTAGGACTATTACAGAGGAATGCTTAACATTATTTCATAAAGTAAAATTTCAAAGCGTTAATTAGCAAATTAACACAACTTAAATGCTGAAATGAACAAAGCATAAAAAGGTAATGACTGAAAGAAAGAGAGTAGAGAGACATAAGGCAAAACACGATTGATAACAGAGTTCATCTGCGGGTCGGACTACATCTCCAGGTCCTGCTCCAATAGAGGGACCAATCCGATTTGCTCCAAAATCAATTACAAGTGTTCAAGATCTTCCCTTCAAGCACAATTACAGCATTACTCTCCAATGTGCAGGAATAATCATCAAGTCTCCAAAATCATAATCTCCTTCTCATCACCTGGATGCCTTTCCAAAGCCTACTACCCCCATTTTATACATCAAATTTAGCCAAAAATGGGCTAAAACAATTAACTAACAAAATCCCCCATTTTGGTTACATATTTCGAATTTACCCCTTTTACCATTATTTGGATATGATTTGACACCAAAATTAAGGGTTTGTTTTCAACAAATACCCCTAATTAAATAAGCTTGGGCAGATTTGTTATGAATAGATAACAACTCTTCCCTTAATATTACATATGCCATAAATAGCCCATTGGTTGGCCTTAATTTTAGGAGGCCAATGGTTAGGAGTTCAACTCCCATTATCTCATTCCTTTAATTCAAATTAAATAGCTATTTTAATTCAAATTTGAATGTTTTCCCTCTCTTTATGATTTCGTGATGTCATGTTGATGTCATCAAAATCCATACTTTTACTGGAATTTGAAACCATCATAACTTTTATATCCGATCTCCGTTCTTGATGAAACGAATGCCATTGGAAAGCTTTTGACGAGCTCTTTCATTTGGAATCCATTGTCAAATAATTTTGAGATGATTATTTGTTCACCCTTTTACGACCTTTGGTCCCAGTTTGACCAAATTTTGACCAGTCATAATTTTTTGCACTTGAACTCCAATTTTGATCGTTCAAGTTATGTTGGAGTCAAAATTGTGAACACTTGTAATGATGTTGATTCTTGGAGCATTGGGGACATTTTACTTTTCAGTAATTTTCATCCCCTGGATCAAGCCTCCCCACTGAAGAGCTTTCGGACCTCCGAAAGTTTGGATTACTCAGAAAGAAGGTGAGGGTATAGTTCCCTCACTTTACCAATCTCCATCCATCTTGCCTTGCTTGGATGCATCCTTTTCAATCCCACTCGGAGGTATTCAACTGGTCCTCTTCGTGAAGTTCTGACATTCCTGTCAAGGATGACATCTTGTGGCAATTCTGACATGTACTCTGGTGAAAGGTCATCAACTGATGGAACCTGAACACTAACGTCTTCATCCAAGATCATTGGAGGCTCATACAACTTTAGATTCTCAACATTGACAACTGAGTAAATTTTCATGTATGGAGGAAGATTAAGGTGGAAAACATTGGTACCAATCTTCTCTAAGATTTCAAAAGGACCATACCTGATAGGCTTGAGCTTCCTTCCTTCACCTTGCATTCTTTCCTTACTGATATGTAACCAAACTCTGTGACCAACTTGGAATTGGTGATCAATACGATGCTTATCATGGCGAGCCTTGTATTTTGCTTGGCTCTGCCCAACTGTGCTTCTACTACCTGATGGATTGCTTGGACCTTTTGGATGAACTTTAAAGCCTTTTCTGCATCATGGCGTCCATCTACAACATTGTTCTTCCCAAAAGCAAAATCCATTGGTGTCTTAGGCAAGTAACCGAAGCAAGTCTCAAAAGGAGACCTCTTTGTAGAAGAGTGTGTCGCATGGTTGTAAGCATGCTGCACATAGTGAATACTTTCATCCCACAACTTAGGATGCTTGCTGCAATAACCTCTAAGTAGATGCACAACTATCCTGTTCACTACCTCTATTTGTCCATCGGTTTGTGGATGGAAGGTTGTACTCTTCTTCAGCTTAGTGTCCATGAGTCCCCACAAAGATGACCGAAATTTCCCTAAGAATCGATAATCTCGATCTAATACAATAGAAGTGGGTAACCCAAAATGAACCCATACATTTTGAAAGTACAAATGAGCAATCAGTTCAGCAGTAACTTGCTTTTTACAAGGCATTAAAATACACATTTTGCTGAATCGATCAACTACTACATACAAATAATCATGACCCTTCCTAGACATAGGTAAACCTCCCACAAAGTCCATAGACACACTTTCCCATGGACGGGATGGTACAGGTAGTGGTTTGTACAAGCCCAATTTCCTATTACTTGGTTTGCTGGTTGCACACATTACACATCATTTTATATACTTAGTGATAGTTTGCTGCATACGAGGCCAATAACAATATTTCTGCAATTGAGCTAATGTCTTACTTACCCCGAAATGTCCTGCAATCAAAGAGGTGTGTGCTTCACGGATTACATGTGCCTGCTCATCTTTAGGAATGCATAGTTTTCCGAAGTGGTACAACAAATTATCCTGTAAATAGTAATCTTTCTCTTCTACATGTTTACCCTGGATTAAAGCTGCATAGATATCCTTAAAGTTCGCATCATTAGTATATTTTTCTTGAAAACTTTCATGAGCCATAGAACTATTTTGAAGGATTATCAAAGCATTCTGAACAGGAGGTCTAGACAGCATATCTGCTACTTTGTTATGGGAACCCTTCTTATACTTAATTACCAAATGAAACTGTTGTAGAAAACCCATCCACCTAAAGTGCCTACTTTGTTGCAACTTAGATTGTGAGTGCAAATATTGTAGTGGCTGGTGATCGGTGTGGATTATAGTTTCTTTTCCCATTAAGTAATGTTTCCATTTTTTAACACTCTGAACTAAAGCATAAAGTTCTTTATCATATGTAGGATAGTTACTTATTGCTCCTGAAAAAGTTTCAGAGTGGTAGCAGACTAGTTTACCTCCTTGCATGAGTACAGCTCCCATGGCAAACCCGCTCGCATCTGTCTCAATCTCAAATGGTTGATGTAAATCAGGTAGAGCTAGAACTGGTGCGGTGGTCAACTTTTCTTTTAAAGAGTCGAAAGCCTTCTGTTGCGGACCTCCCCACTGAAAAGTTGCCTTAGTACTGGTTAATGCATGTAATGGAGATGCAATGTAAGAGAAGTTTGCAATGAACTTCCTCCAGTATTGAACTGCACCTAAGAAACTCCTGACTTCAGTAACTGTACTTGGCTTAGGCCATTTTACAATACATTCGACCTTTGCAGGGTCTACTTTCAATTGACCATTCCCTACGACATAGCCTAAGTACACTAAGGATGTCTTTGCAAATTCGCATTTTGACATCTTTACATATAGTTTTTCTTTTCTCAGTATTTCAAATACTTTCTTTACATGAATTACATGATCATCCCAAGACTTACTAAATACAAGAATATCATCTAAATAGACTATGACAAAATCATCTATAAAGGGACGGAAGACATCATTCATGACTCTCATAAATGTAGCTGGTGCATTACAAAGCCCGAATGGCATAACCAACCACTCATAAAGTCCCTTTTTTGTCTTAAAAGCAGTTTTCCAAATATCACTTTCTGCAATTCTTATCTGATGATATCCGCTACGTAAGTCTAGCTTAGTGAAATAAATTGCATGTTTCAACTGATCAAGTAAATCATCAATTCTAGGAAGAGGGTACATGTTCTTTACCGTTATCTTGTTCAGAGCCCTATAGTCAATACACATTCTCCAAGTCCCATCTTTCTTTGGAACCAATACAATAAGAGAACCACAAGGAGAAGTACTAGGACGGATAACTCCTTTCTTGACCAACTCTTTAACTTGCTTCTTGATTTCTTCATTCTGCAACACTGATAAGCGGTACATGCCGATATTAGGAAGTGGTGCATCTTGCTGCAACTGAATCTCATGTTGTATCTCTCTCTTAGGAGGCAATCCTTCTGGTTCCTGAAACAAGTCATCATAAGCGGAAACAACTTTGACTATTTCAGCCTTATGTTTTGGATCACATCCCTTAAATGCCTCAGATGTTTCATCTTCTTTGGCTTTTACAATCATCAACACGAAATTCTTACTAGAGTTGACTAAGCTTTTCATTTGACTAGCATTGACTAATGCCAGATTAGTCTTAACCTTATGTGCCCGTACAATGTATTCAATCTTGTCTTTAAACAAATGATATTTATTTTCCCCCCTATAAAAGATAGCTTGACGACCAAAAAAATAGGGACTCCCAAGTACAAGACCACATATATCTAAAGGGACTACATCAGCTTCTACCTCATCTACAAAGTTTGCAATGATAGCAAATCTTAACTTGCATTGTTTAGTTACCTGTAACTGTGCATCATCGCAAACCCATCCAAGAGGGTATGGTTTTGGATGAGGTGTTGTAGTCAAGTTAAGCTTTTTAACAACTTCCTCAGATATCAAATTAACTTGGGAACCCGTATCGAATAATGTATCAACCTTGTTATGCTTGATAACAACTCGAATGTGAAATAATGCATTCCTTTGCTTATCATTCTTAGGAGAAGATTCTTTACTTGTACTTGCACTTATGCTAGAAGAACTTGGAGCTGATGAAAGAGATATACCTTTTCCTTTACCTTGAATCCTGGTAGCAACAATCTTTGTCTCATATTCGGAGTCAGATCCAAGATCTTGTTGAGTTATAGCAGCAGTCTTTTGTTTACCTTTGTTTCCACCATATCGCTTTGGCCTCTTTTCAGGATGCAGCTTCCAGCACTTAGAATCATCATGCCCTTCTTTCTTGCAATGTGAGCATGTGGGTTTCTCACCCTCTTTCTTTACTGTTGCTGTCTTTTTACCCTTTCCTTTTCCTTTGGACTTTTCCTCAAACTTAGATGGCTTTTTATCAGACTTATCAATGAAAGTACCCTTACCCCTTGATTCTAAATGTGTTGCTTGGACACATACTTCATCCAAATTACAAGGATTTAGGACAAGAATAGAATGCCTTAGGTAAGAATGAAGACCACCTATATACTTGAGTAAAGTGTCCTGGGTATATAATGGGACATTTAATGAAATAGCCTTTTTACGAAATTCATGGGTGTAATCCTGGACAGACTGACCTTTCCCTTGCCTAAAATGTTGTCAGTTCATCATTAACTGTTGCATATGGCCTAGGGGGTAGAATTGCTTCTTTAAAGCAGTAACAAATTCTGACCAAGACAAATTAAACTTACCATGCTATGAGTTTCATCCCGAGACCTACTCTCCCACCAAGTTAAGGCTACACCACCTAACCAAAGAGTGGCTAACTGAATTCTATCAACATCATCTACAAGGTTTTGAACTCTACAGTAGACTTCTACTTGCTGAATCCAGTCATCTAGTTTCTCGGCATTTAACTCCCCACAATATTTTGGTAAGTCAAATTTTACATCCAACTTGATTCGAGGCTTATGTCCACCCTTAAAAATATTAGAAGACTCAGAATGGGTAGAAGAAAGAGAAGAGGGGGAAGAAGGAGAAGAGGGAGAAGAAGGAGAAGATGGAGGTGTCTTTGGCGGATCACGATCAGCGCCTTTCTTTTTCCCTTTGTCCTTTCGAGCTACACGTCTTCTCATCTTCTCTTCTCTTTCTTGTACCAAAACTTCTACCATTGTCTGCAAACTCTGAAGAGTCTTCTGGATACTTCGGTCTTCTAAACCTTGTCCACCACCTTCATCTGCCATTTGTGATGATGGTTTAGTCCTTCGTTTTCCAATCTCAGGATTATATTCCTCGAGCTTTCCTTTGCCCTTCTGAATCCTGGGTCTTGTTAGCATTCAAATCTGCAATACTAGTCCAACAGAAGCTCTGATACCAAATTTGACCTGATTAAGATCTAGGACTATTACAGAGGAATGCTTAACATTATTTCATAAAGTAAAATTTCAAAGCGTTAATTAGCAAATTAACACAACTTAAATGCTGAAATGAACAAAGCATAAAAAGGTAATGACTGAAAGAAAGAGAGTAGAGAGACATAAGGCAAAACACGATTGATAACGGAGTTCATCCGCGGGTCGGACTACATCTCCGGGTCCTGCTCCAATAGAGGGACCAATCCGATTTGCTCCAAAATCAATTACAAGTGTTCAAGATCTTCCCTTCAAGCACAATTACAGCATTACTCTCCAATGTGCAGGAATAATCATCAAGTCTCCAAAATCATAATCTCCTTCTCATCACCTGGATGCCTTTCCAAAGCCTACTACCCCCATTTTATACATCAAATTTAGCCAAAAATGGGCTAAAACAATTAACTAACAAAATCCCCCATTTTGGTTACATATTTCGAATTTACCCCTTTTACCATTATTTGGATATGATTTGACACCAAAATTAAGGGTTTGTTTTCAAAAAATACCCCTAATTAAATAAGCTTGGGCGGATTTGTTATGAATAGATAACAACTCTTCCCTTAATATTACATATGCCATAAATAGCCCATTGGTTGGCCTTAATTTTAGGAGGCCAATGGTTAGGAGTTCAACTCCCATTATCTCATTCCTTTAATTCGAATTAAATAGCTATTTTAATTC
This sequence comes from Cupressus sempervirens, assembly GCA_028749045.1. Lineage (NCBI taxonomy): Eukaryota > Viridiplantae > Streptophyta > Pinopsida > Cupressales > Cupressaceae > Cupressus > Cupressus sempervirens. Next base: position 110,945,154 of record CM053793.1, read on the forward strand.
AAATTTGAATGTTTTCCCTCTCTTTATGATTTTGTGATGTCATGTTGATGTCATTAAAATCCATACTTTTACTGAAATTTGAAACCATCATAACTTTTATATCTGATCTCTGTTCTTGATGAAACGAATGCCATTGGAAAGCTTTTGACGAGCTCTTTCATTTGGAATCCATTGTAAAATAATTTTGAGATGATTATTTTTTCACCCTTTTACGACCTTTGGTCCCAGTTTGACCAAATTTTGACCAGTCATAATTTTTGCACTTGAACTCCAATTTTGATCGTTCAAGTTATGTTGGAGTCAAAATTGTGAACACTTGTAATGATGTTGATTCTTGGAGCATTGGGGACATTTTACTTTTCAGTAATTTTCATCCCTTGGATCAGACAAAGCGATGAGTTGACGCATGGCATGTGGGTTCGTTCCTTTGTGGGCCACAATATGGTGGGTCAGTGTCAGACAGGTTGGCAAAGGACCATGTTTCTATTGGTTGGTGCGCTCGCAGGATTGATGATTTTTTGGGACCATCAGATGGTGGGAGATCAATGCCTCTCGCTATTTCGCTATAGCAAGTTGCTCGACCTTTAGACATAGCGACATAGTGAGGATTCGCCATGTGTCCCAAGAGGCCCAATTTGGCAGGTGCAGTTAGGTTAACATCATGGTTAAATCAAAAATATTGCAATCCATTACGGTTAAGTTCAAGGGTGGCACAATCAAGGTGATATGGTGGTCAAGCATGTGAGGACTCCACGAGGTGGCAAAAGGAAATGATATGGTTGGTCCACATGGAGGTTTCTGGTTGCTTGACCTTGCTGATTTATAAAGATAAAAACGATAAAGATAGGGTTTCTTACACGATTTGATCTTCATGATCGATTACAACCACTTTCCAATGAATGCTACGCCTGCCTAGTGAACGAAGGAACAAACTCCATCTCTAGTTTTATCCATCTACTTGGTCAGAGTGGTGCCATTCTATCTTCTCAAGGCGTTGTTTTGGAAAAATATTGGATTTCATTGTATTTGAATATGTACTAAGATCCAATTTTCCCTAGGGTTATATGATTATTCTCTGAAGCATTTAAGACAGTGGTTGTGGAGTAACTCTAGTTAGAAATACCTCAGTTATGCTTTAGCTATAAAGGTAGTTTTTGTAAATTGTGTTAGGGTTGACTCTTCTCTATTTTATTGATATTACTCTGCAAAATTCATTGTAAATTCCCTTTGCCTCTGAACCTATATGGCATTCTACCTTATCTTTTCAGACATTGATGCATTATGCCAAGACCTATTGGCCTCTCATTAATGTATTATGGATCTTTGCAATCTTGCATGACTGTATCTCTCTTTGGCCTATAAATGATATATAAGTGAATTCTCTTCTCCCTTGTGTAATTTATTTGGGTTTTCTAATCTACATGTGATTGTTAGATTAAAACAAGTTTGAAATTGTATATCTTCTGGTGACATGATGGTTTGAAAGTGCATGTATGGACATAGATTAGTTTGAACACTCTATTTTGGTGTATCATCCCTTAGGTTAGAATAGGTAGATTTGCTTCATGCATTCCTTCTCCCTTTTCCTCTCCATGAGTAGTTAGGTGCATCCTAATAGTAAAGGAAGCAGGCCTTCTCAAGAGATTCAACCTCACAATTCAAGTCCCACAGCTTGGAGGTTGTTTCTATGTTTCACAAGGTTGTCCTTAGGTAAAAATTTGGATAGGGGTGCAAAAATTTGCGATGAAAGTTTTTGGCATGCCTAGTGGGACATATTCTAGAAGGTTTCAAGTCTACTGGTGTCAAAAGAGAAAAAATTTCAATTCGATGTTGAGAAAACAATGTTGTTCTCAGTATTCTAGGCCTTAATAGGCTCATTTCCACAAAGCACTTGGCGACTCTATAGCCTTCATATCTAGTTTCCAGACCAGAGTTGCAGTGATCCATGCCCAAAGCTGAAACAAGGGCATCTTCTAGAGGTAAATTTCAATATCAAGAGATTTCATTTTCAAATCCTAGAAGAAGAAAGACTAGATTGTCTCTATCATCAGTTAGGAGTATAAAGGAAGTGCATACCCCTGTAAGATCCATTTCCACTCCTCTTGTTGTTAAGTCTCAATCTAGAATACCATCAGCTCATATCAATAGATCACTTGCTTATATGGCTAGAGCTCATGCTTTTTCCACCTTTAATGGTGGAAGTCCTCTTTTATTGACCCAAAGACATGACATACCAATAGCTGCACTTAAAAGTATACCGGATTTCACTGATGAAACTCCTGTCTCTCCCTTAGAACACATTCAAGAGGTTGCAACTGTTTGTAATATTCATGGTATATCTGAGGATGATGTTGTCGTTAGGCTTCTAGCTTCATCTTTAAAAGGTAAAGCACTTCAATGGTATAGAGGATTGCTTCATAACTCTATAACTAATTGGGATGGATTAGGACCATGATTGTGTAAACACTTTGAGGACAAAAGTGACTACTGGTCACTTTTGGAATAGCTAACTACTATAAAAAGAGCCCCCCGTGAATGTATGACTGATTTCAATTACAGATTTTAGAAAACATGGGACATAATACCTACTTCAATAAAACCTACCCCTGGCAATGCCTTCTTACATTACCTTAGAGCTTTTAACAGTGACATTGCCACTACAATTCAAACCATGGGAGGAGATACTTTACCTGATGCTTATGAAATCACAATAAGGGAAGAAAACACATTGATACAAGGAGGAAAGTTATCCTTAAGGCCTCCTATGCCCTTCTTCCCTGATATCCCAAATCACCAACCAACGATGGCCCCTATTCCCATAACTTCCATACCACAATCCCTTGCTTTAGTCCCTCAAACTTCCACATCTTCAAATGGAATAGATGAAATCAAGGAGATGATGTAGTCTATGATGCTAAACATAGATAAAAGATTACAGGGCCAAGAGAGAAAGTTGAAGATAGCTTCTCTGTGATGCAGAAGTTGAGCAACAAGGTGGTGACTTTGGAAAGGCAACAAGATCAAGGTAGTAAGGCTCATCAATTGCAATATCAAGCTCCAAACAATAGTAGGCCTCCAAATTATAATTATGGGAACAACTCTTTTGATCAGAGTAGGCAGAATAGTCATGCCTCTACTTCAAATATAAATCAAAGTAGGGCCATAGTCCCTCAAAACAATATGGCTTAGGATCAAGATTTTTGTCCCTTCTACAACTACTCTTATGCCTATTGCATGTGTCAAAAGGTTGAATCTTATTTGGCTTTGACCACTCAGGATCTTGCAGCAGAACAATCATGCAAGGAGTACCAATTCAATGATGCCTCATATATGCAAAGACAGGGTGATTGCTCCTTTATGAATCATCAAGTGGAAGAACATTGTAATGTAAACTAGGATTCCATTAATCACAACAGTAAGAGAAAAAGAAGAGCTATTAAAGATAATACCCCTCCTCCTCAAACTTCAATATCAAATACAATGCCTGATATACAAGCAACAAGGGCCTAACCTAATGTTCCTCAACAACAAAGAATAATAGTAGAGGAGATGCGAATGACCCCCAAATCATTCCAACTCAACCTCCTACACATGTATCTCCCAAGGCTTCTACCAGAGCACCTAATGCCTCATTTGGTAGAGCACATGAAGAAGAAAAATGTGAGTATTTCCATGTGGGATATTGTTGCTACTATATCCACGCAAAAGAAGTTGTTGCAGTAGGATTTGGAAAGTATTGAACCAAAGGATCAACCACCTAGCATGGAAAGTGCCACAATCCTAGTACAGCCATCAAGGGAGATCGAGATAAATACACAGGTTAGAACCCCTCCCTTTTATGTTTCTCTAATTATAGGGGATAAACTAGTCCACAATTGCATGATTGATTCAGGGGCTAGTAGTTCAGTGATGCCTAAGTGTGTTGTTGATGTTTTAGAGATGAAATATGAACCCATTGTTAGGGATGTATTACAGTTGGATGGTAGTACTACCAAGACTTTAGGGATCCTTAGGAATGTGGAAATGGCCCTACATGAATGCCCTAGTTGTATTGTAACTCAAGATATATTAGTTGTTGAATTCAAGTCACACTTTGCCATTTGTCTTTCAAGAGACTTCACTACACAAATAGTTGGTTACATATCTTCTGATTGGTGATACATATTTTTTAAAATAAGATATGGGACCAAGGCTTCAATCAGAGCAGAACCTCTAGCCCTCCATCATATTGAACCCTACACCCCTAATCTTATCAATATGAATTGCACTATCCTAGAAATGGATGAGAATGACATAGTAAATTAACCTACCACTTCTCTAGTAGAGATACTTGATTTTCTCTTAGATGAATGGGCTAATGCATATCAATTTGATTCTATATCAGAAACCCTTGAGATAGGTCTTGGTACATATTGTGTGTCAGAAAAGGATGCTCTTGTCCCTAGTCTTACAAAGATACAAGAAGAGATGAGTGGGATATGAAATATGTATTTTGATGGATCAAGAAATAAGAATGGATTATGGGTTGGTGTGATGTTCATTTCTCCTGCACAACTAAGGTACTACTTCTCCTTTAAGTTCCAATTCAGTTGCACTAATAATGTGGCAGAATATGAAGCTCTAATGTAGTGTCTCCAACAAGCACAAAGGAGAGGCATCAAACTCTTAAACATATATGGGGACAGTGAGCTGATTGTTAATCAAATTAGAAATTAGAATGTTACGAAGAACAACCTTCTCAAATTATACAAACATAGAGTTTGGGATCTATTTGAAGGCTTTTAGGATTTCAATATTCAGAGTGTCCCAAGAAACAAAAACAAACATGCTGATAGGCTTGCAACCATTGGTTCTTATTATGATATACCAGAGCATGTTATTGATGAAAAGAAGCAACAAGTAATAATTTTTGTAAGACCTGTCGTCCCAGATAATTGCACAAATTGGCAAGTATTTGATTCTGACTTACAGATTGTTAATTTCTTGCAAAAAGAAGCAAAGTTCTCTGCTAGAAATCAATCCAAGCTGCGAAGTCAATATGGGGACCAAATTATGAACCTGAACTCCAAAAAATTGCCTAAAAGTCTAATCACCTTAGAGGGCATCTTCAACTCTACTAATCAATCCAAAGGTAGAGGTCCAAACCTGACCGTAAAGAAGGATGACTACACACCTGTCACTATTGTTGATGGAAAGACTCTTAACTTGGGAAAGGTATGCACTAATGTTGAACAAAAAGTTTTCATTAATTTATGTCAAGAATTAAAAGATGTTATTTATTGGACGTATGAAGACTTAAGTGGGTTTCACCCAAATTTATTTTAGCATACCATTGATTTAAACAATGATGCTAAGTGTATTAGAAAAAAGAAAAGGCCAGTCAACCCAAAGATTGAACCTTTGATGAGAAAGGAACTATCCAAACTTATAGAAGCCAATATCAATTTCCCTATTAAGTTCTCTTCATGGGTAGCCAATCTTGTTCCTGTTACAAAGAAAAATGGAGGAATCAGATTGTGTGTAGATTTTAGGGATCTTAATAAGCCTTCTCTTAAAGATCACCATCCCCTTCCTTCTATGGAAAAAATTCTATCCAAAGTCAGTGGCTCAAAAAGGTTTTGTTTCTTAGATGGTTTTTCATGTTATAATCAGGTGCTAGTCCAAGAGTCAGACAGATGTAAAATAGCATTCACTACCAAATAGGGTACCTATGCTAATTGTAAGATGTCATTTGGACTAAATAATGTAGGTGCCACATTTCAAAAGGAAATGAAGATGACCTTCAAGGGTGTGCTGGAAATTTTTTTGTATTAGTCTATCTTGATGATATAACTATTTTCTCAAAACATGCAGCAGATCATTTTGATCATTTGAGATAGATATTTGAAAGATGCAGAGAGTATGGTGTGTCTCTGAATCCCAAGAAGTGTGTGTTTGCCACTAACCAAGCAAAGCTCCTAGAACATATTGTGTCAAGAGATGGGTTGACAATAGATCTAAAGAGAGTAGAAGCAATTCTCTCTCTCCCACTTCCCGGTAATAAGAAAGGATTACAAAGCTTTCTTGGTAGGATCAACTTCATAAAAAGGTTCATCCCTGATCTTTCCTCCATGGTGAAGCCTCTCACAGCTATGTTGAAGAAGAATATGGAATTTACTTGGACCAAGGAGGGAAAAACTAGTTTTGAAGAGATCAAGAAATCAATTGCATCAGCTCCTACTCTTGTCAATCCCAAATTTGATAGAGACTTCATCCTTTACTCCCTTGGAGGAGAATCAATTATATCAGTTGTTCTAACACAACTAAATGATGAGAATTTGGAGCAGCCCATTGCTTTCTTTAGCGAGGGGCTCAAGGATTATGAAGGAAGATACAGCTATGTAGAGAAACAATTCCTTGTTGTTGTAAGGGCTCTCAAAAAATTTAGACATCTTTTGTCTCATAACAAGGTTCAACTCTTGGTTCCACATGCAAGTGTAAAGGAGTTCTTGCTAAACAAGGATATCAATGAAAAAAGAGCTAGTGGATCACAAAAGTCATGGAATATGATATTGATATAAGGGTCACCAAACTTGTGAGAGGCAGGGGATTGTGTGAGTAGATGGTCTCTTCTTTTGAGACACTTGAGGAAGTTTCCCTCTTAATATAGAATGAGCAACCAGTAGGGAATGAAAATTAGAATGATTGGTTGCACTATATGACTACTTTCTTGGTAGAGGGAAGATATCCACATAGCCTGAATAAAGCTAAGAGAAGAAAATTACAATTGCAGTCTATCCCTTATGTCTTGGTGGATGGAATACTATTCAGGAAGGATTCTAATGAAGTCCTACTCAAATTTATCAAAATAGATCAGATCGACAAGCTATTAAAAGAGTTCCATGATGGACCTGTTAGTGGTCATTTCTCAGCTAGAGTCTTCAAGGAAGGAGACCTTGTCCTCAAATGGGATGCTAATAGAGTTAAGCTAGGTAGGCACTCCAAATTTGATGTGATGTGGAGTAGCCCATATATTATCACCAACGACAAAGAGTCCAACTCTTTTTAGCTATCTAGGCCTGATGGTGAAGTTCTCCCAATCTCAATAAATGGGATTCACCTTAAGCCTTGCTTTTAGAGAAGGTTAAAGGTTTTGTGTACATATTAGAATAGTTTTCTTGCTTTCCAATAAGTGCACGAGCATAGGTTGTCCCTCTGGAGGATAGCAATTTTTAAAGTTTTGAAGGTTGCAAAGGCTTTTCGTTCCTATTTTGTGGTTGCAAAGAAACAGGGGTAGGGCTATGGTGTTTTACTATGTTCAAATCTTCATGTTTTATGACTTTGTAGCCCAATGGATGCATAAGGTCACTAGTCATATGTATAGCAAGCTTGCATTCCCCCAGAGTTGCTAGAATTGTTGGTCACTTTTGCCTTCCAGCCAAAATTGCCATATTTGAATTTAAACATGTAACGTCCGCATATTTTAAAATTTGAATAAAGTGGGGCACAAAAATATTTCATATAAAACTTCAAGTTATAATTTATTTCCTAAGTGATTGCACACTTTAATATTCTACGAACCCACACCTTACTCACTGTCAGATCCTTCATCATCCACGGTGGTCGCTTCATTGCTATGAGGAGTTGCACGACCTTTATTTCATGCAACATAGCAACAGCTTGATGGACCCCCCCTTTCTTGTCAAAATAGTCAGGTAGTTGTCAGAGCACATTAGCATTTTTTTGGTTTCTCATTGGCCATGATATGACTGTGCAAGGTGTGTGGGCCAATTCCTTCCTGCAACTTCCCATCGTCAAATCTGTCATCATCTAGGGTGGTTGCCTTGTCGCTATGCGGAATTGCACACCCATTACTTCATGCGACATAGCAACATCATGCCACATGTCTGTGTGGGTTCGAGTTTCTTTGGTGAGTCAGATTGAGATGGCGTACAATGGAATCTTCATTGGGTGAGTCTCTGACATGTCTAGGTCGTGGGCCACATGTTCTCAGTTTATACCTTCCATTGTCCAATGCAAATAGATCAATGGTGGTTGCTTTGTTGCTATAAAAAATTGCTCAATATTTATTCATAGTGACAAAGTGACAAGTTGACATGTGACAGGTGGGTTCGTTCCTTTGTGGGCCATGGTGTGGTGGGTCAGTGTCAGATAGGTTGGCAAAGGACCATGCTTCTATTGGTTGGTGCACTAGCAAGATTGATGATTTTTTGAGACCGTCAGATGGTGGGAGATCAATGCCTCTCGCTATGTCACTATAAGAAGTTTCTCGACCTTTAGTCATAGTGAAATAGCAAGGATTCACCACGTGTCCTGGTGGGCCCAATTTGGCAGGTGTAATTTGGTTAACATCACAATTAAATCAACAATATTGCAAGCCTTCATGGTTAAGTTCAAGGGTGGCGCAATCAAGGTGATATGGTGGTAAAGCGCATGAGGACTCCATGAGGTGGCAAAAGGAAATGATATGGTTGGTCCACATGGAGGTTTCTGGTTGCTTGACCAGGTTGACCTATTGACCTCGCTGAATTTTAAAGCCAGAAATGAGAAAGATAGGGTTTCTTGCACGATCTAATCTTCATGATCAATTCCAACCACTTTCCAATGAATGTTGTACCCAGTGAATGAAAGAAAACACTCCACCATCTCTAGTTTTATCCATCTACTTAGTCAGAGTGATTTAATGGTGTCATTTTGTCTTCTCAAGGCTCTATTTTGGAATAATATTGGATTTCATTGTATTTGAATCCGTACTAAGATCAGATTTTTCCCAGGGTTGTATGATTATTCTCTGAAGCATTTAAGACAGTGGTTGTGGAGTAACTCTAGTTAGAAATACCTCAATTATGCCTAATCTATAAAGGCAATTTTTGTAAATTTTGTTAGGGTCGACTCTTCTCTGTTTTCTTGATATTGCTCTACAAAATTCACTATAAATTCCCTTTGCCTCTGAACCTATATGACATTCTACCTTATCGACATTGATTTATTGTGTGAAGAACCATTTGCCTCTCATTAATTTATTGTGGATCTCTACAATCTTGCATGATTGTATCTCTCTTTGGCCTATAAATGATATATAAGTGAAGTCTCTTCTCCCTTATGTCATTTATTTGGGTTTTCTTATCTGCATGTGATTGTTATGTTAAAACAAGTTTGAATGTGTATATCTTTTGGTGTCATGATGGTTCAAAAGTGCATGTATGGATATAGGTTAGTTTGAACACTGTATTTTGGTGCATCACCCCTTAGGTTAGAATAGGTAGATTTGCTTCGATGCATTCCTTCTCTATTTTCCTCTCCAAGAGTAGTTAGGTGCATCCTGATAGTAAAAGAAGTCGTCCTTCTCTGGATATTCAACCTCACAGTTCAAGTCCCACAGCTTGGAGATTGTTTCCATGTTTCACAAGGTTGTCTTTAGCTAAAAACTTTGGACAAGGGTGCAAAATTTTGTGACAACATGAACCAATATATGTTCAACCGCTTCAATCTTCTTCTTAGGATAATCATCTAATACAACAACTTCATCTTCTGACTCATGATACTTATCCAAATCAACAACATTAAATATAGGAGATATATCCATGTCATTAGGTAACTCAACTTCATAAGCATTACCACTATCAAACTTCCTTAAAACTCTACAAGGTCCAAACTTCTTCATCTTCAGCTTACTGTATGTTCCAATAGAAAATCTTCCTTTCTTCAAATGAACCATCATCTCATCACTAACTTCAAAAACATGATGTATTCTAGACTTATCAACATTCTCCTTATACTTTTGATTACCTTGTTCCAACTTCAACTTCACTTCCTCATGCAAAGACTTCATAAAGCCAACAAATTCTTCACCTTCAACACTTCTCTTCTCTTCACCAACAACATCCCTCTGATATTCCTCTAGGTTGCATTCTAGTAACAATCTCAAAAGGTGTTTTTCATGTACTCTTGTTCAAATAATTATTTATGCAAACTCAGCTTGTGCCAATACCATATCCCAATTGCTCAACTCATCTCCAACTAAACATCTCATTAAATTGCCCAAGCTTCTATTCAAAACCTCTTTCTGTCCATTTGTGTATGGATGGAATGTAGAAATAAATCTCAACTCAGTACCCATCTTCTTCCATAAAGTCCTCCAAAAATAACTAGTAAACTTACTATCTCTATCAGAAATAATACTTTTTGGTAATCCATGCAATCTAACAATTTCTTTGAATAAAATCTTAGCAATATGCATAGCATATGATGTCTTCTTACATGATATGAAACGTGTCATCTTAGAAAATCTATCCACAACAACAAATATGGAATCATACGCTCTTGTTAGCTTCGATAATCCAAGAACAAAATCCATACTAATGTGACTCCAAGGTTTCTCATGAACAAAAATAAGTGTATACAATCTAGTATTCTGACTTACTCCTTTTGCAACTTGACAAATTCCACAACTCCTTACAAACTTCTATACATATGTGGCCAATAATTCTTATCCTTCAACAAACTCAATGTCTTATCAATTCCAAAATGTCTAGCCAAACCTCCACAATATTTTTTCTTAATTAAATTAACTCTCATAGCACTTATTGGTATACATAACTAAATTCCTTTAAACAACATACCTTCTTGAATGAAATACTCATCATACTTACTCATGTGATCTAATAGATTTGGTGCTCTACACTCTCTCCACACCTCAGAAAAATTAGGATCAGTATCATACAACTCCTTCATTTCAACAAAACCAAGAACTTCAACCTTCATATCAGACAAAAAAAAATGTCTTTTTCTCAATGCATCAGCAAGTCAATTAGTAACTCCACTCTTATGCTTGATCACATATGTGAAACTCTACAACTACTCAAACAACTTCATATGTCTATGATTCAACATATGTTGACTTCACAAATACTATAAAGATTTATGATTAATATACAACACAAGTTCTTCTTTGGAATCAAATAATGTCTCCACTTCTTTAAGTCTTGAACAATAGCATAAAACTCTTAATCATACACAAAATACTTTCTTTTAGCATCATTCTACTTTCACTAAAGAAAGCAATAGCTTTACCTTCTTGACTCAAAACAACTCATATTGCACTACCACTTGCATCACATTCAGCTTGAAATACCTTATTGAAATCAGGCAAAGCCAATATAGGCAACTCATCAACCTTTTGTTCAAAGTCTCAAAACTCTTATCAGGTTCATGTGTCCACTTAAATATTTTTTATCTCCTCTAATTGTCTCAACCATATCATTACAAACGAGACTGAAATTCTTTATAAGCTTCCCATAGAAACTAGCCAAACCATGAAATGATCTTGCCTCACCCACATTCTTAGGTGTATGTCATTCCAAAATTGATTTTACCTTCTTAGGATCCATTCTCAAACCATAAGCTGAAATCAAAAATCTCAAATACACAATCTCCTCTTGCATAAAAGAACACTTTTTCAAGTTAATCATCAACTTCTCCTTTTTCAATCTCTTCAATACTTGTCTAACATGCTCAAGATGTTCTTCCCTAGTCTTGCTAAATATCTTGAGAACTTCATTCATCAACCTCATGAAAGTACTAGGTGCATTAGTCAAACCAAAAGGCATTACCAACCATTCATGCAAACCATCTTTTGTCTTGAAAGCAGTCTTTCATTCATCACCTTCTCTAATTCTGATCTAATAATAACCACTCTTCAAATAAATCGTGGTAAAATACTTTTCTCCAATCAAACAATTCATTATGTCATCCACCCTTGGCATAGGAAACCTATATTTTACTGTGATATTGTTAATAGCTCTAGAATCAATACACATTCTTCATTCTCCATTCTTCTTAGGTGCTAATACAACAAGTACATCACATGGACTCAAACTTTCTCTGATCAAACCTTTCTATAACAACTCCTGCACTTGTCTATTAAGTTCTTCATTCTCTACAGGTGTTAATCTATATGGTGCTTTGTTTGGTAAACTAGCTCTAGGAATCAAGTCCATACAATGACTTATTCTTCTTACTAGTGGTAAACCATCAGGTATATCCTCTGCAACAATTGCTTTATACTCATTCAACAATCTATCAATTTCTACAGGCACTTAGGTAATACGCTTTTGTTGTCACTTCGTTGTTATTATCTATCACTCGGTCATCACTATTGTCTGTCACTCCGTTACTACTGACACAACTTAGTCTTTTAAGAATTATGACAAAAGAGATTTGATTCTTCTTCATTTCCTTTTCAAATTTATTTCCATTAACCATGCAAATTCTCACAATAGTACAATTAACCTCATTTGGACTTTCAACCAAAGGCAACAATACTTGCTTTCTCCTATTTACCCAAAGAGTATATTGATTTAATCTTCCATCATTTATAGCATATCTATCATATTGCCAAGGTCTACCTAACATAATATGACCACAATCCATAGGCATAACATCACATAGAACTTCATCAAAGTAATTATCAATCTTGAACTTCAGAACACATTGTTCACTTACCAATATCTTATGCTCATCCTTGATCCATGAAACACAATAGTGTTTAGGATGCTTTAGCCTCTGCAACTGCAACTTTGTAACTAGCTCCTCTAATGTCAAATTTGTTGAACTTCCATTATCAATTATCTCTTTGCAACATTTTAGAGCCATCTTATATCTAGTCTTGGAAAGACTTCTCCCTAGGATAGGTTCCTCATCAATTCCCTTATTACACAAAGTTCTTCTCACCATCAAATTTTCTTTAGCCTCAGGTCCACTTGGTAAAACCTCAAGGTCTCCTTGAATCATAGAATTTATGTTACCTTGTTCATTATCACCAAAGGATCGACACTCAAAGGATCTATGACCTTATTTACCACATCTAAAACAATTACCATGAAACCACCTCTAGAGTAAGAATTACCTCTTCCTTAGTAAGAACTAGTACCTCCTCGGTAAGAATTACCACCTTTCTATTCGGTTTTACCTTTGTCATCATTTTTCTATTCAGATTTTCCCTTATCTTGTACAGAATTGTCAGATCTACCACTTTCTCCATAAGATCTACCTCTGCCTCTTTGAAATCTACCACCTCTACCTCTTTGTCTTTGTTCATGCTTCTTTGTCAATATCTCCTCAGATTTCAAGGCATATTGGTATGCGTCTTCCACACTTTCCAATTTCACAAAACTTATCTCATCTTGAATTCCAAATCTCAATCCATTTAGATACCTTGCAAGTTTCTCAACCTCATCATCCACATGTCCAGATCTGATGTCCAATCTATAGAATTCCTCAGTATACTCCTTCATAGGCATGTCCTTTTGTCTCAAATTTTGCATTTTTCTCAACAAGCTAACTTGGTAATCAACAAGAAGGAACTTCTTCTTCACCTTGTTCACCATTTTCAGCCAAGTCTTGATCTTCTCCTTTCCTCTCCTTTGTCTATCAGTTTGCAAATGCTCCCACCACAGTAAGGCATGACCTTCCAACCTAGTGATTGCAATTTTCACATTCCTATTATCAAGAGTGCATTCAAACTCAAAGAACTTCTCCATATCAAAATCCAATCCAACAAAGCATTGGTGTCCAATTTTCCATCATAAGAAACAACTTCTACAACAAGCTTTGAATGTGTCTTAGACAACACTCTCAACAATCTTTCCTCATCTTGATCTTCTTCAAGTTTTGGATTAGGGTTTGTTGTCATTGCTTAACCATCACTCACATCATCAAGATGTGCTCCTCTCCTCTGGGTTGTCTCCACAACATCTAATTTGGCTGCAATTTGTCTCAACATGTCCATAATAGCAGTGTCAACATTTCCTTTGCCTTGAACCATCTTTACAAATAGGTTCTTGCAAGATCGTAACCCTCTGCAAGTTATAGGTCAAATCCACAGATCTGTCACCCTACAACCAAATTCAACTTAGGGTTCCACAGAATCCAATCTCCACAAGGATGAACCTCAAGTTGTGATACCACCTGAGGCAAAGAGTGGGTTGAACAACTAGGGCCAAAGGCACACCTAACTATCCAAACACCTTGTTGAGTAAACACAATAGAAGAAAAGACACAGAGAACAACACCAAGGAGAGAGAACAAAACACTTTTATTGATTCATCAAGTTATCAGCATACATGCTCAATTGTAAGGCCTTCTAGGTTATGGCTAGATACAAAATATAACTTCAAGATCCACGATCTAGCTTCAAATTCACAATTCCATAAACATTTTCTCTAAACTCTCTAAATTCTGCCTCTAAACTAAACCAAATACCTCTACTTATACTTGCCAAAACAACTTATAGAAGATTCTAGAGCGTTACATAATAGAAAGGCTGACCTCAAAACGGTCTATACTCATCCCAAGACAAGATCCTATCATTAAATTCATGATCCAAATTAAATAAATAAGTTGGCTCAAACTAAGAACCAATCATAGAAAAACTCGACCAAAGAAGGACCTGAGCATCAGCAAATATCGGGTTCACTCAGCACATGAAAGAACACTTGGTCAACACTAGATAGCTCGGTTAACACTAACACTGTTGGTTAACATTAACACTGCGAGTACTCGGTTAACATTGTTGGTGCTCGGTTAACACTGCAAACTTGGTGATAATTGCTAGAATGAACAAAAGAGCAGGGTTACAAGGCAACCCAGGATGCTCCTGCATCAATATGTTGTGGATAAATGTTGTTTGAGGGGACGATGCAAGCTTATCTATGAATTTGACTCTCAGGTGGTGGTGAATTTGCTTACTTTGTAGTTGCTTGAGGATGTTAGTTGGCAATTGGCTTCAGTTGTTAATCAAACGCTTCTCTTTTATACTTCTCTAGAGTATGTTAGTTTTAATTACATTCCTCGAGAGTGGAACAGAGTTGTTGATTGTCTGGCCAAATGGGCTTCTAATCATGTTCAAGATTGGAATATTGTGGATAGGGGGCATCTACCCTTGGATCTGTCTCATGAGTTAGATGACCTTGTTGCTCAGGATAGAGCACCTTGTTGAGCTCTCCTTTTTGTTTCTTTTTTTGTCTTAATAAATTTTTACCCCTCTTTTAGTTTTCAAAAATAGCATTTTAACTATTCAAAAAATGAACACACTAGAAAATTTTACACCCCCAAAATCAAGAGATGAGAACTTCAAACACCACTCTATAGATACAAATTCCAAAAACAAATTTCATCTCTAGGAATGTAAAGATTTTAATTCAATAAGAGTTCAAAAATAAAAGTTTCAACTATTGATTTATCATAACTTAAAATCTAGTCATATAATGAAAATCTAGATCTTATTTATTATTTGAAAATTATGATATTTTGATTACCATGGTAACTTATAATCTTGAATTGATTGGTTCTAACTATATAAACTTTCTATTATTCTATAGAAAAATCCTCTCAATATTATTAATGACACACACACACACACACAAAGTTTACGATGTATATATCTTATAATCATTTGATAAATGCCAGTAATAGTAGTTTTTTTAATATGATTATAAATATATATAATAAAAATATATAATGAATAAATTACTTGATCATAAATAGATATTCATGTTAAAGATATAACAGATTAGAAACATAAAGATTATAAAAATTGTATAAAACCATGAAACAAGTATAAAATATAATTATTCCTATAAATAAAAAAGTTATATACATATTTTAAGTTTGTAGAATACATAAGTTAAAAAAATTATATTATTTTTTTTAAAATTATATAATATTAAAACTATATTTTTTGAATTTTCATTTTAATATATTATAACATTATATTTACATTTATAAATAATGTTAAAGCAAAACAAATCTTTATTGAGAACTTTAATAAATTTTATTATTATTCAAACTAATCATAATTCCATAATTCACTATTATTCAAACTAATCATAATTCCATAATTCATTTTGAGTATTGTATAGATAGATTACTTTTAATTATATATGTATTTTTAACATTAATATTTCAGATCAGAAATGGCGATCTCTTTCATCTTAATGAAACTTTGATGCTAAAAGACACACACAACAAAAATTATTATTATTATTGTAATTTCAACTCTATTCAATACTAATAATTTGAAGAAAAAAACAACTCATATTATTAGCTTAAAAGAGTCAAAGTACTCTCGTGATTACATCCTTCGTTTCGAAGTAGTGAAGTTGAAGTTAGAGCAGGTGGTTTGCTGAAAAAGCAAGGAAGAGGAGAAGCCCAGCGATGAGTTGGGAAGATCAAAGTGGAGAAAATTGTTCTCCATCTGATATGTCCCAATGACAATGCTAGTAACAGGATCTTCGCCACCATCAACAAACCCCAAACACATCACTTTCTTGCTGACCTGGACCATCGAGTTGGCACCGAAGATCCTCCACGTGGCATTATTCTGCAGCACGAGGTCAATAGTTGGCACAGCAGGACCCACGCGGGTGGACCCCACTCCGGCAGAGTTAAAGCACGTGTCAAACGGCGCCACGGTGGCAGCGGCTTGGGTAACATTCATTCTACCTGCCACGTCAGTAAAGACCTTGACCAGAGAGTTGTAGATCGCGGTGGAGAGCTGCGTGTAAGAGACAAGCGTGTTCAGCTTGACGCCGCCACGTCCGCGCGAGCCGATCTGGAGGCTCGACTTGTTGAAGGCCACGTCGTGACCGTTGACGTGGATGCCACGTACGCCGATGTAGTAGTCGTCTGTGTAGAAGTTGTTCTTCAGCAGGGGTGTTGTGATGAGCCTCGTGGACAGATCCCTGCCAGGTGGAGGAAGAAAGACGTATGGCTTGCTGCCAAAGAAGAGCGCGCCGGGTGAGTTGGCAGTCGAAGGCAAGCAAATGGCGAACTCCCGTGATATTCCAAGCGATGCCGCCAGCTGAGCTGGCAGTGCCAGCGAGGATGCCGTCAATCCGGCCATCCCCGTCGCCTTGCTGGAGTAGTCCCGGAAAGAGTCCTTTTCTTCGGCGCAGGCAAAGACCACAGGGGAGGCCTTAACGTACCGACCAGGGTTCGAGCCTGACGTGGCGCGGACGGACACCACGTCACGTGCCAGCTCATAGCTGGGAGCTCCCGGAACTACGCAGGTGCCGTTGTGGCAGCCGGGGGCCGTCGGGGAATAACAGATGCTGCAGCTGGAATATTTGTATGACTTGCAGAGGGTTTCGGTGCAGGGGAGGGGAGAGTCGGTGGAGGATTTGTATGATTTGGCGGAGCAGCGAAGGATGGAATAGTCAGTGGTGAGATCGAGCACTAAATGCTGCTTCTGCGCTGGGGTTTTCTGCAGGATTTCCACTGTAAAACGCAGGGTTTTGGCGTCCTTTGTAATGGGGGCGACTAGAGCTTTTCGGGACACGGCATTTGCCGGCAATTGACAGAAAATGCAGACAATGGCGGCAGCAAACAGAGCAAGACGGGGAGGAGCCATTTTGTGTGTGTGTCTGGTTTGTGATAGCGGTGAGGAAGTATAAATAGCTTTTGTGTGTCAGTCAACGGGAGGAAGGGCCGTCGCTATTGACTGCGAAAGTATGTGTGAAGACAAAAATTATAATGTTTATCTGTCATTTTTCGGTGTTATCGAAACCAAGGTGCGCACTCGGTTGCAGGATCAGATTCTTTATTCTTTTCGAGAGGATCCACGTGCGAGTTTTAATTTTCGTCAAAATCAGCAACTACGATCTTATCCATCTCTTTTGAGTTGGTGATACTTTCTTCAATACAATCATTGTAGGCAAGTTGGTACATCTATGCACATTACTAGCTAATGGAATGAGCTTCAGTATCATCAGATTTGGTCAGAAACAATATGTGCTGCACAGACAATCATGCATTGCATCGTCACAATATATATATTAGCAGCCGCATGCTTTTGTACGCAAGAAGTATGAGATATGTCCGGTGTTTATTCCATCAATCACCTGGATCTACGCCGTATATTAACAGATCACAATTTCGAGGGTCATCCATTACAAAAACTCTCCCCTTAGTGGATATGTGGAAGTACGCTACGATGATCCGGAGAAACATGTGGTTTCTAAACCAATTGAGATGACCCAAGAATCCCGCTATTTCGATTTTGCTAGTCCTTGGGAACAAATGGCGAGTGCGCCGATAGGAGATGAGATTTAAGAGAAAAATGTAGAATGAGCATTAAATAATTTAAATATAAACTTTTTTAAAATGAAAGTATAAAAATAAAAAAGTTGAAGATTAAAATATAGATATAAAATTTACAATATTTAGAAAATTTGAATATTGCTTAACAAATGTGTTCAATAATTTCAATATTTTACAATTAAATTTGATTTATTAAACATTAAAAAAATTATCATTTCAAAAAAAACTATCAAAAAATTTATTACGAAAAATTAATAAATAAAATAAAATAAAATAAAAAGAAAAATAGTGACATCTCTAACAAATATTCTATTGACTAAATAAATTATAGAAATTGAAAAAATAATATTTAAAGAAAAAACTAAACTAATATAAAAAAATAATTTAAAGTAATTTAAAAACTAATGCCTAAATCAGTTTAAAAAATCAAAAGTTTAATAAATAGAGATCACAACATAATCTAATGTGGAGATCGCAAGTAATTATTTTTTAAATAAATAAGAAAAGAAAAATAATAGTTAAAAGTGGATATTAAATTAGATTATTAATAAATTTTAATTTAAATAACATAATATTTACTAAAAGATTTTAAATAGATTAATAAATATTATTTATTTAAATTAAATTTATCAAATATGAAAAAAAAAATATTTAAAAAAATCATCAAAAATTCTATTATGAAAAATTAATAAAAGAAATACAAAAAAAAGTCTAATAAATATTCTATTGACTAAATAAATTATAGAAACTAAAAAATAATATTTAAAGAAAAAATTAAATTAATATAAAAATAATAATTAAAAAACTAAAATCTAAATCAATTTTAAAAATCAAAAGTTAACTAATAGATCACAATATGAATTAATGTGGAGATCACAACTAACAAATAAAAAAAGAAAAACAATAGTTAAAAGTGGAGATAACAAACTAATAAATATCAAAACAAAAGTTAAAAGTGGAAGGAGATAAAAAATTGGCCGATAAATAATTAACGGGAAAGATTTTCAATTTTCTAACCAAACTCTTGCAAATTTTCTATCAAAAATTTAAATTCCGAGAACAAAGTTCCCACAAATAGCCTATCAGCTAAATAAACATTATCTAGCGCTCGCATTGAAATAAGTGCAAGAGTTACTTCCATAAATTAAAAAAATTAAAAATAATAATATTTAATCTTATTTATCTATAGAAAAAATATATTAATTTAATTTAAAATATCTTATATAGAAGTTTATTTTGTTGTTTCTACAATTTTAAAATACAATCTTAATTTTCGTTGTTTGTGAATTCTACTTTCAAAACGTAAAAATGATGTGCAACGATAATATTGAATTTATAAAGAATAGAAAAATTATATATCAAATTAATTTAAAATATCTTATGTAGAAGTTTATTTGTTGTTTATACAATTTTAAAATACAATCTTAATTTTGGATGTTTGTGAATTCTATGTTCAAAACGTAAAAATGATGTGCAATGATAATATTGAATTTGTAAATAATAGCATTGTGTATAATATGGTGTATCTTCTCAATCTAATCTAATTAGTGTAAGATATTATTTGTTTTTGAATGCAAATGGGGTTGCAAGCATACTAGATTTAATCATGGAGGAAACTCTCTTGTTAAGCATGATCAAGTTGTAATAGATGGGTGACCTATTGAAAAGTCCCCATGTTTCACCTCTATGAGCATCATCTAGATCCAATGAGATTCCATTTATTCTCATAAGACATAGATTCGTGTGAATCACTACTCATTAAACACAGGTCAATGAGTTTGACTCAAAAACTATACAGTTAAGTCCTAATAGCAATATCACAATTTGACTTGTTGGGGAAAATGTTTCATACTTATCAATAAAAAAAAAATTGTGAGATGGCTAAATCTCTACTTAAGTCTCTAGACCAAAACATGCAATTGACATCTATTGACTTGTAGGATGGTATGGAAAATTGATACACAAAAAATTACATTTAATTAATACAATTAAAATTGATCAAGATGGAGGCATATAAGCATGAAGAAGACACGTGATATTTTACTCTAATTTCAAACAATATAATAGCTCTAAAAGAATGACAAATAAATTTTAACATATAAATAATGACTATACACTCTTTTTTTTTTTTTTTCTATTTTTTCATGTAACTTAGCAACACTTCTCTTACTTATTTTTTTAATAAAACTTGACTAAAATTAAGTACTCTTTATAGTATGTCAACCATTAAGATGAAGGATGAATATGAGTTCTTAGAAGTATAAAATTCATTGACCTAATACCTATAGTTATCTATAAATATTGTTTCTCACTTGAAAACATCTTTGTCTACACCTTAAGTAATAGAGCACATGGATGATGGTCTTGCTCACTATTGAGAAATAACTTCAATGAAAAATCACTTCTTTAATGACTTTTGCTTCTCAAAGAAATAACTACGAGCAGAATTTGATCATCTAAAGTCATGACTACATATGCCTACTTAAAGGTATCATGGTTGTAAGTGACCCTAAATTTATTAGAAAAATAAAGGTTGAAATAACAACTCTTAGTTATTGTTTTGATTAAGTAAAAATAGGTTTTGAAAGGACCCGAAACCTTATACAAAGGGCAAGATAGATATAACAATGAGGATCAAAATACAAATGTGGAAAGCCACCCGGTCAAACAGAGGGACACACCAAAGTGCCCAACAAGAGGGCAAATAACCCAAGAAGTTACAAACCATCAAGATTTACATTTTGGTTTAGTCTTTTGAGAACGTAAAGACATATCAAAAGAAGGAACAGAGGATTTGCCTTTTTTTCCTTTGACTGGTGTCTAGCCATCCTCTACCTTCCTAGTAGCCTTCTGCCAATCCCTTCTAACCCCCAAAAACTTGTCATCAGTGTTCTGGATAGAGTCAACAACAGAAAAAGGGACAGCAACAACATTATGATCCAAAGCCATCAAAGGAACAACAATGGAATCAATAGAGATAACAGTAGGCGATGAGTCAGAAACAGCATTCTGATTCAAAACTATTGAAGGGACAACCTTCAAATCATCAGAAACAACAATAGAATCCTTAGCCAAAGAGAGATCAAAATGCGAAGAACTATCCGAACCATCCACCTCCATAGAAACCTTATGAATAGTATAGTGATCATCCAAAACCCCCAACCACCAAGAAGGTGATTTCTTCGATCTAGCCTTGTCAGAGGAGAAACTCGCAACAAGATGGCTGGTCTTATGGCATTTTCTGCATTTGAAAGGAATACCCTCATAATCAAGCAGTTGAATCCAAGAACCATTTGGAGAAGCCAACTTCAACATTTCTGGAAGCCCCTTGGAGGTATCCATCTCCACTAGGATGCGAGCATATGTAGTCCTAAAGACATTGGAAGAAACTGAATCAACCAATATGAAATCCCCAAGAGCATCCCCTATAGCCTCTAGGACTGAACCCTGCCAGAAATGAAGGGGAAGATTCGGTAACCTCACCCAAAGAGGAATCTTATTAAAAGTTTCAGTAGTTGGATTAAATGTCAGAAACCAAGGTTTGGCCATTAGGGGAAACCTTTCCTCCCAAGAGAAACCATGACCCAAGATGGCATTTCTGTCATCAGAAAATTAGCAAATTTCACAATAAAAAAGCCCTTTGCCACAGGGTAAATTTGTACTTCATCCAAAATGATTGGCTCTTAAAATTTGGAGATCCAAGCATGCAAATCTAAAAGAGAGGGCCAAAAACCCCTAAAACGAAAAATAGTAGCTGTATTGGAGTAATCCACCACATATGAGTGGATCTCATCAACATCTTGTTCAAAATGAAGCACAAGGGGATTACTAACTAAGACAAGCACAACCGAATAACTGACAGAAGGAGCAACTGAACGGAGCCCCTTCCTCACAAGATTAGAAATCCCTACCTCATATGCGGCAATGTGAGAGGGCAGATCGATCAAGAGAACCCTTCATAGTAGGAGCACCAAGAACAGGACCAACCCTAGCTACAATAGTCACGATAGCTGGAACCCTAGCTGCAACAGTCACCATAGGAGTCTTAGTAACACCATGGGTAGGCAAAGTCGTCGCAAAAGCAGGAGTCTAAGTAGCACCACGGGTAGGCAAAACCATCGCAAAAATTGACATGGTAGCCCTTGTAACTAGTGCAGGAGAAATTAGAAGATGAGAAGGAGAAATTGTAGGAGCGAGAGCGGGAGTTTTCTTCCCCAGTGCAGGAGAAATCACAGGATGAGCGGGAGAAATCGTAGGAGCGGGAGCAGGAGTTTTCTTCACCAGTGTGAGAGAAATCATAGGATGAGCAGGAGAAATCGTAAGAGCGAGAGCGAGAGTTTTCTTCATCGCAATAGTTACTCTTAGTTATTGTTAATTAACCATTCTAATTTTAATTTTTAAAATGACTACAATTGATGATATTGTTATTAGGATTCAACAATGTATTTTTTCACTCAATCTCATTGGTCATGCTTCATTAGTAGACATTCAAAAGAACTCATCTCTCATGTACATTTAGCATCTTTGCATCTAAGTGATGCTCATATAGGTGATGCATTAGGCCATCCTAGGAGGTCACCCATCCTAGTACAACAACTTAAGTTCACTCAATCATAGAGTTTTTGAAGATTAAGCTCACCAAGTTTTCTATACAATCTCCTTTATCAAAACATGTAACTCAAGGCACCAAAGAATCATATTTAAAATGATGTAATTAGTACAAACCAAAAAAGAAATAGCTTGAAACTTTGTATTTGAGCCATGTCCAATGGTCAAACTAGCCACATTATCCCACTTTGAATGTCTCAATTACTAATTTTCCTTTTTTTTCCAAAAAAAAATTCTTTAGAACTATAGTGAAAGGACATTCTCATCCTAACAATATGTCGTGTTTGAATCCTATTAGAAAGGTCTTTTGTTGAGTCTAAAACATTTTATGCTCATTATTATTCATGGTATGGGGCTCATTAGAAAGCTCATTCGCATCCTCATCCATGGTATGATAATCATTAGAAGAGACATTCTTATCTATGGTATGATACTCACTAGAAGGTTCATTCTCATCCTCATTCATAGTATGATACTCCTACTAATGCATTCTCAATTTCCAATTCCACATCATCTACAAACTTTTGTGTGCAATGAATGTAGATATGATCTTGTAGCTTTGATTTCACAAAGCTCAAATCCATAATATCATCTAACATGGCCAAAAGTTGGGATGATACAAATGCTCTACTTCCTCATTCTCTTTAACTAGTTATTGCTCTTCTAACTGTTAAAATTTTAAAATTGTCCCATCTGAAAATGAAAGCACTTCATTTTGATACCATTTGGTCCTCCTTAGTGTGGCTTTGGTCTCTCTTTCTTCCTCCAAGTATTGCTCAAATTTTTAGGTCATCTCTCATTTTCTGGCATGGCCTTATTCTATCACTTTTTTGGTCATATCTTTCGATGGTTCCACTGTTTCCTGGATCTTTCTACACTTTGTCTAAGACCTTGGAGACCTCTATTTTCAGACCTAGGGAATAGGTTGATCCAAGTCAACCTATTTCAAAAGAGGAAAACCCAGGTCAAAATCTTCCCCAAGGTTTTTGATTTTTGGGGCTTGGAGTGTCTTAGGTCTCTCAATTATTTAATTTAGCTCCCAGGTTAACCTACTTTGTTTTCAATCCTGAACAAATAATATATAAGGAGGCTTGGGCATTTCATTTTCATCCATCATTATCATCATCATCATCCTGCAAGTAATCAAGAGAGGTCCTACATTTGTTGAGAAGACTTCAAGAAAATCAAGCATTCCCTTCTTGTATCAAGCTTCTTCCTTCAAGGTGGTAGTAGAGTTCAACCTCTAAGGAGGAGATATGTCATTCCAAATTAATCTAGTTCTTCCATTCTTCATCAAGGCATATCACATATATTTATTTCATATGTGTTGGTAAACAGATTGTTCTTTCCAATGTAACTCTTACATGCCCGAACCTGTGAGAAACAATTTGATACCAACAGTTGGATAATCTATCATGAGATTGATAGATTTTCTTTGAATTGAAAGGTGCAGCTCCCTTATCAATGATATTCAATGAATTTGTTTGTTCCTAAACTAATTAAATACATTCTTAACCCGAGAACGGAAGAGGAAAACCAAGCCAGCTCTAGATAGAACTAACTCAAGCAGATTTTAGTTCCTAAACCTATCCAATGCCAAGAACCCACAATTCCTATGACTTCTTGATACCGGTAATGCAATATGGATGCAAATTATGTGAATGCAATGAAGAAATGAAGATTTAATATTCAGATTTATGCAATAAGAATACGTGCAAATACTCTGATCTACAACACATTCATTATTTGACACAAGATGCAAGATAATGTCCAAAACTGAACACAACAATACTATGATTGAATATATTCAGAAAATAATACTCAAATTCTCTGATTTGAAGCAAAACTCTTCTTTGTTTTGAACACAACAAATACAATGCTCTGATTTTTATTTGCCTGCAACTCTAGCCAAATCTATTACAGAAATCAATTCATGAAATGAAATGCATAAAATAAACTACTGTCTTCCCTCTACTCTAGCAATACCTACTCTTGCAGAAAAGAAGCCCCTCTCAATGGAAAAGGTTTTACAATAAATACATTCTCCAGCAACTGTTTGGTTTCTTCCAGTGACTTTTCAATTCTGTAACTGATCTTGTCTCTTCAACTTCTCATATTTTTTCTTTTGAAAACTGATATGCTTATTAACTTTTAAAGTTAATAATGATAGATATTAACATATTTAAATTATATGTTAACAATTGACATTTAAATATGTTAAATCAATATCAAAATCTTTCCTTCATCGAGTGGACAGCAAAATAAATAGTTCTGCCAGGTAAAAATGAGCCATTTTTCATGGGGCATATCTTTTTATTCTACCGTTGGATTGAGCTCATTTTTGGATATGTTCTTCCAAACTTAGTTATCTTCATCCTGACTAGAGCAATCGTGAAAATAATCAATGAGTAAAAAGATATGAATTTCTAAATTCTGCTCTATATGACTGCTACAAAATCAGAATTAATAAAATAAAATTTCCAACCATTGTTCTTTCAATGCTCTATAATCCATGTCTTCAATCTGCAACAATGTTATCTTCAATTCTTACAATGTTAATTCTCTGCTAAAATTTGGGAGAAATTCTCTGGAATTCTTATAGCGGAAATCTGACTTTTGTCTTCTCCCTTTGGTGGAAAATTCAACTTTGACTGCGAAAGTCGTAGTGGAAAATGAATTTTCCATTTTCATGTAGTGGGCACAATTTTGATGTAGATTGATTCACAAATTATTTTTCTGGAGTAATGTTGATGCTAGACCCCATATACCTTCATCTTGGATTGAGATTTGCCTTTTCTCTCCTCATGTGGAAAATTGGACTTTGCCTGCGAAACTCGTAGTGGAAAATGAATTTTTCGCTATGCATTTTTCTTTTTGCCGAAAAATCAGAAAAGTGCTTCTCCATGGAAAATTAGAAAATGACTGCGAAAGGCGCAGTGGAAAATGAGTTTTCCATTACACATTTTTTCTTTGGTGGAAAATCCCAAGTTGGCTTCTCCATTGTGGAAAATTAGAAAAGTGCTACGAAAGTCGCAGTAGAAAATGAGTTTTCCACTACACTTCATTTTTCCTTTGGTGGAAAATCCTAAGTTGACTTCTCCATTGTGGAAAATTAGAAAAGTGCTTCTCCATGGTGGAAAATTAGAAAAGTGCTACGAAAGTCGCAGTAGAAAATGAGTTTTCCACTACACTTCATTTTTCCTTTGGTGGAAAATCCCAAGTTGACTTCTCCATTGTGGAAAATTAGAAAAGTGCTTCTCCATGGTGGAAAAATGAACTTTGGCTTCTATTTGCTTCCACATTTGTATATCTAGACCCAGAAATAATTTAATCCTTCATAGAAACTTTGTTAAGCATACTGGGAACAATTTTTGGAAAATTCTTTATGGGAGGCAACTTTAAAAGTTTAAAAAAAAAAAAATGGTGTATTGAAAGTGCACCTACAGCTGGCTCTAAATGGGGATTATGTGCTACAAAGTGCATAAAGAATCTAGAATCTCTAGCAAAAGACAAGTGCTTATCCATTGGGTTATAGAGTCTAAGCACAAAGAAGACCATCAAAGAATTGCTTGCCGAGAGGGTGGAGGGGAGTAAGGGAAAACCAAAACTAAGAAAGCAGGGTATACTAAGCTATGCACACCAAAAATATGGAAACAAAAGCTTATTTAAAAAATACAGGTGAGGAGAACTCACCAAAAAAAGAGCAAGCAGGAAGAAACTCACACATGGCCATTAACCGGAAGGGAGAAGTATGAACCTTTCTGGAAAAGAAAATTATGCTCCAGCAAGTTAAACCAAAAACATTTCCCCTTGGCAACTTCATCATAATCAAAACCGAGTCCAGAGGTACGCTGAAAATATGTGGCCCAGAAATCTCTTCCAAACAACCATCCTTCATCATATGTTTTTGATTCATCTATGCCTTCCTGCACATTACTTCTTGCACCATTAATCATTTTATGTGAGGAAGAAAGGTATAAAGATTTTGAATCTGGTACAGGAACACACTCACCTTCATCTCTTTCTACAACATCATTTTTAATAGAGATTCCAACATCTGAAACAATATTGAAAAATTCAGGATACTCAAATGGTTCTGAAAATGATGTTCCATCATATGCACCTTTATCACAGTCGGTTTGAATAGAACTTTTAGATTTCAAATCCAGGCTAAAGTAAAATGATTCTTCATCACACATAGGGTCAATCTGGACTGAAGTAACTTCATCCTTTCTAGTAGCTATCAAGTTTGAAAACTCCCTATACAAATTCAAAACTTCAATACTTGAATCAGTTGTAGAAGAAGACTTACATTTGGCAGGCACCAAGATTCGATTAGCTTCTATTTCATGACAAAGAAAAATATAATATGGCTCTTCATCATCTTCATGATGCTGCAACACATTGCAAGGTACTGAAGATCTTTGTACAAAATCTGTTCTTACACCCTTTTCTTCAACTAAAATTTCAGACTTAATTTGATAATCATTGAAACATGATCCAGCCTTTCCATCGATACATAGTTTGTTGGGAACGTTTAACTTTGTACTTTCATCAAAAGAAAATGATTCTAATATAGGATCATCATAAACTTGTGAAGATCGAAAATCATTTTTAATATCATCTTCTTCAAACTTAAAAGTTTCATATTCCGCTTGCGTACAAACCAAAGGATGATTTTCAAAAGAAACTTTATGTAAAAGATGATCATCATTTTCATCAAATCTGAAACTTGTAACCTCAGGAACAAAAGAAACCATAGACAAATCCTCATTTTCTATTTCACTTACCATTTCCCAGTTGCTATCAAGAGTGTCTTTGCCCATTGAAATTTGTGCCTTTGGAAGTTGGGGTATTTCTTGTTCTCCAAGAACTGAACAATTAACTGGCATTGGTTCTTGATTTACTGGTTTTTCTTCAAGCACTTTTTCTGAAACAGAACTCCCCCATCTTTGGTCTTGGACATTAAAGTACCGCTGGTATATACACCTTAACAACATAGTGGATTGATGATCTTCGGAAAGACTTAATCTATTCTTTTCAACTTCAGCAATGCTTTGTTTAAACGCAGTCCAAAGAAATTGTAAATTGAAATCACTTTCAGCTTCTATCTCTTTGAATGTGGGTTTTCTTCTGGTTTTCTTTCTTGGTTGAACCTCTTGTTCGCTCAAGACCGAAAAATTATAGGAGATGTGATGGTGCGGAACTTCTGCAATCTCATCATTATCTACCTTCAATTCTTTTCTTAGTTGCAACACCCTTTCTCTACAATGCTGCAATAACTTTGATTTTATTTCCAGCTCCTTTAATTTGTGATACCTGGCACAAACACTTTTCCATAAAAGGACTGGTGCATGATCTTCTTCAATGCTCAAATTCATTTTTCTTCCATGGGTAATGCTTTCTCTAAAAGCATCAAAAAGATCACGCAAGACTGCATCTTGAGTTTGATGAAGTTCAATCAAAGAAGGATCTAGCCTTCTTCCTTTCACAACTTTAATGGGCATGGTCTTTTAATAACAGAGTCGCCAATCTCCTGCAAGTAGAGATAATAATAATTCTGAAAATGAAAGCACTGGACTCTTCAACCAGAAATGATGAGAATCAAAATAGAGTCGCCAATCTCAAGTAGAGATAATAATATAAATTGAGGAAGTAAAACTTCAGCACTAATCTTCTTTTCCGCTTCCCCAGCGAAGTCGTCAAAAATCTGTTGGTAAACAAATTGTTCTTTCCAATGTAACTCTTACATGCCCGAACCTGTAAGAAACAATTTGATACCAACAGTTGGATAATCTATCATGAGATTGATAGATTTCCTCTGAATTGAAAGGTACAGCTCCCTTATCAATGATATTCAATGAATTTGTTTGTTCCTAAACTAATTGAGTACGTTCTTAACCCGAGAATGGAAGAGGAAAACCAAGCCAGCTCTAGACAGAACTAACTCAGGCATATTTTAGTTCCTAAACCTATCCAATGCCAAGAACCCACAATTCCTATGACTTCTTGATACCGGTAATGCAATATGGATGCAAATTATGTGAATGCAATGAAGAAATGAAGATTTAATATTCATATTTATGCAATAAGAATACGTGCAAATACTCTGATCTACAACACATTCATTATTTGACACAAGATGCAAGATAATGTCCAAAACTGAATACAACAATATTCTGATTGAATATATTTAGAAAATAATACTCAAATTCTCTGATTTGAAGCAAAACTCTTCTTTGTTTTGAACACAACAAATACAATGCTCTGATTTTTATTTGCCTGCAACTCTAGCCAAATCTATTACAGAAATCAATGCATGAAATGAAATGCATAAAATAAACTACTGTCTTCCCTCTACTCTAGCAATACCTACTCTTGCAGAAAAGAAGCCCCTCTCAATGGAAAAGGTTTTACAATAAATACATTCTCTAGCAACTGTTTGGTTTCTTCCAGTGACTTTTCAATTCTGTAACTGATCTTGTCTCTTCAACTTCTCATATTTTTCCTTTTGAAAACTGATATGCTTATTAACTTTTAAAGTTAATAATGATAGATATTAACATATTTAAATTATATGTTAACAATTGACATTTAAATATGTTAAATCAATATCAAAATCTTTCCTTCATTGAGTGGACAGCAAAATAAATAGTTCTGTCAGGTAAAAATGAGTCATTTTTCGTGGGGCATATCTTTTTATTCCACCGTTGGATTGAGCTCATTTTTGGATATGTTCTTCCAAACTTAGTTATCTTCATGCTGACCGGAGCGATCGTGAAAATAATCAATGAGTAAAAAGATATGAACTTCTGAATTCTGCTCTATATGACTGCTACAAAATCAGAATTAATAAAATAAAATTTCCAGCCATTGTTCTTTCAATGCTCTATAATCCATGTCTTCAATCTGCAACAATGTTATCTTCAATGCTTACAATGTTAATTCTCTGCTAAAATTTGGAAGAAATTCTCTAGAATTCTTATAGCGGATATTTGACTTTTGTCTTCTCCCTTTGGTGAAAAATTCAACTTTGACTGCGAAAATCGTAGTGGAAAATGAATTTTCCATTTTCATGTAGTGGGCACAATTTTGATGTAGATTGATTCACAAATTATTTTTCTGGAGTAATCTTGATGCTAGACCCCATATACCTTCATCTTGGATTGAGATTTGCCTTTTCTCTCCTCATGTGGAAAATTGGACTTTGCCTGCGAAAGTCGTAGTGGAAAATAAATTTTTCGTTATGCATTTTTCTTTTTGCCGAAAAATCAGAGAAGTGCTTCTCCATGGAAAATTAGAAAATGACTGCGAAAGGCGCAGTGGAAAATGAGTTTTCCATTACACATTTTTCCTTTGGTGGAGAATTCCAAGTTGGCTTCTCCATTGTGGAAAATTAGAAAAGTGCTTCTCCATGGTGGAAAATTAGAAAAGTGCTACGAAAGTCGCAGTAGAAAATGAGTTTTCCACTACACTTCATTTTTCCTTTGGTGGAAAATCCCAAGTTGACTTCTCCATTGTGGAAAATTAGAAAAATGCTTCTCCATGGTGGAAAATTAGAAAAGTGCTATGAAAGTCGCAGTAGAAAATGAGTTTTCCACTACACTTCATTTTTCCTTTGGTGGAAAATCCCAAGTTGACTTCTCCATTGTGGAAAATTAGAAAAGTGCTTTTCCATGGTGGAAAAATGAACTTTGGCTTCTATTTGCTTCCACATTTGTATATTTGGACCCAGAAATAATTCAATCCTTCATAGAAACTTTGTTAAGCATATCGGGAACAATTTTTGGAAAATTCTTTATGGGAAGCAACTTTAAAAGTTTAAAAAAAAATTAAAATGGTGTACTGAAAGTGCACCTACAATATGATACCCTTCTTATTTTCTTGATCATGGAATTGTTGTACGACCAAGATTCTCTCTTGTACAAGGAGTTTTTTTTTTTTTATGACCAAGGTTCTGTATACTAGATGTGCTTTATTGTATGAGCAAGGATCTCATGTTGTATTAGACCCATTATTATGTTGTACTAGGCATATACTTTGCTCATGCAATAATCGATTGACTTTTTTCACATTATAAATAGAGGACACTACTGCATGCAGTTGAGAAAACCTAATTTGTGTTTTCAGTGCCCTTTCTTAAGATGTTGTCTCCCTATTCATAACATATCGTCTTGTAATCGCAGCTAAAGCATTTGTAGGTATTACTCATATTTTGGCTTATGGTTACTTGGTAATGAACTTGTATGCTCAACCATGTTAAGAACATTTACTTTGGGCTTATAAGGAAGATCTACATTTTTTATAGTATTTAATAGTTTCCTCCTAGTTAACCATGAGTGCTTTCAGGCTAAACCTCTTGTGATTTGTGGATGATGTTTGGATCCATGAAGGGCAATCTTGGGAATGCATGTTCTTCATTCCAAGTCTATATGATTAGTTGTCTAGGAGCTGTTGGGAAGAGTTTGAGAAGTCTTTTATGTGTGCTTGATCATGTATCAACCATTATATTCTCTTAGCATGATGTTCTTTTCATTTTTTATTATTGAATTTTTCTTTTTGCTATATCATTTTAGTGTCATCCTGGTTAACTAGGAGTACTTTCCGGCTTTAGCCTCTTGTGGTTTGTGGATGATGTTTGGATCCTTGAAGTGCAATAGTGGGAATGTGTGCTCTCCATTCTAAGTGTGTATGGGTAGTTGTTTGGAAAATGTTGGGAAGTGTTTGAGAAGTCTTTCGTGTGTGCTTGATCATATGTTGATCGTTATTTCTCATAGCATGATGTTTTATGCTTTTTTTATTATTTATTATTTCACTTTGGTATATTATATTATTGTGGGACTTATTATATTATATTATATTATATTATATTATATTATATTATATTAGCTCCTACTTATCAATTTTATATTAGTGTTGGGCTTATTATATTTCAAAAATAAAATTTTGTGCTTGGTTTTAACCTTTGATTCCAAGGGGCTTTGTGGAGATGACAATATAGGACTTTATTCTTCATCCACATTTAAGTCAACGCCAATATTTAAAACCCCCTCCAACAACCATGATGCTTTCTCTAGTTCAATGGGAAGAGAAATGATATCTCCAACATTGGTATGTTATTTTAGAAAAATTAGAGTTCCCATTAAACAACATATTTCCTCAATCAATGACTCAACTATTTCATTTACAAGGCTTTTTTATGTTCCTTCTAAATTTGAATGTATCAAATCAATTATCAATATACATAGAATATTTTCTATAATAGATCCATCATCTTGAACAATGAAAGTTACTTTGATTATTATCCACCTTTAATGCATCTAGATTTGCAAACCAAATATTCAAGTCCTCTTAAAGCCATATTTAATGCTATCAATAATCTTTTTTTTTTTAATTGTGAGGCTACCAAGTGTTCCCAATTCTGCTCTTTTAATTCTAAATTGATAATTTGTCATTTGTCTTGCTCTTTCACTCTTAAAGTGTCTTAAAGCTAAAATGATGTCTTCACCTAGTGATTACAACTTGTGAGATATATGGACTAGGAGGATTAGCAAGTCAATACTAAGTGGCCTTGCCTCTTGATAGTTGTGACCTGTCAATATGGGTTCCATGACTATTTATCAAAATGTGTTTAGTGGTGGATGAAACACCTCAAATATAGATCTTACAAAAATTTAAAAACCACTTGAGGAATAGATCTTTTCTTATCTGGCATTGGGGCTAAGAAATCATGCATGAACAAGTTCACAATCAAAAAAGTAATTTTTAGTTTTTTCTTACTCTCAAACAAGTAAAAATCTAGAATTTTTCATCCGACAACATTTCATAGAACATAAAATTATTGTTTGCTCTTGAATCTTTGGAGTTATGTGTAAAACACTTCCACTGCCCTTTTTTGCAAGAACTCATACTACCTCACTTTACCAACTTGAATGTTGATCTCATTAGAATTCCAAATCTTACAATAAGCATTTGGATTAGCTACATAAACCCTTAACAATATAACATAGAATATTGTAACCATTATGGGCCTTAAATCGATTTCCCTAAATCTCGCAACTCATATGATCTACAAAGATAGATCAACATGTCATTCTTATGAAATATACTCACTACTAGTTACAAAGTTATTCCATCCTTATAGATATGCTCCTTTTTGGCATATTTATGTTGGTCAAACTTTTAAAAAGACTATATCAAGGCCATGGCTAGTTATTGCTATCTCCTTCCACTATTCAATAATACTTTCCTCTATTTCATTCAAAACAGCGGGCAACTTTCCTTTTAATGGTTGGTCAAAAAAAAAATCTTTCTTACGCCACTTATTGTCTTCCAAATATCAAATGTTGGCTTCTATAACATTAGCTGACCACTCTCACTTTATTGAAACTTTCATTGAAGTAGCAAATGCATTCACTGGGATTACATGTTCAAGTGGTTTTGTGATGAGAATAAGTTCATTCTCTATAGTTATTAGTAGTCCAACATCTCTCTTATGCAAAGGGTATGTTTCTATAATCTCTTTCCACCTTTCCTAATTCTTGCATGGCATTTCTTCATCTGTAATGAAGCATCAAGAAATGTGTCAAATGAAAACATATTTTCATGTTCATGATTTATATATTTTGAAGGATTTGAGCAAAACGCAATACAAATCCACAAAGCCCGAAGAATTTATGCATGTAAAAACTTGTCACAGAGAAGAAAAAGACAAGAATAGGCAAGAGTTTGCTCTAAAAATATGCAAATTATATTCTCAGAAATGAAAAAGATAATAGATAATTACAAACGATCTATCCTTATAGAAGGAGATCGAAACCCAAAAAGGGTAACCTAAAAGGTAAATGTTATTTAATAATTACTAATTAATTATTAAATGAGAATGAAAAAGGTGCATAAAATGAAATCTTAAGAAGGGAGAAAATGTAATTTAATAAATTAAATTAAATTAACCTTTTTCTCTAACACCCCACCCTAAGATGAGCAACAACGCAGCTACAAACAATGCAAAAAGAGTAAGGAAACTACAACGCAATGTGGAAAGAAAACTTGGGTCTCGGCAACAAGGCATGATGAGGTACCCAATCACAATTAAATCTTTATGAAATGGAAAAATAGAGAAAACCCAATGGGAAAAACTCTACTCCAAAAAGAGATAGAAAAAGGATGCACAAATGAAACATCTCAAGAGAATCTCTCAAGACCATAAGTACAATGATAACCTATGTGATAGAAGCTTGAGACTCCATAGCCCCCTCAGAATGGCAGAACTCCTATGTCCATGAACATACCAATGTGGCCCCAATATGAAGGAAACAAAGGCAATGAACAAGCATAATAAAACCCATGTATGTAAGGTGCAGCTAGAAGTCCTAGCTAATGCTCGAAGGAGAAAGCATGAGAATCCTGAAATGGAATCTTCAATGGAGGTGAAATAATAGGTGTGTTAAATCTAGCATCTGAGAGAAGATGTGTGTCCTTTGATATATCCTCAACAACTATAGTAGGTGGCTTGATGACTGGAGCTACAATAGTAGACAATGTTGAAGAGTAATCTTGTGCAAGAGATGGAATCTGAATAGGAGGTGGAGGTGTAGAAGTCACAACATTGGTCTCAAGAACAACACATAAGTTCAAGCGACCTAACTTCGCCTTAGTAGACACTCGTGAAAAAAAAAAAAGAGTGTCTCTCCAATAGTGGAGATGGTAGACCAAAATGTGAGAAGGAATATAGGCAGGAAGCATGATCAACAGTCCCTATAGCAATAATATTGCTTGCTTCACTATCTTTGATGTGCATTGAATCATGTGCAAACTCAATTGTCTTCCCTGTCCCATTGCATGTAATTTGATAAATAGAGAGAAGGTTAGAGGACAAAGATGAAACACAAAGTACATCATGAAATGTACCATCATCAATGTCAATAGAACCTTTCCCACATACAATCATAACAATGTAGGTCCTCATCAAAATGTGTGGAGTAGAAGCCTCAAAAGAATAGAACAAGTCCTAAGAAAATGGCATATGGTGTGAAGCACCTGAATCTAGTAACCATCTAGAAGAATAAGGAATAGACTTGCACATAGTGCATGACCTTTTCCTATATCTTTACTATCTAACTGAAATGATGATGATGAAGAAGGTTTGCGGCAAGTAGAAGGAATATCAATTTTTCTCTTCTTAAGGAGAACTGTCAAATCTAAAACTTGTTTGGCATAGCCATCTAACTTCTTCGCATAGCAATGTGACTCGTCATAATTAGGCTTATTACAATAAGCACATTTTGGTCTTTCTGGCTTTGATTTGCCCCCTTTAGGAGGAGGTGGCCCTAATGAATTGTGTGTGTTAGAATCAATCTGAGACTTTGTAGAACAAGATTTTGGTGTCTTCTCTTGTGTCCCTAAAGATGGTCGAGCTACCAATGCATGAGTTTGTGAGCCTACGAGAGAATCCAACTAAGAGAGCTTAGCTAGCTCTCGAATCAAACGATCACAAAAAACCTCAAAGGATGGCATGGCAAATCTATTACCCAAAGGATCTTTGTTGGAATAGAAGGTAGACGAAAAAATTTGAAAGTTTCCATGAAGGTTAGAAAGAATTAGGAAGATACACTCAGTGTCAATCTTGGTCTTCCCACAACCCTGCAATAAGGATCTCTATTAATTGAACTTCAGCAATAAGGATCTCTATTAATTGAACTTCAGCAATAAGTCCTCAATGGAAGGAAAATAATCTGGTACAAGAGAGGTAAGCTTTGCCTCAATCTAAAGTGCCCTAAACCTATTCATTGTACCAAACAAGCCTTCAAGCTTGGTCTACATAGCTAGAGGGGTATTGCACCCATCAAGATGAACTTGTAGGCTATTGGAGACCTGCAAGGCAATCAATCCTATTGCCTCATCCATCTTGTTCCTATGTTGCATGACCTCAAAATACCTTTGTAAAACTAGTTGCACTACATCTAAACAAGACCACAACCCTTCTGAATGGAGAAGTCATGTCATCAAGGTCTTCCATGTGTGATAGTTATGAGAGGTCAAAAGTTCTAGAGATGAAGAGGTCTTGGCTATTGTTTTAAAAGGTGTTGAATTATATTTTAATGTAGTTCTTTACACAAGTAAATAACATAAACAATATGATAAAACACCCACAACAATGCAAAAAATCAAACCCCAATTGCTAGAAGGAATGCATAAATGAGATAAGAGAAAAAAAGCTTCATAAATAACTCACAAATACCTAGTACAAAATACTGGTGAAATGATAGAGAATCTGGAAAGTGCTTGAGAAGATATTTTTGACTCTTTTTTTGGATCGAAAAACAGAGCTATAATGAAGAAGTTATGCCCCCAAAAGATAGAAGTCATCAATAGACTTCAAGCACATTAATAAGTACCAAACTGGAAAAAATTCTCAAAACTACCTAATCCATCATCTCCATCTTGGAACTAGTTTTCTGGCGCTTCTTTCAAATCAAAAAAATACCCCGTATGCTCAAGATATCGCATAAAAACCAATAGGGCCCCCGAAATGACTTGAAAAAGGAATTTTATTTTTTATTTTTTAAATTTGACCACTGTTGAGCGGAGCTGCGGTGGCAGTGGTGGGCGGTCAGCGGTGAGTGGGAGGCTCCACTAGCAGTAAAGGTCAGTCGAGCAACTAGTGGTCACCAAAGCTGCAGTGGTCTACAAGACTACTAGTAGTTACTGTTGCCGCTAGCAATTTCTACTAATTGCATCAGCCCGAGAGGGAAAAATTTTGGATTTTTTTAATTAAAAATCCTACCTCGAAATGCGTGCAAAGGTCGTATGACCTTGCTAGACAAACAAATTTTGCCTCTTGAATCAACGTTGTCCAAAATCAATAAACTTTATATGAAAATGGGGGTTTTGACACCTTATGAATCCAATCATGAGGTCTATTTGACCTCAAATAGCTCTAAAAATCATAGACCCCCCCTATTTTCACAAAAAATTACTAGATCTAATTTGTCAAACCCTCATTCTCCTTTTTCTCCAAATACCGAACAAGCTATAGCAAATCTAACTCTGATACCTTGAAGGATTTGAGCAAAACCCAATACAAATCCACTTATCCCCAAGAACTCATGCATGTAAAACCCTGTCATAGAGAAGAAAAAGACAAGAAGAGGTGAGGATTTGCTCTGAAAATATGCAAATTGTATTCTCAAAAATGAAAAAGATAATAGATAATTACAAATGATTTATCCTTATAGAAGGAGATCGAAACCTAAAAAGGGTAACCTAAAAGGTAAATGTTATTTAATAATTATTAATTAATTATTAAATGAGAATGCAAAAGGTGCATAAAGTAAAATCTTAAGGGAGAAAAGGTAATTTAATAAATTAAATTAAATTAACCTTTATCTCTAACATATTTTATGCATACAATGAGATGGTCAATTTTAATGGTTTATACTGTAGTTGGAAGCATATGATAGGGTAACTATATTGGGGAGAGAATCTAATGATGGTTTAGGATATGTTGCATATATTAAGTGTTGATATAAAAATACCATTAAAGAATCAATGGGGTAGAGACATCTAAAACACATCACAAACACAAATAAACAATGTTGTTAGCCACTCCAAAATTTTCTTAATGGTATTTCTATATATGGACATAAAACATAAGAATCATTAACAACACCATTAAGGTGTGATCCTCAAAGAATGCTAATGTGTAGGATTAAAAGCATCCCAGCAAAATGCAATATCAATCTAATCAAATTGCAATTAGTGTAGAGGACATGAAAAGTGAAGTACACACTCAAAAAGGTGAGTTTAGTGTACTGGTAAGGTGGTGAAGAAGTAAGCCCCAAACATGCTTTCAAATGTGATCCATGTTAGAAAATATGTTAAGAGCGATACGGTAACTTCATGCATATTCCTATATAGAGAAAGTGTTTATAGGAATAATAAAAACAACCAATGAATTCCATAGTGATGTGTCCTTTTTTATTTCAGGTTTCAAATCATCTTTATCCAACAATAGAACATGCTTAATGTTCTATGTAACAAATGTAAACAATAATAATAGGTGATATTATACATTATACTTCAAATCACTTTTACCAACAATTTCAAATCCGTTATAATTTAAATACTTGACTCTTAAATCAGATTGATAAAAAAATGTGTACTCACATTTTTACATAAAAATGAAATGTGTGTGTGTGTGTGCGCGCGCGTGCATTTGTGCGTGTGTGTGGTTATTTTGCTACATATTATCATTGTTTAGAGCTTGGATTTGATTTGATTTTTTTATAAATCACTATCACTAAAAAGCAACATCTTTACAAGAATCTATTGACAAAAAAATAACTTTAACGAAAATAAAAATTTATAATATTTTTATTTATAAGATTTGTGTTTATACAAGATTCAAAACTATTGATTAATGTAAAAAAATAAAATTCCTCTCTAAATAGACATGTCTCAAATAAAGATAGGCTCGTAAACATAATTTACAAGATCCTGGCTACAAATGGATAACAACAAAACTCGGATCCTCTCTATGATTTTCTTTATGTTCTCTTAATATGACATGAGATAAAAGATTATGATGCAACTTGACAAAGTAGGCACGTGTCTCCATATTGTTTTGTATCAACCTTTCCTTCAATAGGCACACATTAATCTTGGAGACTTCTCTAAGATGGTCTTTGAGGTCACTCTTAAACATCACACCCTATGGGAAAAAAAAAACTTGAAAGAAGTATGCCAACTTCAACCAACACTTTTAGTCTAGGAATCAAGCCTGAGTATGTGATGTTTAAGCTATCTAGATCTTTGATTGAACGGGAATTGCTAACACAACAACATTTTGTGATTAAAAGATATTCCCACTCACAAAAATAGATGTCTATTTTTTTCTCAATGGATGGAGCTATTTTAAGCCTGAATCTCCATCAAAGCAATTTAAGCATGAATGTCACATAAGTGTGATGATATGAAGATCCATCAAACTCTATTGGCATGCTTTGTGCCTTGATCTAGTGTCCAAACTCAACCCACACTATTTGCAATCTATTGATTAATGATAGTTTGCAGAGGTCCCAGAAAGAGACGAGATGAAACAGAATGTAATAACCACATTGAAAGAAAGTAGTTTAGTTTGCCTCTTTAAAATTGTGTTTAATGGTGTAGCGAGATATCTTGTCTAAATGAGCCCTAATTCGCTATCCTCATTGTCATTTTCCATCTTGGAGCATAACTTGTTAAGATGGTGTTTCTAAGCATGAATGAGTCACCTTTAATATCAATATGGTTTATATTTAATTTTCTGTATTTTAAAAAAATAAATATACTCGTGTTTTTCACTACTTTGTGCATATCATCCATTAATTGAAAAATATTTATCCCAAATTTGCACAAATGAATGTCATCTCCATCTTGTCAATATATGCATTCTTCAAAGTTTAGCAGTATATAAATCAAGCAGTGTAGAGAAAAGAAGGCAACCTTGTTTGACCTCAGCATTACTCTTAAAACTTTACAAAATGCTCCAGTTTAGCTTTCATTATCAAGTCTATGAGCAGCCACTCTAGAATGCATAGGAATACAAAGTTGTTCCATTCTATTCTATAATTTGACCTTGGGGAGTGTGTCAGAAGTCCACTTGAAATCTACAAAACAAAAAGCATATCTTTCTCCCCAAGTTCAATCAATGATGCACATCAAAGTGATAGAATGACCAATCATAGGGTGTGTAGGCCTAAAATCTACTTGACCTTTTATATGTTTTTCATTTATTTCCCCACGTTTGTTGATTCTACTTTCAACCATATTGTCAAATAATTTGGCAACTAAACAATTTATCAGTCTAGTCCTATGTTGGAGGGGTTATTGGCATTACTATTTTTTTAAAAGAGGTATCATTGGATAAGGAGATATTTTCTGCAACAATTCAAATTGTGATACTGCTCTCAAGATTCAACTGTGTAGTGTTTAAGTTAAACTCATTGACTCATGTTCCATGAGTAGTGGTTCCCAAGAACCCATCTCTCATGATAATGAATGGAACACTATGTATTCATTGCATCTAGGTGAAGCACAAGGACTTCCCTAGTCACTCGTCCCAGTACTACTCCAACTAGAGATTAGCCATGGAATTTCCTCCAAGGAAATCTCAGAGCTTCAACTTTGTGAGCATCTCTAGATGTAATAAGTGATATATTTCCATTCATTCTCATGAAAGATTGGTCCTACTCATAAGAGTTTTGTTATTGGAATCACAACTCATGAAACATGTTGGTCCAAAAACAACATAAATGAATCCTAATATCAATGTCACAATTTGACTTATGGAAAATCTCCTAATTATCAATTGATGAGTTTAAGGGGCAATCTGATGAATTGCTCATAAGGCACAATGTTTGCTGAAAGTTTTGCAAAAGGAGTTGCAAGCAAAGTTGGCTTAACTTTGGAGGAAACTTTATGGTTAAGCACGTTTGAGCTATAGTAGTACTAGAATGGGTAACATCTTGAGAAGTTTTGATGTTTCATCATTGTATGCATCACCTACGAGCAATTAGTGTAAGTATTACATTCATTTTCATAAGACATGCATGCTTAGGAACCACTAATCATGAAACATAGGTAAATGATCTCTCTTTGTAATTGAGATTAATTCATTGTTGATTATAGCAATCCACATTTTTTGCTCATCAAGAATGTCTCATCTATGGATTTGGCAATTCCAGTTTCCATAGCTTTTTGCATCTCTCTTTGTAATTGAGATTAATTCATTGTTGATTATAGCAATCCACATTTTTTGCTCATCAAGAATGTCTCATCTATGGATTTGGCAATTCCAGTTTTCATAACTTTTTGCATCTCTCTTCTATGATAGGTGTTTGCATGCAGGTGATTCTTAGGAGTTGTGAAGTTGATCTTTCATCAACTTCAACATGGTATCGAAGCAGTGTCATCTAAGGACATTCATGCAAATTATTCTATCCTTGGGATTTACCATATCTTATGCCTTATTGTACATGCACTACTCATGATTAAAGTCTCATGGGGGGTTGATGTTTTGCCTTTGTCATCTTCCTTTGTCCAGTGAGTGTCCCATTCGTGACATTAGCCTCATGTTGTATCTGAGATTGATCACCTCAATACACAAATATGTACTCTTTTGTGCATCTTGATCGTGGTTTCTTGACATGCAGTTCTTTTGGCCCATTTTTTCAGTTACATGTCACCTCATCCTTGTCTACATTGGGGGGGTTCTTATGTTGTTTCTCATGCTTCCTTGGTTCAATTGATCAGCTCTTCAGGCTTTGATGTTTCATGTCCTTTGTATCTTCGAGTTCAATTGTTTGCATTTATGTGTCTTCTGATTTGATGTAGAATATAGTCTTCTCTACTTGGTCAAGTTCTATTTTAGTGGAGGTTATTCAAATCAGCCGTTACTTTTGACAATTTTTTACAACTTCTACATGCTTCAGTGGTGTTCTTCACAATCATCTTTTGTTCCTATATTTTGGGACATTCCCTAGTTTGGAGGCTTCTTCAATCATTCACTAATTTCTTTCAGCATGTTTCCATCTCTTTTTAGAGTAAGGTTTTTCCCATGTGGTTTTCTCTATTTCTCCTCTTTTCAAAGATTTGGTTGTGTTTGGATACCTCATCAAGCTTTGTTTGTCAGGACCCAAATCTACTTTCAGTAGTAGTTTCTATAATTTTAGCTACTCCCTAAGTTTATCTTTTGGGATGAGGGAGTGCTTTAAGTAATTAGATATTTTATAATTAACTCTAGTTTGCTTAAGCTAAACTTTAGGCACCTAATAATTAATTATTTTGATGTAACCTAGGTTAGACATTTTTAGGGTTTGAATCTCCTTTATAAGGATGATCTCTCTTTGTAATTGAGATTAATTCATTGTTAATTATAGCAATCTCCTTTTTTGCTCATCAAGAATGTTTCGTCTATGGATATGGCAATTTTTGCCTCCATAATTATTTTCTTCTTTCTTCTATGAGAGGTGTTCACATGCACGTGATTCTTGGGAGTTGTGGGGTTGATCTTTCATCAACTTCAACAATCACCAAATTAGTACTCAATCTCTATAGTGTTGAACATTTTTGTAATGTGGGAGTTTTCTTTTGAGAGTTTGTTTAGAAACCCCGCTCAAAGTTCAATCAACTCTATGTAAACCAAACCCCACTTTCAAAACTCAATCACAAAATCAAATAGTGTGAAAAGCTTAGTTGTGGTGTTGACTATAGGAGGATGGTTAACTTCTAATTGCTACTCAAAGTTATCTCACATATTCAAACTATTGATGAGCTGAAATAGTATTTCTACGAAGGTAGATTATATCTTTCCACCTTGTGCTCATGAATTTGGCCTTTTTCCACTCTTAAAATCTAGTTGTAAAATTTTGGTAATTTATCTTATGTTTACCCGAACTTCTTGCAATTTCAAATTCCTAGTTAAACCAACCATTTACTAGAAAGAAATTTTATTTCTTATTCCTTATGTTTCAAAGAAAGTTCTCTCTAAAATTAGTTGTTGTGGTGTTGACTATAGGAGGATGGTCAACTTTTAATTGCTACTCAAAGTTATCTAACATATTCGAGCTGTTGATGAGCTGAAATATTACTTCTACCAAGGTACATTATATCTTTCCATCTTGTGCTCATGAAAAACGGCCTTTTTCCCTCTTAAAATCTAATTGTAAAATTTTGGCAATTTATCTTATGTTTACCTGAACTTCTTGCAATTTCAAATTCCTAGTTAAACCAACCATTAACCAAAAAGCAATTTTGTTTCTTATTTCTTATATTTCAAAGAAAGTTCTCTCTAAAATTAGCTTTTCTAATTTAACCTTACAACAATTTTATCCTGTCAAAAGATTTCTTCCCCTTGTACTAGGTTGCTATAGACATTGACTTTTATTTCCAAGTGTCCCTTCATTTACCAAGAAAAGAGGTTGTTGTAGGCATTGAGTTTTACTTCCAAGAGTCTCTTCATTCACTTATTATCTTAGTTGACAATAAACAAACAAATGATAAATTAGATAAAATTTGATTGTTTATTCTAATATAGATATTAGAAGTTATTGTTCAAACTATAAGGAAAGATTAAATTGAAAAATTAATTGATCAAGTGATCCTTTCATGGCAGGGGTGCATAATAATGATCACAATTTAGGCAAAAGCCTACAACGCAATGGTAACTTGCGAGTCTCTCATGGGGGAGGTCTTGGGTTCGAATCTACCTTCGCTTAACATATAATAATAATTAATTTCAACAAATAATAATAATTAATCTAAGCTTCGGCCGTTTACCGATCAAATAAATAATAATTATCACAATTTTTTGTTTTGGTGATCCCACTGTAGAAATATAGGCCACGAAAGAAGAGATGCATGATTATTGGCCCCTCCCAACATATTATACAAATTAAATTCCTACACTGTAGTTGCACACTAACACTAAATTTTAAACAAGTAGAAAATAACTCTGTTTTAACCAATAGAAAAATGACACATTCAATAATATGTCAACTAAACTTCAAGATAAGAATTTTCCGCATTTTCTTGACGCATGAGAAAGATAAGCAGGGCCTTGATAACACTTTCCCTTTTAAATAAACTCACAATAGCAGCAGAAAATTCATAAATTATGTGAATATACAAGGGCTCCTAGCCACAATGAAAAGGAAACGCAACTTGTTACTCAATAAGATGGAAGCACTGCTACTGGAAAGACAAATGGATAGTGACCCTGGAGGAGATAAACTACCATTCACTTATAATGAAATCCTGTGAAATCTTAAACCAAGAATAATCTGTTAGAAGTACATAATGACTATGTGCCAATTCTAAGTTTCATTAATCTGCAGGTTTTTGCCCGTGGTCAATGTCTATCCTTGGGTAGATGGAAGACACTGGTAGTTAATTTTATTTTAACATTTGATAGAATCAAAGTAGTCATTGCTAAGGCACTTGTCCATTCATTACATAGAGGTCCCACTTACCACTAAGGCATATAGAGGGAGTAAACCATAGCTGTGTCAATAAGAGTTATAGTTTCTTAAAGATGCAAGCCAAT
Organism: Cupressus sempervirens; assembly: GCA_028749045.1. Taxonomy (NCBI): domain Eukaryota; kingdom Viridiplantae; phylum Streptophyta; class Pinopsida; order Cupressales; family Cupressaceae; genus Cupressus; species Cupressus sempervirens. The sequence goes on from CM053793.1 coordinate 110,988,946, forward strand.
AATGAGAATTGTCATGGAGTTCCACAAACAATTGAGTTTAACTTGCTCTCAAGTAATCAAAACTAAAAATGGGTAATCGTGATATAACTACAAACCTTGAATCCATGCTTACTTTTTCTTTTTCAGAAGTGTACTAACATGTAGGAACAACTTATCCACTTCATCAAGTTCGGGATGGCAAGAATCATCATCCAACCCATCCCTCTTCTTTGACTCTTCAGACGTTTTGGCCTCATCTTTGGAAAAATCAACAACAGACTTGTCACCCTCCAATTGTGGAGTGTCAATATTGTCTAAATACAATGAATCTTCTGGTTCACTACACGAATCTGTATCCATTTCACTATCAGTTTCAAACAAATCTGAAAGTTCTTCTGAATCTGAAGTTACGCCAAAATCTGTGCCAGAAACATGATCGGTTTCACTCCCGCAGTAATCAGAAACCTCTTTCATCTCTCTTGCATTTTCCACAACATCCTCTTTAGACTCAGAAAAGTGCCCTGTGAATGTAACTTCCCTATCTGCCCCGTGTTCTGTCACGCATCTCCGATTGTTTGATATCTGCATACCATTTTTTTTACTCTCCTGACCTTCACCTTTCCCCTGTTGGCGAAGCATTTCTAGTTCACTCTCCAATCTTGGTATGAAGATCCTAACTGATCGGAGAGCTTCTTTGTATTTAGATTTGGTTAAAGCCTGGAACATAAACGCCATTTTAATTTTGAGGCCACAAGTTGCTTTGTATGTATCCATAAACATAAAGTTAAAAACAAATGCAGATTGCAACGAGTTCTATTTCTCCAAACAGAAAACGTAAGATCAAGACATATCTTGCTATTAAAACAATACATCAAAGAAAGAGCGAGATGCCTATGCAGCTTCAAAATGAAGTGAATACAGCAAAGAGTAGGATCTCTTGCCTTATTCTTGGAGAGAGTAATCCTTGGGCTCATAATTTCAGTAGGTGGCTGACAATAATTCTTTCCACGATACATTATAATTGTGTTTCCTTCATATATTTCCAGTACAATACCACCAGTCAGTCTTGCCAATTCTGTTGCTATTTTGCAAACCTCATCTGGAGTGAACGTTTTGACAATTACCTTAACAGCCTGATGCTTCTTCCAGTGTAAATGCATATTCAAGATTACACCTCCAAAAATCCCCCGTCTACCAACTGGAACATAATTCTTGCATTTATGACCCATTTTAAGATAGTAAAAGTGCTCTTCTGGAGTAAGAATTTCAGGGTCGTGTGTGGTATCTGAAGAATGTTTAGGCTCTATTTTCTGCAAAGCTGCTAACAAGCGAGCCTCTTTTCTTTGAGCCTTAAATTGTCCAAAGAAAATGGTTATTAGTTAAATAGTTCTTCCTCAAAACAAGATGCAGAAATTTTAGAAAACAAATTAAGAACTCTCCTACTAAAGAGGTTAAGAATATCAAAGACTTAAAAAACATTGCAGCTTTAAACAGGATGGAAAACAAACGAGAATCTAAAATGCAATGCTTGCGGTTATCAATTTGCCTGCAGCCAAGATGGATTTGAAATGCTAAGTTGCCTGATGTTCCAAATATGCTTAAACTTGAACAGAGATCAACTCTTTTATACATAAACCTCACTTGGGCCGCTTTGGTAAAATAAGGTGAGAAGAGAGAAGTTTCAGAAATAGTTACAAAGCAAAATTACAACATAAAATGAATAACAAACAGATACATCCAGCAAAAGGTGAAAACGGCAAAAAACTTTATGTTACCCGGGAAACATTTCTGGCTCTAAGCCCCAGTTTTAGAACACCGCCCCCATTTTGAGTTTCAGAAATAGTTAAAAAGCAAAATTACAACATAAAATGAATAACAAACAGATACATCCAGCAAAAGGTGAAAACGGCAAAAAAACTTTATGTTACCCGGGAAACATTTCTGGCTCTAAGCCCCACTTTTAGAACACTGCCCCCATTTTCAGGACTTCGGGACATCTGGAAATGTTTCCAAGCCGTCCACACCTAAGCAGGAAAATTGGAAACGGTCAATGTGTTTCCCTCTGACGTTGAAATTCCTGGGGATTGCTTGAGGTTTCTGATTTCAAAATAAAATTTAATTCAAAAAAAAATTACTAAATGGCACTTTTTTATCATTCGTGGACCCCATTTGTTGGAAGTCATTAAAGTAAAAAAATATGTTATTAGTAACATATGTTCAAAGTTTTTTTTTTGGAAGTCACTACAAATTTAGCATCCAACTATGACTTGAAAGTCATACTTCTGTTCAACAAACCAAACCTGAAAATGATTGAAAATTAGAATTGCGTTTGATATTCATATCACAGAACTGTAAATGACTGCCGCTGAGTTGAGGAATACTCAGAGAACTTCCAGCTTTTGTAAGGCTCTGAGAGCAGCCATAAGCACCCAGAAATACACTGCTGTAGCTGATTACTGCCCAGATAAGAGTGCTGCTACCTGTCTAGGAAAGATTTGGCACAATAAATTCAATTCTTCTCCAAAAACCACAAGCAAGGGCTCTAAAGTGTAAACATATCGTCCAGCTATGGCAGATTGATTCATTCAATACCTGGAAGTAGATTGATTCTCTCATTTCATTCGTTTGATGTCATCCTATGTTCCTATTCTTAAGAGTTTAGTATTCTTAGATGATGATTCGGTTTGATGCTATGTTCTATGCTGATTTAATGAATGGAATTTATTTTTTTTAATTATGTTGCTATGATGAATGTGACAATGTTAAGTATTCTGAAATTCATAGATATATTTGAAAATTTAGACTTATATTATATTATATATACATATCGCTGTCCCCTGCTCCAGCCAAAAAAAAATCCCAAAAACCCATTTCCCTGTTCCCCCCTCCCGGAAACTCAAGATAACATAGAAAAACCTCAAAATAACTACATGCGACAGTGATGATATTGCTAGCAAAATATGCTACAGAGACTATATTTTTGTTCTTGAAAATATAAGAAAAAGAGAAATGTGTTTTCACAAGAGTTGGTTTCAGCTCACTTTTTATCCATACAGTTAGTAGTCCCCAAACAAATTTGTCAATATCAGCCATGCAATATGAATAGACAAATCTCAGGTTACAAAAATAATCCACCTGATCTAGTGAGATTATTGGGGCTTAAAAGTTTGTGTTCCCACTGTTTCCTTGACCAAAAGATTTGTGATAGAGGATTCCCATAAATGATAAATACTAAAGTTTGGGTGGTCTCACATTATTATAAAAAATTTAAAACCCAAAGGCCTTGCAGGTGAAAACATTGAAACGAGAGGAAATGAAGCGTCTCCTTAAACAGGTCATCTGCACAAATTACTTGCTAGCAAAGTGGGGCCAGATAGCAGGCTGAAGAGGGAACTGTGATAGATGATTTGCAAAAGTTCATCACTTGAGCAACAAAAATTGTGTATGTTTATGAATGATGTTAATACTTTGTTTTGCTTATGGTTGCCATCAGTCCAATTCGATGGAGTCGGAGGTAATCACCATTACTTCAGTATTTCGTTGCTAGGATGGAATAGAAGGCTATTCCTTTTCCATTGTTGACACTAGAGCTATTTTGGCCTGCTTCTTTACTAAGTTTTCAGGGCTAACTAAATTCATGAAGAACTATGTATGTACATTATAGTGGAGTCATTCTTTCATAGAATATGATAAAAATCCTGGAGCCTCTTCTGTTCATCCTTGCAACAGATTCCCAATAATAAAATATTTATTCAAATGACCTTTTAAAATTTTGGGAGGCCTGGCCTCAAAAGGTCTGCAGTGCTAACCTGCAATTTGTGTTGACACTGTTGAGAATTTAGAGATGCCATCCTCGTCTGCTTGTTAATATTTGGAATTAGCATTCCATATTGAACAGTTGGAGATGCTCTACACCAATTTAGAAGACCATTTCTACTATTTTAGGACCCAAAACTAGTTCTGTACCAGAAGATTGAACTTGCATAACATTGATTCCTATAAACTCTTCTAATATCTCTAGTAGTTCACCTCTGATTATATTCCTCGTCATCAAATAGAACGACACATATTCGCCATGCCCTGGAAATACATCCTTGCTTAAAAAGAATAAACTCTAGTCCAATTCATCTTCCTTGACCTTTTTCGTGATTATTTTACTGTCCCTCCTTCCTCTGACTCTAGACAATGCTTAAGCTCTTCTTTATCTTGGTCCAATTCATTGATATATGTAGGACCTGCTTTAAAATGTAACAATCAGGAACAATAAGTTGGGATTGTGCATTGATATGTGGATGGTTTTGAACCCATTTTGAAGAAAAATGCTGTTTAAGTCTCATTTCGTGATCCATTCTAGGACCCAAAATGGATTTTTTTTTTGTGTGTTTTAATTCCTTGTTTTTTTCCTATAGCCCAGATCATGGCCCCTATTTGAAAAACTTGCCAGATTCTTGCTCTTTTATTTGTATATAGCTTAAAAGAACCTTCTCAAGTCCATTCTCATGATTGGTCAATGTAGTCTGTGTTTTCAATGCAGCCAGTTTTAAACTTTCAATGTTCACTACTGTCCCATTAGAATGGCGATCTTCGGTAATTCTTACATGTTCTAATATCTTCGGATTATCTTTGTAAGGAGCAACACTATGTCAGCACAAAAGGATAACACTTTGTGGAATGATCAAATGGGCATGGCCTGAGAATGTATGAGGAGACTGAAAAGAAGACCATAATGGAAAAGGGTAGAAAGTCAAGAGAATTGATCAAAGGTATCATTTATACATGGTCACATGACTAAATTCTTGAGGCACAAGGAAAATGTTTGAAAATCGGGCAATTGGCATTTTTCTAGAATAGTTTTGTTTCACCACTGTTTTACAAAAGAGGGGTAAAAACTTATTGAGACAAGATGAGATATAAAAAGGGAGAGCTCAGCAAGGAGCTCTATCCCAATCAACAAGGTCGTCAAATTCACAAGATAATTCGAGGGGTAATTTCCCCCTATGCGTAACATTCCAATCCTACACATGATCAAAGGCCCATTTAGCTAAGCAATCCGCAACTCCATTCCACTCCCAAGGGATGTAAGTAAAACAAACGGACTCCAGAGTACTACAAAAGAGAAGAGTTTGATTAACAACTGAAGCCAGGGGCCAACTAACATCCTCAAGATCCTGCGAAGTAGGCAAGTTCACAACCGCTTGGGAGGCAAACTCATGAATAATCTTACGATGTCCCCTCAAACACTATTGTTCTGCAGCATGTAAGATGGTAGGCACCTCCATAAGATTGTTAGTATGACAACCCTTATGCACTGAGAAAAGAAATTGGACATCACCAAAACTACAACAAGCCACTCCCCCAATGCCAACAGAACCTGTGTTCCCTTAGGAAGAGCGATCAATGTTGACTTTAAAAACTCCAAGTGGAGGAGTCCAATGCCACTCATGACTCACTTGACTCTTCATCTACCACCTATGTTATCTGGGAAGGCCATGAAACCATTGACTTGCTGCCTCTAAGGCACCTCCCTGAAGATGAAGATTGAGGCGTTTACAAATGGTAAGGTCACTAGAAGCCATACCCCCACCTAACACACACTTAGACTAAATTGTTTCATGTAGAGAGTGGGAAATCTTCCTCCAAACTTGCATAGCTCCAGTCCGAACATCTGGAAAGATTTATTTGTTCCTCTCCAACCAAATATGCCAAAGAATAAATGAAGGACCAACAATCCATGTAGCCTGAAGAAGAAAGGCTTTAGTGGGGACACTCCCCAACCGTTCCAAGAAAGAAGACGAGGAGGAAGCATGCCTACAAGGACAACCCCAAGCATTCCACCAAAGGTACCAAAACTAGGTAGAGTAGGAACAATGGAAGAAAGAATGGGAGACAAACTCCTCTCCATTACCGCACAATACATAGAATGAGGGGCCCTGAAATCCACATTTACAAAGATTATCCCGTGTAAGACATCGATTATGAACCACCAGCCACATGAAGAAATTACATTTAGACAAGGAAAATTTATTTCAAATTGGTTTCCACCGAGGCACCACAGCATCTCCAAACAATTGTCTAGCAAGCTCCTGGTACCCAGCAGAAACAGAGTATTTACCAAACAAAGCACCACCCCCAGCCAAAATATCCAACCCAAACAATGAGCAACACTCCCTAGAAGCCAAAATCCTAGAGAGTTCACGGCAATCCTCCTCTGAGTCCCCAGGTGGCCAATCTAAAGAGTCCTTCCATCTATAGCCAATAGCAAGGCCCAAGTAAAAAGAGGTCTTATAGTGAACCACCTTATCCCATCCACCAACAAGAAAAGAATCACAAAGAGTCTAAAGATGAGGGTGCATAGATAGGAGGGTTGTCATCCCAATTATCAGACCAAAACATAGCCTCAGAGCCTCCTTTACATATCCAAAAAGGCCACTCTTAACTAACTGAGCATCATTTTTAAGAGTCTACTACACCATAGAGCCACAACTTTCCAAAGGAAGCGAGGAAATAGAATGTGGATCAGCACCCCTGAAATACTTCTGAGTGATTATATGGGCCCAAAGGTTTCACCAATGTTTTGATTTAAGTTAAAATTTAATAAAATATGGCAGCAGTTAAAGTTTCAAAGCATTTATTATTCCACATTTAAGGTCTTACTATTTGTGATTGTAAAAGCAAAAATGGTGAAGATTATAGGGAGAGATGCAAAGGTCCTAGTGTATTATATAATTACTCATTGTGGATAATGGAGGTCCCATCAACATATGTTGAATGGTGAAACCTTAATCAAGAAAATGAAAGTTGAAAGTCATTGGGAATTCCATAACATCCATTGCAACCCAGCGCCTACTCGGGAAATCGGAAGAGAGTGTATCAAAGTTCTACAAGGTCAAGAACCCCTCCATACAGTTTACGTGGTATGCAAATCTCCAATGTGCCAATTTAGGATATTAAGATCCACTGCATAGGATACCATAAAGGTCAAAAACATTAGCTATTTCACATCAGATTCCCTCCCTCCATTCGGCATTTTTTGTCAAGGAATAATTTAGAAGCCACATGGATTACAACCCAACTTTCTTATAAGAAGAGATATGTCCCAAATGAGTACTTGGAACTCGACAAGTTTCCACAAACTATTTGAACCTCTGACGATTTAGAGTAGCTCGCACAGTTCTTGAGTGTCTATTGAGTTTTGAAACTCGAAGCAATCACTGGCATTTCTTGTTAACCCGACATTGTTCCTAAAACCCCATGGAAGCATGATACACTAAGTGGAAAAACATGCTAAAGATGAAGTAACTGTGGTATTTAAGAGAAATTCAAGAGTCGTTATATACACAGTGGTGAAAGGCAGCTTTGATATTGAGTACAAATGCATTCGGATATTGATATTGATGTCTTCACCGTATTGAATCCCAACAATCTATTTGGAGATAAGGACGAGTGTTAAGTGACCATCAAAGTCCCGAGGTAACCGCCTACGATAATCTCAAAACTCAACACAATGTGACTTGAGTTTCCCAATATGTTGACTTGGAAGTCGGAAACTCCTATGCTCCACAGGGTTTCTGGTACGGGGAAATTTACAAGGACATGTTTCTAGTACGAGGATAGGTCGAAGCCAAAATTTTGGGGATAGTAACTCAAGGGAAGCGTTAAAAACATAGGGGAATTTTTATATTAAGAGTCAAAATTCAAATATGCATATCATAACATTGATAAACCATTCACCGTAGACAATTTGGAAGATCAATACATGGAAAATTGTCAAATGACAGATATCACATACATATATAGCAAAAAGAAAAATGCCCAAAGGCTGCAAGTATTTATTGTGAGGTTTTCACATCATTGCCCCAAAACATTTTAAGGACCCCCTTTTTCGGGCAAGCCTTGGCAATTTTCACGGATTTTTTGAAATTTTTCAGTTGCTTTAGCAAAATTTGGAGTTGTCCAAAGGTTTCGAATTGATAATTTCACACCTTGGACACCTTCGGGCCAGGAGGAGGCGTTTGATTTGGTTTATTTTTCACCCAGTGCGAAACTTGATTTTTCCGGAACATGTAATTTTGTCCTTAGGCAAAACAAAATTGAATGACATTTTTTCGATGGTTAAAACAATATCTAGCAAGATAAATTTATAAATTTTGGACTTAGATGGATTTTTTTTGAAAATTTGAAATAATTGTATAAGCTTGAGCATTTTCAAAATGAATTTGTTTAATCTAGCGCTTTGGAAAATCTTGAATTATTTTGGTAAAAAGGAAATTTTTGATAGTGAAATAAAAATTGAAGTTTGAATTTTAACTGCCAGGAAAAGGATTTATTTTGTTAAAAATTTGAAATTGTATTGCAAAATTGAAATTGAATTAAATTGCAAAATCGCATTAATTTGGTTGAAATTTTGCCTAGGGGATTTTAGAAATGTTAAAGGAAATTGGTAATTTGGAATTGAAAATCGATTTTGGCTAGCTAGATTTGATTTTAATGATATTTTTATTACCAAAGCATTGTTAAATGAAAATTTTGACATCTCCTAGGCTTTCCTTGTTTCTATTTTGCAAATTCCAATTTCACTATAGGGCTAAGTCAATTTAATTTTCATTTAAATCTGGGCCATTAATTGGGGGGACTAACTTAAATTTTGTTTCCCTCTAGGCAGGTCGGCCCTATTCAAGGAGGCAAAAGTTTGGTATAAGAAGGGGCTTCCCCCCTCTTATTTCCTCATTCATTCTTTCCAACTCCTCTTGCAAGTTGGAGCGATTTTCTTCTAAGGGAGCGAATTTCTGCCCTAAGGTGATTTTTAGGGTCTGATTTTCCGTTGCTTGGCAGCGATTTTTCTTCCTTGGTTGGGCAGTTTCTACCCTAGGGCAATTTGAAGGAGCAGATCTGATTTTCGCAAGTTAGGCAATTTTTGCCTTAGGTCAAATTTGAGAGAGTCTGATTTTTTCCTCCTTGACAGTGGTTTCTTCTTTCAGCTATGGTGATTTTATTTAGTGAAGAGGCAAAGCGATTTAAGGTCTGAATTTTGGCAATTTTGGGCGAATTTGGAGAACCAAATTTCTGATTTAGAGCAGATTTTTCTGCCCTAGGACAGTGATTTCCTCAATTTTGGGCAATTTTGGCAAGAAGATCAAAATTCAGTGGCATGAGCAGATTTTGCAAACAATTCATTTGCTAGGGCATCATATTTTGGAGGAGGATTGAAATTTCTGAGATTTGACCCGAATGTGAAGAGACCTAGTTATTGGTAAAGATAGATTTAAGGTAAAATTCTCATTCATTCATTTTTAGAGGTGAAGATGGATTTAAAAGCAGATTTTATTCCTTGTTCTTGCTTGGTTTGTTTCCCTTATCTTCTTCTTGCACTTTTCATCCACCACTTCATCATTTCCATTGATAGGTTGAAGTTAGGAGATATTGTTAAATCTATAACTTGTTAAGCATACTGATCTGATAACAAATCAATCAAATCTGATATAGCATGATAACTAAAGGACCAAGTCTTTGCATTATTCCCTTTGCAAGATCGGCGTCCATCCTTAAGAGTTTGTATTAATACTAATCTAACAACATTGTTTGTGTTTGTAATTAATATTTAATTATCCTTCGAAAGTCGCCGACTTCTAAAGGTTAGGCAAATGATTTTGTCCCTTGACTCCTATAATTATATAGGGTAAGGATGAAGTCTAAGAGCACACAAGAACAAATACAAGTCTGCTTCTTAGTCATTACTGCACTCATACGAATTGTAGAAGTAAAAGACAGAATTCTGATTTACATTTCTAATCCAATTATAGGCAATAATCTGAAGTTATTCACAGCAAGCTATAAGGAGATAAAGAAGATAGAATCCAATCTATATTTAGTCCAAAGAATTTGCAAAAACTTTATAGATATAAGTGTAGATTTCATGATAGGACACTTGGAGAGGCAGAAATAAGTTAGACCACCCTAGAATTGAAGTTTAGAGATTGATAAGTGTAGTCCATCCTAAGGAAATGAAGAGGTAGAAATAAGTGATAATCCCATCCCTAAGAAAGAAGTTTGGAGATCGATAAGTGTAGAAATAGGACTTGGAGAGGCAGAAATAAGCTAGATTCCATCAATAGAAAGAAGGTTGGAGATTGATAAGTGTAATCTATATCATTTAGAACGAAGGGGCAGAAATAAGTGTTTAGGCTGGTAGATGTTAGTGCAAGCAAGAATCCAAAGGGAACAAATACCAAAAAAGACAAGGAAGACATGATGCTTAAGACCACCTTCTTCTCAAAAGTGAGGCGATTAAGTGATACCAATATCAGTACGGTAAACATGGTACAATTGAAGGATAGATTGAAGGAAGGACAGTCCCCCATGGCGAAGAAGATCTTCAAGAGCGGAATTGTACATGCGGTGACTTTCCCTCCTACCTTGCCTTGTCCGGAATTGGTAATGAAATGTACATCCCAATTTGATATTGTGACCAAGTCCATCATTTTTGATTAAGGGAAGAGAGTGTTGGCTAACATCAACGGACAAGTGGTCGAAGAAGTATTTAATATTCCCCAGCATAGAGGTATGACGGTGGTAACAATGGATCAAACAACCAAGTTCTTTCAGGGTAACTGTTGTAGTTCCACAACACATGCCCCATTTCTGACTGAAATGGGGACCCCCTACTTTTTTTGGGCTTTTTCGGGGCCCTAGTCTAGGGTCAAAGTCATTTTGAGGTCTTACCTTAGCCCCCTAGTTTACGTCCCAGGTCTTGACGAGGAAGCTTGGTTATCAAAGATCATTTTGGAGAAGAAACAAGTCAAAATGACAAAAGGGCGCACCAGCGCACCTGATGAGGTGCGCCAATGCGCCAAAAAGTAAGATGAAGACAAAATTTGATGCGCACCTGTGCACCTGCGCAATACCCTAACCGACCCCAGCCTATATAAGTCCCCCCATTTTCTTTTTCTTCACTTTGCTTGTTTTCATCTTGTTCACCTCCGCTCCAAGCTCCCGCTTTGCTATAGCTTTGCTGAGTCCTCCTCAGTCTGCAGTTGTGCACCTAAGTAGGTGCGCTTTCAACTTGTTTGCTTCCACCCCGCTCCGTAAAACCTAAGCACATAAATACATAATATTAAGAAAGTTGGTGCACATCACCACACCTCCTTAGCGCACCAAACTCTGCCTAAAATTTAAAAAGAAACCTCACTCAAACAAGAAGCTCGAAGTATTTAAGGTGTGCACCAGCGCACCTCATGAGGTGCGCACACACCTTAAAATAAAACAAACACGAACAACAAACTTCAAACAAATTAACTCCCAAGTCTAGAATGAGGGTGCGCTGAGGTGTGTTGATGCGCACTTCATATAGGAAATTTGCTTTCACAATGGTGCGCCAAGTGCGCCATTTTTTTTTTGCAATTTAGGGTTAAATGGATTTTTTTTTTTTTTTAAATATTTTCAAAGGATCTAGTTTTCTGGTTTTGTACAAGTCGGTTACTGTTAATCCATATTTTCAATCTTGAACTAATAAGCATCCCTTTTATGCAGATATAATGGCATCCTCATCAGCTTCTATGGGCGAGAAAATGGCACCGAAACCACTGGTTTTCAAGGTCCAAGGCCTTCCTCCAACAAAATCAAGGTTTCATGATGACTCCTTAGAAATCAAGGATACAGAATTGGGACACGCGGATTTGAGGGAATTTCTTAAGATTTGCAACAAGCCCACCGAGAGATCACAAATGGTTTTTGCACTTATCCGATCTGGACTAGTCAACACAACTTCACATCCGGTATCGGTGCAATCTTCAGAGCTCGTTATGACACTTGCACAACACTTTGTCCCTGAAGAGAGGGTTGTTAAGAGTGTTACAAGTGATATCGTTCTCGATCTACGACCCAACAACATTGAGAAATTATTCCATCTTCGATCAATTTATCAAGTTAACCTATGAGGCAGCAAAGAGATGGTATAGAGAGCACTTAGAAGAGGCTTCTGAGATCATCCAATCCTCTTATCTTATAGAGAAGACTCCTCTGGGGAAGACAACCGGTAGAGTAGACATGACAAGGGGATATATGAAGGAAGATATTGCATACTCAATCATACTTTTGAGTAGAGTAATGGGTTTGCCGACAGCCGGACACCTAAATATCTTCATGGTACATTTTATCGAGACTATCAAGACGGCGAAGATGCCACTTGATTGGGCCACTACCTTAAGTGAAAATTTGTGTGAATAGTTGGAGGTAAATAACAAAAGGAAGTTCTACATGACGTCCTACTTGGTGTACTTATTAGCCGCGAGGGCAACAGACTATCCAGGGCTATACAAAAGAGGCAGCATACAAGATCCTAATGCTTGGCCATATATTGTCTATTCACAATTGGTAAAGAAGAGACTCTCAAGGCAGAGCAAGGAATACAGAATTGTTAATGATGCCTTCATATTCACCGTAATCAGATTCATAGAAGGAGATTATGAAAAGAGGTTATCAAACGATGCAGTGGCACAGATAATGGCACTCGGAGCATATTACATTCAATTCAGAACATTCACATATCTAAGGGTAGCTGGTACCATGGTCAACCCGAAGAAGCTTCCAAGGTATCCTAGGGACAGACTTGTTCTCTTAGAGATTGCCCGACAACTATCATCTGCATACGACCTAGTTAGAAAACAACGTAAACAGTGTTGGACATGGCCTCTAACCATAGGGCCTTTTCAAGTGAAATGGAAGCAAGATATTCCTTCTTTTGAGTGTGAATGGGATCAGTATCCCTTGGAAGAGTACAATTCTCCACGGCCATGTTTTCATAATATCGGGAGAGTACAGTATCTAGCAGGAAAAGCATCCACACATGAAGAAGCTATTGAAGACCAATAGATGAATGCAACAAATGACTACAATGTCTGTATCAGGGATTATTGTAGGATGACTTTGTATTTGGCAGAAAAGGCCTTAAAAATAAAGATTCCATTGCAGATATTGCAACAAGACTCAAGGGAGTTGCTTTACCTTTTGTTCAACAAAAATAAAATTGGGGAATAGCCCATTATGAATGCTGAGGTTGACAAGGAAGAGAATGATAATATTAACCATCGAGCAAGGCACGTCATCAAAATGACGCAAGATTGGATCAAGAAACCATTTAAACTTGATTGAATACCTGAGACAGTAATTTTTCATGCACAAGCCCACCTAGCCAAAGTGTAATGTCCCCATTTTAGCAGTTGACCAAGTGTGTGTGCGTTAGCCTTGTTCTACATGGTCCCGAGGGCTAATGAAGGGTTTAATGGGATCCTGAAGTGTTTTGGCCTAGTCATTTTCAGTTTGGGCCAAAACGAAGTTGATTTACTCAGTTTCAGGCATGCTTACTATTTTTAGTAAGTCGACAGGACACAATGCAGGTCAATTTTGGTGATTGGATTTGATACTCCTCGGTGAGAGCTTTCCGATGAGCTATCACTCGCATTATTCGGAGTCCGATTGCTAATACATTTTAATGCTTGAAGTTTTATTAAAGTAACGTCTAATTTAATTGTAAAATATTAAAGTGTTACTTTAATATTTATTTTATGAGGATGTGTACCCAAGGGAGACATAAGGGGTATTTTAATATATGTTTTATATAATACACATCTTTTATCCCACATTGCCCATATGAGTTGAGCGGACCCTTGGAAATAGAATAAAAGGAAGCATTTGTGGCTTCATTAGACAGGTTGAATATGAGAAGAAATTGGTGTGTGAGTTGCAACTCCGTTCTTGGCATTTGAGGACGTTTATCCTCTCTTGTAACATTCTAGACGTCATTCCCTTGGGGTTTGGCCTTTGAAATTCTTTGTTATCGGCTTCATTATCAGGCAGTTTAGTTGCATTTCCAACTACAGGCAGATTTGGTATTTTGCTCATATCTTCTTCACTACTTGTCCGACGCTTATGCCGCTTTGAGGGAATGATATTACGAAAGTAGTGGACTGATTGAAGGACAAAGTACTGTAGCAGCACTGTTCATGCGGCATTATTCATGCAACACTATTCACGCGACACTATTCACGCGGCACTGTAGCAGCAAGTTCGAAAGCATGGGCTGTAGTATTATGTCAATAATGCTGAAGTAATTAGTGAGTTGATAACTCTGTCACGTATTTGGTTTTGTGAATTCTGAAAATAACATTTTATTGGCAGCAATTCATTTCCACTTTGCATATTATTGTAGTTTCTTTCTTGTTTATGTTGTATGATACCAATTCCATGCACAAAACACAACAAACAAATAAATGTTTGATTTCCGGAGTTATAAGGGGTTTAAAACATTAAACGGAGAAATAAGAGGTTGAATGCAAACTGTTTGACATAATTCCTTTCAACAATTTGGTTTAGTTTTTTGGGACATTCAGGGGTGCCCATTACACAAAGGTAGAGGGAAGAAAGTCACCATCCCTACCTTTGCAACTCAATCACCAATAAGGCCTGAAACAATATACCAACTTGACAGACCATTTGGATACTATCACTCTCAGAAGAGAAAAGGAAAGGGCAAAAGAAAGAGTTCTCCTCAGAGAGTTGAACCAAAAGAGGGTGAAATCTCGGCACCTCAACAACAAGAGGAAGTGAATGTACAAGGGTTCGAGGATACTGGGGCATCACAAATTCAAGATGACCCACAATTGCCACCAATTGCTACAGAAATTGAGGTTCAAGAGGTCTCTCCACCACAGCAATGTTAAGTTTTAGGATTTGCACCCTTTACTGAAACTGGAAACGTTCAATAATCCTTACTTAACAGGGGATACATTTCACTATGTGAGACTGGATAATGAAATGAAACCTCCGGATTCTAGGCCAGCTCCTTCAGTGATAACCTCTAAAACTTAAAGAAAAACTTGAGAGAAAAAAAGGGGAAATTACTGAAAACCAAACCTAAGCCTAAAGTTTAAACTAAGGAGGTGACACACCAAAAAGGGTTATGGAAACGTAACCCACATGTAACAGAGAGAATTATATAGCTCTATAAAACGCAAATGAAGCACAACTTCCTGTAAAGGCTTGCACAATTGATTTATAATAAGGTTTTCACACTGAAACTACAAAAAAGAGGATAAACTAATACCTCACTTTGACCAATTTCACCTAAAAGCACATATCATAACCTGCAAACAAACTTATTGTTCTACTCAAAGGTGTTGGAATGAGACCAAAAAACAAAGAATAATGAAACATTCACAAGTTAACCTATCCAATCATTTAAAAATGCACACAAAAATTGTAGAAAGGAAAAAAGGCTAATTGATAACTTCACCAAGCATAATCACACTACTGTTACCTGTATTATATTTCCAGAAATGAATTACAAACTCTGTAGAATAAAATCCAGGACTCAGAGAATAGCCACAAAACTTCTATCCATAAAATCAGAACCCCCCAACAATGAGTCTTTACTCATACTTATGCTCCTTGACCCAACTGCATTTTGAAAGCCATAAATGCTGGGTCAGATTCAGCCCCAAAGGCCAAACTTGAGTCCTTGAAAAGACTCCAAAAGGTGTACAAAATCCCCCAAAAGCATGGCCTAAAAAAATCATCACAACTATCCCTCATAAATGTAGTTATTATCTCTGAGCAAACTCCAAAAGTCTCCAAAATGCAATAAAGACCCCTCAATTGCTCTGACAAAATCAAATCCGACCCAGACCTATAAAACCTTTAGATATCCAAAATATCTAACATAAAGGCCATGACAAGAAAAAAAAAATGACCCATATTTTCTTTTTGCATTTTTAAAAATAGAATAAACATTTAATGACTTATTAAATATTAATTCTTTACAAGATTGGATTTATTGCAAAAAAGAAAATAAAAACTTTTTATTTGCATTAAAAATATGAAAAAACATTTAAATGATTCATAACACATCATTTAAATATTAATTCTTTACAATTATAAACCTAATGCAAAATAATAAAATACTTCCCCCTTACATTTAAAAAACATACTAAACATGCTTCTTATGCAAAAGCAGCTTCCAACCAGAGCGACCCAAACCACAATAAAACTTTCTCATTTTGCCTTATGCAAAATATGGAAAAGGGATAAAAATCCCATGATGCCATCCGCGGACTCCAAAAGAAGGTTAAAAGAAATTTGGGGGCAAGGTATATTGTTTGAATACCCTAATTTCTTATCATTTTTGCATTCGCATATGAAGAATGAGGGTTTGCTGGGTTCTTTGCACCGGTTGATGAAGAATCCACTAGTCTTCACGTGTTCTACATCTTCATAACACCTGGAGTCATGAACGCCTCCTCTGCGCTTTCTGAAGCAAGAGGTAATCTATGTGAATTTTATAAAACGTCCTCCAGTTGGATGAAGTTAATATATCTATTCTGCTTCTTTTATTCCCTTGAGCCACCATGGAAGAAGAAGCTGAAAATTACTATGAGGAAATAATACTCAACAGCTTTCTACTTGTTGTTCTTGTTTGGAGCCGTCATTATATTTCATTTCTCGATACTGGTTATGATTTTTTTGGGCGCATCTTTGTGTTATACCGCCTGTCCATGAAGAAATCTTAGTGCTTGTGATTCTGATTTCCTCCTATATTCTCACCTGTAGCTGCTCATTACTGTTTTTATTTATATTATTAATTGCTTATCGCAGGTTTATATCTGTGTCTTGAAAGCGTTGAATTCACTCCTGGGTTTATTTTCAACTTGAAAGGATATGCTGTTTTGATTGACAATGAGGATCTTGTTTTCTTTGTTGGCCGCCCTGATGCTTGCTGGTTGAGCTCGTGGGCTCTTCCCTTTCTCTCCCTTTTGTGTAGTGCCATGAGAAGAAACCTTTGTTTCTTTTGTTCCATATTCACAGTGGTCGTTTGCACACAGACCCATGTTACATCTACTGGAGCTAAAACTGTTGTGAACGTTGATTTACTGCCTGGAGGCATGTTTGCTTGTTATTTCATAGTACAGATTTCTTACATACCAAAAAACAGTATTTCTTCAAGATTCCCCATGTACTTTTCATGCTAATACCCGTGAGTTCCTTCATTCGACCGTGCCAACCATATTACTGTATGTTTAAAGTAACAGAAATCATTCCTTGCACAGCCACCTCCCAGTTGTAGCCTTGAGTTAAAGTTGCACAAATGGATCTTTCATTTTCATTGCTCTTATAGTACCATTATCTACTGGTCTGTTCAAGTATTCTAGTGTTGAAAATTTTCTCATTGATTGATGTCGGGTTTCTTTGGATATACGCTGAATTGAAGGATGTTGCTATGTATTTTATGCATCTGTTGGTTATATATGAAGTCGCCTTTGTCATTGAGGATCTTATTGTTGAAAACAAGTTCTGGAATTACTATCCACCTCCTTCTCCAAACTTTTAATTGCAACAGCCCACTCTTAATGTATTATCTCTGTCATATCCCGCTTCATGCTTTGTACCAGAAAAGCATCTGTGTATCTCTGTAGTTCAGCTGGAACCACAATTTTGATAGTAGAAATCATACATTTTTATAACTTCTGCAGTATCAGCAATTGGTCTGCATATGTGAGTAAATGCGTAGGATAAATTGGTGTTTTTATTTCATCATATTTAGTCGCATTGGCTCTATTCTGAGAAGGTACTCCTTAGTTTTGTTCAATGATGCTGATTCTTTCATTGTTAATAACAGCCTCAGAAATAATTTTCAAACTCCATATAATGCTGCATTTTAAAGTCCACATCAGATCACAGTGTGCCATTATGTTGTTATCCATTTTGAAATATCACTGGTTCTCATTTTAACTGAGGTTTTCAGAACTAACTGTGATGCCTGACTGCTGTTATTCCATGTCTCATACTGTTTTATCTTCTTGTAGTCAGTTATTTAGATCTTATAACAGCTTCTTGAGTATATTTCAAAACTTGTTACTGATAATAGCAACTTGTCATTTTTCTCATTGTTGAAAGGCATTTAATTAAGATCTTTCCGTGTTAGCAAGAAGGCATAGCATCACTCGAACTAAAAGGTGGTCTGTTTTAAACTGTTTATATACCATCTCTGATCATTGTAACAGAACTAAATTGATCTTTTTCTTTGCTACTGCTCAGCAGCATCTAAAATTTGCTGGAAATTTGAATGTTCAGTTGTGTACATTTATTGGTAATCCATTTTTCAATAGAGAACTAATTCTCTTCGTTGCACCAATATCGGAGATAGTTTCTTTTACTATCTTTTAGTTTCTTTTACTGTCTTTTTTGCATATCTTATGAGGTTCGAGCACAGGCTCGTGACACTCACAAATGATTTTATTTCTTTCAGCACTAAATGCCAATATCACTGCTTATTTTCTTTCATGACGAAATGCATTGACAGATAGAATATGTAGTCGTAGATATAGATAGTCATTGCTTAGATCCTTCGGGATCTAACACCAGTTGCTTTTATGTTTTTTGCAGATGCTGCAGAGCGTGGAGCTCGGAGCTGGACAAGTATGGTAGGGATCCCAGGAACACATATCCAGTTTATAACCAGTCAAAGCAACAGGCAATGACTGGTTATCTCTATCACTATTTCTTTTGTGCATATGTATCTCTGTTTATGTATTTCTTTATGAAAGAAACCTAGCTAATTAGACTCACGGCTTGTGTGAGATATTCTCTAATCAGCATGTTAATTCATTTCATACTTTGTAAAAAATGAAAATTGTACATATCAGTTGATGATCTATACAATGAACACTGTATCTCTTTTGCTCATGATTTCATATATGATTGCAAAAATGAAGGAATATAAATGAATAGAAAATGTACATTTTCCTTTTGCAATGTTACGTTCTATGATGTTACTTGAAGTAAAATTCAGCATGTGTAAAATTTGGTAAAAAGCAAATAGAACAGGCATCCCCTTCTGCGCCCAAGAAAGGAAGAAAGAACAAGACTCCGGTTAAGAAGAGGCAAAGGGTGATCAAGGGAATGGTTCCTATCCCATCAATCCCCAAACCTATCCCTGAAGATGATAAAGAGGATAATGAGGATGATGTACCTTTGAATAGAAGAACCCGGCTAGCAAGAGCCACGGAACAAGAAAGGAGAAGTTCCACTGTTACACTGCCATCAATCCCAGAAGAACCTCTGCAGGCCACTACATCATAGGATGAAATGCAGCAATGGATTGATGAGCAGGATATAGAGGGCATTGACATATTTAAGATGTCAATTTTTGATTTCATGCCCATCGGCACTGAATTGGTGAGAGATAAGATTCGGGATACGCCTACCAATGAGCCCCAACAAGAAGATTGGACTCAAATGCCTCCTGAATCGCAAGGTCCTGAGCTTCCTCCTTCATCCCTATTGTAGGTCACAATTATTGGTAAAGGCTCTGCTACTCCCCTACCTCCAGGTACTGAAGAAGAACAAATTCAAAAAGAGCAGAAGGAAGAACCATAGCAAATTTCAACCAATGAAGTGTTAGGGAAGGGCAAATGGTTCAATATCCTCAAGAAGCTCCCCAGGACACTGAGGTAAGAACTGTGGGCTCCACTGAGACGGAAACTACAGAGGGAGAACCATCACAGAGGGAAAGAACCCCAAAAAGGAGCGATAAGGGAAAAGGGGTAGCAAAGCAGACTCCATCCTCAAGAGGTAGGCCTTCGATGGAACGAGTCCCAAGGTGGTTACACAAAGAAATGATAACAAGTAAAAAGCCACAATTCAACGCCAATGAAGAGGATATGATTGAGTTGATTGAGGATCTCAGAAAGCCTGAGTCCCCATCAAAAGAGGCCAGAGCGTTAGCATTCATCAACAATGATCGAAATCAAGATTTATTTGCACAAGTGGCTATTCCTCCTCCTGATGCTGATGTAGAAGATCTAACTTCACAAGATTATCAAATCAGAGAGGTTATGCTTGGAAAGCCCGCATTGGATACAGCCAAGTTGATGGTCACAATGGGGATGAAGGAGTTGTTTAGGAGTTTGGAGCAAGAAGGGGCAGAACTGATGACATTTTGTAGGCAAAATGAAATCCTAAGAGGATATTTAGCCAAAGTTGTTGGTCCCTTGGATCCCGAACACCTT
The DNA here is from genome assembly GCA_028749045.1 of Cupressus sempervirens. NCBI lineage: Eukaryota > Viridiplantae > Streptophyta > Pinopsida > Cupressales > Cupressaceae > Cupressus > Cupressus sempervirens. The sequence continues at coordinate 111,008,982 of CM053793.1, forward strand.
AGGAGACTCTGAATGCTACACTCAAGAGAAGAGATGGGGGAGTACAATTGGATTCATTTTTGAGTGCCTATCAGCAATGGTGGAAAAGTTTTGAGGAAAAGGGCATGCTCATCATCCAAGGAAATCTAAAGCTACTACATGCTATACAAGAAAATATAGATAAAATGGTAGCAATTTTGAAGCAAGATTTCAGTATCATGGATGAAGTACATGCACGGGGAAAGGATTTACAGTTACTACAAGCCATAAACGGGCAGAGGTATAAAATGCTTGTAGATGTATATACAGTATGTTGGTTCCAAAAATCACAGATTGGAATCCTACAAGCCTTGCCTGCTCGATGCTGGGATATCCAACCGGTTGAGGCCAACTTGACGGGATTGATCAATGTGATCTAAATCCCCTGCGCTTCCAGCTCTGTAAGACCGTGGCGGGTGTACCTGATCCTGGACGAAATACTTAAATCCAAGACACTTAAAACAGATCAATCAGAGTGCGAATACAATAAACGTTTTCCAAATGGCAAGAAATATAGGGAAACTTTAAACTTGCGATTTATGAATTGAGAACAAAAGTAAATGATTGAAATAATGTTTTAAATAAAGTATAAATATAGATTAATGCAACAAATGAGTATATTAATTTCTCAAAGGCAAGAAATTAAACAGTTGCCAGCATATGGATTATGAATTAAGAGAAAAGGACCAGTGCTTAATTAGATGGGCAAGAGAGTCAAGATTATCAGTTGAAACGTACAACTTTGTAAAGTCTAATATATTCAAATTATAAACAAATTTAAATAATCAGATGCGATGGATCAATTATTTAAATGCAATTTTAAATTAGTCTAAAATGCACTTTAACTCTTACAGAGACAAATTAGATATAAATATGGAAACAATAAGATATTTCACAATATTTACGTTTATCAAATGCTTATAATGATCCGATCCACTTATCCAAATATTTAAATATTTATAAAAAGTAAATAAAAGACACTTACAAAGGACACAATTTAATAATAAATTAAACTCTAATGCAAATAGAAATAAATGCGCTTAAAGATTATGCCGAAAAAATTATAAGTAGAGACACTCCTTAAGGATGATCTATCAACAGCAAATTTATCGGGACCAAATGAAATTGTCTCAAAAATCCACCATCTACAGGCTTGGTTCAACAGATCACTCCGTTGCCGATGAGAACATATAACATATCATAAAGCATAGGATAGAATTATTGTTTTTTTTTTAAAAGATAAGAATGAATATATATATATCGTCTCTCTTCTTATCACATATTTATAGATGATTAAATGGTTATACGGTTGCCTCCCCAAACGTTGCATCTCTTGAGAAAAACTAAACAATGTTTAAATTTTTAATATAATAGTAACAACCGGCAATTAATTACTCCTCTCTTATGTTCCAGGATGCCACTTCTTTCTTCTTCCCGTAACTATCTCCTGCGCAATCCTTCACCCGTTAAACAGCTTCCTTTCTTCAATTTCAATCTCCAGTCATGACTGTGATGAAATCGTGCAAGCACTTGGATATAATTTGGAGTATGTTTCAAGGCTTTTGTCGTCTAATGGTCGGGTTGGTATACCTTTGAATTGGGGACGTGCGGGCTTCAACAGGAAAATCCACGTGATAGCATAATTTTCTATAGGCAGAGCATCATTCGGATGAATATCCTTGCCGCAAGAAAGTCTCTATGTCTCCATGTATTCAGATCTGTAGAAAACATAAAACGTCATCAGATACACATCATCAAACAATTGCTAACGGGTTGATGAAGGGTTAGTGCTATAATATCTATGATCAAAAATTATTAAAACTGAGTCCTTCATATCTCTTTCAAACTTCACTAGGATTCCTTCCTGCGCTAGGCTGGACTAGGAAACTTCATTGACGTTTGGATAAATTATATCTCCCGTGCTCCATCCACAATGTATATTTTTTTTTTTTTTTACATCTTCATTTACGCAAAATCCTTCCAACACATACATTTATAATTCTGTATCGGGCTCTCAGAAGTCTATGAATCCTGCTATTCGAGCAGTGGCTGCGATTTCTTTAGGCATCTCTGTTGCCGTCTTTACCAATGAAGACTATGGGCGACTATCCAACCTTTCTATTCGCTCCAAAAGGATTTTTGAATATGATTTTATTCTCGGGTCTGTCAAACTGCAACCTTGATCACTGACTCATACTTTTGCAAACTCTCCCCATTCCACGTGGGTACATATTCTATGTTATAGATGGAGTTTCATCTGAATACATAACGTTGGTTGCTATATATGCTTCCATATTTCTCCATATGCCTCTTGCGAACATCCTGTTGATAATTTTTGCTTTACTGAGAAATCTGGAAATTTTGCCATGGTTCTACTGCACATACGTTCATCTTGCAAATTGCCGCCAATGAGAACAGGAGTTACAACAGAAGATACTGAATCTACAATAAGTAAATGCACCCTTGGATTTCTATTTTTTTCCTAAGTCCTCATGCACAATTCAGTATGGTGTAGTAGGTCCAACATAGAGTAGATGTCAAACACATTATAATGGAGAATTTCTTTCATCATTATTTCAAATTTTCTTTGTTGATCCTTGGACTTAACGGAAGATTTAGAAAGATCGTCAAGGAAGTCAGATGCTGAAGGGCCAACTAGCTCTGTGAGGGTGCCTTCAAGTAATCCACCTCCAAGAAGTGAATCCACCCCGTCATAGCCAGTGGGCAGAACATGTTTATTTTTTCGTATATAGTCAACTAACTGAACTCCAGTTAACCACTGGGCATGCTGCTTATCAACAAAAGATAAAATTTCTGCAATAGCCCGCTTCAATACTTTGGAGCTACCCTGATGCTCAGCAATTACTGCCAATGTATACAGATCATGGATTTAAAAATCCTCAACTTCATTTCCTATTGTAGATGAATGGTTTCTCTTGCTATTTCAGTTTCAACCAGTCTGCATACATTATCCATTAAAATTATCAGATCCATTCATATCTCTTAAATGGATGCCAGAATTTTGGGGCTCCATCACAGTAGAGGAGTTAGATTTAATTGATGATTGGATTGAAAAAATAGCGGATAGTAATAAAGTAATGGAATCATTACACGCGAAGATCCACCGACTCAAGGACCAAGCCCGAGAGTAGATTTTGCAGGCAGAGAAACATTATAGTGATGCATGTCTTGACATATTCGAAGACGATGCACAGGAGAAATTGATGCCAGTAGAGGTAGTAGTAGAGAAATTCAGGAAGATTTTTGAAGAAGCTTCTAGTGATGAGGATATCCGGCAAGTATTTAGAACAAAAGAAGCCTTGTTAGAGCTAGATACCAAACTCGGGGATTTTGCTAAGACCCGTATAGAGGTAGATAATTACAGGCAAAAGGTCAAGAATAAATATAATGCCTTAGATCTACCTGATGTAGCCAAGGTCATTGAGATTATTGAAAAATTCAAGAGCAAGCATCCAGACATAGCTCTGGCATGAGGGGGGACAAAACCCAAAAGCCAGAATTTCAATTTTGACACTTAGTGAATTTTTTGCATTTTTGGACCTTAAAGGTGTGCTGGTGCACCTTTTGTCACAAAGTGTTGGAAGATTTTTGGAGAAGTTAGAGGTGCGCAGGTCCGCTTTTTCTGAGGTACGCTTTTCCAGAGGTGCACCGACAGTTAACTGCCAGTTCCAAGATTAGAGCTTTCCATGCATCGGAAATACATTTTGACAACAGTTTAACTCCGACTGACGCCCAGTGAAGGTTGAGCTTCTATTTTTGACACTTCCAGACACTTCTACTTCGACTGAAGGCCTTCTTCTTATTTTCTCTCAATTTCTTTGTTTTATGACATGTAAAGGTTCATGCATCCAATTAATGAATATAAAAATGGATGGTATCCTACTAAGCACCAGTTAGATTGTTAGTTTGTATATAATTAGTTTGTTTTATTAAAATTAAAAGCATATTATTGCATGAAGATATCTCTCACTCTCAACACAAATTGAAGAGATGATTTCATATATATACAAGATTGTAATATGTAATCGGGGCCGTCGTTATTTTGCAATAATATTATACTTTTCATGCTCACATTTGGAATGCAGTGATTCTTGCCTAAATGTGTCATTGTTTTGTGAATTTATGTTCATGGAATTGTGATTGAGCCAAAAGTTTAGTGTTATTTTTTATTGTGCGAATCTTTTAATTCTGGTGTTTGCGACGGTTTTACGAATTCCGCTGACGTATCTAGCTCGAGAAGAATTCACCAAATTGTGTCTGCATAACTCTTTCTCTCGCATGAGCGCACTTTCCATGGCCTTGCGATTTGATGAAGAGTGAAACATCATATGACTATTAAGTTTCCCATCAACGATTGCATCAGTGGAATAAAGGAAGCGTTGCTCCTATTTTCATTGGTTACCCACCGATTTCTTCGAAAGCTTAACTCGCAAACACATCGTTTTTGTAGCTTATGTCCATTAGGACTTTACTTTCACATTATTTGCTTTAAAATTCTTGTTATTTGCTTTACTAACCCCTTGTTAAAGTAGGAATTCATACTAGCTGCATTGTTAGATTGCATTCATATAAAAAAAAACAAAAACTGAAAAAAAAATAGTTCTTTTGCGTGTTTATTTTGAAGTAGTGAGCAAATTTCACACCTCATCCGAAATCATTTGAACTAGCAAAGGCCTCCTCATGAACAAAAACATTTATCTTCAACTAAAGGTTGTTTAGCATCATGCATAAGGACAACTCAACAGTAACCAAGAGACCTACTTCATTCATCTAAAGCAAAATTGGTTACACGAAGGCAAGAAGGGAGTCACCAACTTGTCAAAGCTCACCAAGTCAGATTTCAATGCGGAGTATGCCGACCTTATTGTGCTTCTCAGCCGAATCATGGGTGTGGCTCAAGGTATGCAATTCAAAAACTAGATGTACTACTTTATTGATGAAATTGAAAATAGAAAGAGAAAATTTGATTGTGCTAGAAATATAAGTGAAAATCTAGAGTTGCAACTTAGGACAGTGCAAAATCAAAAGCAATTCTATATGGGATCCTATCTTTTCTATCTGATTGCAAGACTATATGAAAATCTTGGGATTTAGGCCTTAGGAGTGATTGGCAATGGACCAGGGCAATGTTTGGTGCATGAGTGCTATCCACAACTTCATTTGCACAACACCAAAGATTATAAGATGTTTTATGACACCTTTGCCATGAAGACGGTAAGGATATTACAAGGGACAACTGCTAAGAGGCTCTAATTAGAAGCGGAAGCAAAAGTTAAGAAGTATGTGAGTTGGTTCATCCAATTTCCACAATTCACATATATTAGAGTAGCAAGAAGTATAGTTTTCCCCAAGATACTTCCAAGGTACCCACCCAACAAAATAGTTTTGATGGAGTTGGCTAGGAACCTTGAGCACTATGACAAGATGATGAAACTTAAGGATGAGACAGGGATTACCTTCTCATTTTGAATAGGCAATAATACTTGCCCCAATACTGTCGCCTTTGCAGCTGCGGAGAAACAATTAGAATGATATCCTCTAGGATGCTATAGAGCAAGACAGGGATTCGATCCTAATGCTCTTATCAAGGCGTCTCATGAAAACACATTCAAACATATTCCTACTATAAAAGATTTTTGGGCCAATGCACAGAATGACTTTCATGTGAGAAAGCTAGCTTTCTCAAAATTGTCAGTGAACATGATGAGGGCAATCAGATGGAGAGACCTTGATATTCTTGATCAACTGGAAGATGATGAAAATGTGCTAAGAGAAGATTATGATACAATGGATGGAACAGAATTGGGTCCAATGGATTGGGATGATCATCAGGATCCTTCCTTAGAGGCAATGACAAGGACAATTGATCTACACACTAAGTCATGGTACAATGGGAAGTTAACGCAATTACAAAGTCGAAAGGTACGCATTACTTATGAGAGGATGAAACTGGAAGAAGAAGGTCTAGCGGAGTCCGTCGGACAGAAAGGTGAAGGCAATAGCCAGCAACCAAGAGTAGTTAAGGGCAAGAAGAGAAATTCAGAGGTTGAGAAAAGTAAAAAACATCGGGAACCTCCAGCAAACAAACAGATTGCAGCACCGTCAAGGGAGTAATTGAGGCTAGAAGCCAAGGGGATAATACAAGTGGACAAGGGGTCGCAGTAGAGGTGAGCTCTGATTCAGAATCAAGCGGTTATAGTGACAATGCCAAGTACTCTCCCATCTCGGAGAACCAATATGGAGATGATGTGACAGTCACTAGTGAAGAAGAAGATAGGCCAATTGATATTGAAGAAATAAGCCAGTGCCCAAGGCCGTTGGTGATGCTTTGCTAGTCAAACCGAATCCAGATTTCGAGAGATGCACTGCACCACTATGGTTAAGGCAAGTGTTTATGCCAAGAGGCGAGATGGTGATTGTCCAAACAGTTGAAGATATTCAAGGGTTAGTGGAAAAGGAAGATAGTGAGAAACAGAAACAAATTGCAAAAATGGTGGCAAAGGTAATTTAGAGCAATGATGAGGGTCACAGAAAAGTTCAGATTGCTATATCAAAGGTTAGCAAGGTAGTGGATGAGATTGTAGCCCAAGAGTATGTAATAGTAAACCATAACTTGGGAAGAATCACCAATGACATGGAATGTGAGGAGATCCAGGAAGGCATGGTTTCAATTAGAGAAAAGTTGAAGAAGGCAAACGAAAGGATTGTAAAGTTGGAGGCTGAGAACAAGTATTGGAGAGATTGCCAGCCTATCCAACAATTGCACCGGGCAGCCCTTCCGCAAGACAGCGGCAGCAACATAGAAGAGATATTGGCTCAGCTGCGTGAAGTCAAAGATTGGAATAGTGATATAATTCTAAATGGGCAAAATTTCTTGCCTTCCTTTATCTCGACATTCAGGTCATTGGTGGCTATTAGAGGAAAATTCAGAACATTTGAAGGGGAGTGGAAAGATTCCCTTCCAGTCAAGGACTTAGCCATTCCCAGGCTACAGGCATTTATTGAGCTACTGGAGAGATATTTGGAGAGAACCAAGTTGGTAGATGGAGGAATGAGTATAGTGGAGTCTCGGTTTGTTGCCTTGACTATCAGATTGAGGATACTTGAAGGGATGTAGAATGAGATTGCACAGCACAGCCCACACGTTGACACTTCCATTTCAACCATGATGAGCGATGTTGGGGCTGCACTTGATTTTGAAGATATCAAAGAAGAGAATGTCAATGAGACAAAGTTGGGGAAGGTTTCCATCAAGAAGAAGCATTTGGGCACGCTTGCCTCCCTTAGTGTCTTTATCGGATATGCGAAAGAGTATGAGAAGGATCATGAGAAGACAATGCAAGCAGCGAGCAACATGATGAATACAACGGAGCTCAAGATGAAGCACACGCCTTGCCCTCCCATGAAGGAAGTCAACAATAGGCTAGCCAAGTTCATTGCCTTGGCTAAAAAGATGAAATAAAAGGGTAGAATTATATTAGAGAATCATTTGATGTAATTCCAAGTGGCAAATTCTCCTTCTTCTTGGGTAGGATAGGTGTTTGATTCTGATTGGCTACCATTTTGGTGCCTTCTCATTGGTTGCCACTTTTCCTTTTTTTTCATTGGTCCATTGATGAGGTGGCGTCTTCTCATTGGCTGATGGGGTGGCAACCCTAATTAAAGTTTCTGGGATTCAATCTAGATCGTTGATTTTGTCTCTTAATCTCTATCATTGATTGTAATTTCGGCCTCTATATAAGGCCATTTGCTCTCATTTGTAAAGGGTTGAAGAAAATTGTTGCTTAAGATAATACCAAAATTGCTTCTCTTATCATTGTTGTGACTTGCATCGTGATAAAAACACTTGGTGTTATTGCATGGTTTCTACTTCCAATAGTTAGAGTTAAATTTCATTGAAGTTGTTAAAGTAGATTTTATTTCAAGAAAGTTGTTAAGAGTAAGAGTAGATGGATAGTTGTGTGGTGATATTAGTGGATGTTTGATAGGGATCTATAAACTAGGCCACTAGCATCCTAGCAGCTAGTTAGGAAGCCTTGCACAGTAATCTAGTCGCTTTTCCCTTGAATCATTGCATCCATGGAGGTAGAGCCGGTGGTAAGCTTTCATCAAATTTGGTCCCCATCCATTTGTTAATCTTTCCATTCATAGGAGTAGAGGTAAAGCAGCAAGTAGTTCAGTAGTTGGAGTTCAGTTAAGAAGAAAGTTAAAAAAGGAGAAGCATCATTGGCAAACACACCCTCATCGCTATCAACATCATTTGGCACTAGTATACATTGCAAAGCTAGATTCATCACTATCACAGCAAAAGTCCAACATCTTTGAAAGAACAACGTAAGCCCGCCTAAGTGATTAACCAGCAAATCACATTAATATAACTGAGTTAGTATCCACAGGTGTAATGAACCCCAGAGTTTTCCTCGTGTTCTTCATGAGTATTTACTTTTCAAGAGAGGGATTGAGTGTTTGATGTTCCATATCAAGTATTCAATTGCTATATGTTATGTAGTGGTACAAAACTGACATCAACAGTATCATGCTTGAAATCAGAATAAAATAAAGAGAAGTCCAACTAAAATAGTAAGTACTAAATACTAAATGCAATCTTTCCTCACTGCCACTGCTGCTCTATGTTTTTTTCAGATTTCCTCTTACCAAGTATGTGATATCTAGAACTGAGTACAGAGTTAGTGTTTTAGTGTTTTTTCGGACCAAATATGGTTTGCATATTTTTTCTTGTCTTTAGAAGGACTAGGGACCCACACGAACAGCAATTTTATTTTTTAAAGATTATTTTGTGGGAGTTCCACACGAACAGCAATTTTTATTTTTCTTTAAAGATTATTTTGTGGGAGTTTTCATTTTGCCTTCACCTGACTGGCTGGAAAAAAGGGGATGGCTGGAGGGGACAGCCAGAGGTTTCAGGGGCTGCAATCATCTCAGCATTGGGATATGTGCCTCAAATCTGTGCCCGGGTTTTGAGGTTGTTCTTTTGCCTTGGGATTTGTGTCAGTTGTTCTTGTGATTTGGTGAGTAGCTTTTGGCTTGTTTTTTGAGGCCTCACAAAGTAGACATGTTTTTGTTGAATTGTCATTGAGAGCAAAATAAAAGTATATATCATACCCTTCTACAGGGCTGAGAGCTTGTTGATAAGACTTCAATATGTGTGCAATCTTAGAAACCTTTGCAACAGGCACAATGGTAATCTTTGGCACAGACTTGTTGTGTTCTCGTCTTCAGCAAGGTTTGGTTACACAGATACCTGTGGCATTCTTCTTAATAATTGGCTGAAGGATCCTCAAAAAATGACATTAAAACCAAGAGAACAGATACCGTGTTGAATGTAATACTCAACAGCGACACAATATACTTGACAGCATGCAAGTTTAAGGCTTCCTTTCAATGTAAAAAAGACATTTCAAACTTATATTGAAAGTTATTCTATATTTGTCTACCGTTGCCCTCTGCCTGAGACTTGACAACATATCTTTCTTGTTCGCAAACAATGATGAAGGAGAATTTGCAGTGGTTGAGAATTGCATGCCACTATATTCCAAACTTCTATTAATAACTAGTCAAATATACACGCGGCTTAAGGATTTCTGTCTATTGAAATCAAACATGAAGAAAACAATAGATTAGATTCTTCATCAAACGAGTCCAGATTGAAATGGTGGAAGGTAGGAAGGTGTCAATTCATTATCTCTAAAACTTGTGTTTATCGAGCTCCTTAACAATGACAGTTGTGGCAATTTGTTGAGTACGATGGAACCAATTTCAACTTGCATGTTCTATATGAGTTAAGAAGATAGTACAATTAAGGATGTGCAATGATGGAGGAAGATACAGTACAGGACACAATAAGATTTACATGGCACATGATACAGAATTTTGATTTGGTGACGACAACAAAGTTTTGATATTGCAGATAGAAATAATGAAAACCAAAGCTTTAATTCTGTAGATTCAAAAATTCAGTTCTGGATATTTTCTTACATACTTTGTCTTCAAGAGCAGGTATAAAAAAACTGTTTATAGCCTTACATTATATATACATTCTGGGATATTATTATTACTGCGCAGAAGGCAGACATAATACAACAGTAAACATTTTTTTCTCGGAATATATTTGTTGGTATTGAATTTGGTTTACTTGGATTTACATATCATATTCACAGAAAGGTTCAACAGGATATGTTTTCCAGATTACAGTAATACTGAAGTTTACACAGTACTATACATCTGGTAGTATCTTTCAAAGAAGTTTATACATATTTCAGATTGCATAGTACATTAAGGAAATTGTTATGATCAGTCCACAGTAATTTGTTTGGAAAGGTTATCACGTAAGAATAACAGCTTAATGAACCTCGGATTTAAATGGAATTGTAAGCAGTCACCAGAGACTATAATTGTAGTTGGATTGGTACCCATCAATTAGGTGCTCAGTTTAAAAGAGCTGTTTCTCTTAAGGCAGGTGTCGATGCTTTTTAGGGTTGAAGCCCTTAAACATTGTAACCTGGATTGGAAGATTCGTGAGGCTGGATTAGGAAGGTAGATCCTAGCACCTGTTCTCACCATGGTTTTCTCCCACATTGTGTTTCCACGTCATACTCTCTTGCACTGTTTTTTGTGCATTATTCTTTGGTTCTTTTGAGGCTGTTCTTTTATGTTTATTGGATACTTAAGTACAAAATGAAGTAATCTACTGCAGTTTGCTTTTAATTTGGGTAAAAGCTTATACACTACTAATTCACAACCCCCCTCTTAGTAGTGAATTTGAGTTTTACAGTTTTGATCTCGACATTTGTGATGGCATCTTGCACAAAACATTCTGTTGGAAAATAATGAGAAGTTCTACAACACATGGAAACAGTGCGTGCCGACTATCTTTGAGTATTGGTGTCTTGATACAGTTGTTTTAGGTATTCAGTCTTTGATCCCCAACAGCCAGAAAAATACTGGACAAATATGATGAGTGAACCATTTAACGGTGATGCTCAATTTTTGATCACCAATTATCAGCCACCAAAGTGTTACATCCCAAATTTTTGATATTTTAAATTAATGTCACAGCCGATGTAATGGTTAGTTAGATACTCTTGGATATTCATGATCTTGTGAAATGGAAGTTATGATTTACCAAATTGATTCATGTGAAAATGACTTGTTAGTTGATTTATGTTAATTTGACAAAAATGAATGCTTATATTTTAATATAAAGATTAGAGGTGGTTAGCCATTGTGACAGTTATCAGTTATTTTGTTTTATTGATATTTCAATTTAAATGGAGGAACATGTTATTATTGTGGAAAATGCATTTTTGGTTGCAAGAGCAAATGAAGAGGGGGTAGCATTGCTAAACAAGATGCAAGGAATGGGGTACCAATTTAGTCCATCGTCAGACTATCAAGTATGGGCTCTAACTACCTTGATGAAAGATTTAGCGACTAGGCAACGGAGTATACCTTGGACAGTCATGCGTTACTTGGTCAATTTTATAACAAGACAAATATTAAACCTTTAATATTGTGGGAAAAACTATTACCTCTCTTTCATTTTTGAGACAGTGGATGTGCTCAACATTAAAGACTTTATATATGTGTGTGTGTGTGTGTGTGTGTGTTGTCACCATGATACTCTAATAATGTCTATGAATTGCACTTACATGTATATATAAATCTATGCATGTGTATCTAGAGAGAATATAATGATAAAAAGAAATTATATGTATTCTCAAAATTACACACACGTATAGATATATATATGTAGGTATAATCATAGACAGAATTCAATAGCATAATGACATTATATATATATAATTGTTTAAAATCATGGAGAAAATATAATCTATATACTTCTTTATGATTCCAAAACATGAGCTTGCCACCTTTTATCGACATCAATTTTTTTTTAAATTTGAACTTAAAGAATTCTTGTAACTGTTAATTAAGATCCTTCTTGTAACTGTAGCGGGAGACTATATTTTCTACTCCCCACGAGTAAGAGAGCATTCTCATGCGCTCTCTCTCATTATTGTATATAATTCTAATTTCTCTATGAACCAAGTTCCTCTTATCTCTCCATTTTGATATCAGAAGCATAATACCGTACTAGTAATGCAATATTGAGCCGCTCGAGTAAAGCCAATAACACCTCACTATTACTGCATATTGAGTCACACGGGTGAAGGCATACCATACATAGTGGTTGCTACCACATCACCGATTTGCATTGTTTCTCTCTTTATCCAAGTCATGTATCTTTATCAAATTATTCGCATTGTATGCAATGCCTTACGATTCAAGAAAGCTCCTTTTATTCAAATGCAATATTAGCTTGAGCTCAATTTTGCATGTGAGAAGTATCAACTCTACTCTCCTTTTTTTCTATATTATGACAAGTCCCTATGTATATACATCGGGTGCATGCTTGTAAGGATGAACTGCTATAATTCCTAGGAAAGGAATGCCCAACCAATGCAATCACATAGTACTTTTATGTTGTGTAAAATCTGTCGTATCTTTGGTTTTAAAATATCTTATATTTTTCTCTGGTATTTGATATCTACCTGCTGTAAATTCAAAATGATTCTCACAAACAATTCTAATAGAAAAGAATCTCATGATTATCAGTAGTCTCCTAGGATGCACCCAAGGCCAGTAGAGCCTAGAGTAAATGGGTGAAGAGGAGAGGAATCCTACAAGAGAAAAAAGCTATTATTCAATGTCTTAAATATAAGATCAATTAAAGGAAGAGATTGCTTAAGTCCAAGTCAGCTCATGATTGTCCAAGATGTAATCAGTTGTGAAGTCAAGCGGTGGTAATCAGGTTGTTTAATATGCACCTAAATCCTTGGCCAAGGTAGTATAGAGGCATGCTTTCCATAAATGATCACTAGAGGTCAGGAGTGCTAGCTAACAGAGAGAAGGTTGACGAAGGAATTCCTTAGTCTTGTCTGCTACTCAGCCGACACTCCAACACCAACATGCTTAGGATGGCAAGACTATGGTCTCCACAGCCTAACCCGGGATAGGGAGGACCTTTCTCGTAAGAGATTGCATGGGGATATGTAAAGGTTGGTGGTTGGGAGGTTAAGCCTATGTCAATGCTTCTCCTCTTTGCCTGATGTTGAGGCTTGCACAAAACACCATCAGTTAATTCAATTAACTCAATATGAAATCCTAAATCTTTTACTTGTGTGTACCTTTATAGTACTTGAAATGTATAGTCATAGATGTGGTTAAATTGATTTGTTTCTTTAAAATGAAATCATAGAAGTCAGCTAAGGACATTAATTTAGTTGTCTTTCATATGAAATGGATATAGTCATTATTTAATTTTGGATTTATAGTTATGATGTATTGTTTCTCAATTACTTCATGTCATTCCATTACGATATTCAGTTATAATCCTAGAATATGTTATTTATTTTCAGCTTAGTAAAAATGGTATGTTACAAGAAGTGTCATCTAGAAAGACAATTTTAGAGATTTGGCAACACTTGAAGGATTAGTGAACCTCAACTAAAAGCAGAGTACTCTTTCTCAGGAACCAATTGTTTTCAATCATGATGGATGAGAAAGTGTTCCTATAGGAGCATCTGGTAAAGATAAAGAATGTTTGCAACCAGCTGGAGGCTGTTGTTTGCACGATGGAAGAGGGCATGGTAGTCCTAGCAATAAAGAGTAACCCATGTTAATAAGAGCATTTCATTGAAGAGCCTCCCTACATAGTTATAGAAAATAATGGAGAGGATTCTTCTTTCATGCAAAATACAGATAGTGAGGTCATGAAACTACTAGTGCAAGGACGGCTCCTTGAAAGCTTTGTTAGACATTTTATCCATGCATGGTAAGCAAGCGTACATTTGTAAATAATTGTGTATTTTTTGTTCCCTACTAGTTGTCATAGGTCTACCCTCCAAAGATGTCAAAGCCCTCATGCTAGCCTGCAAATAGTTGTCCCCAACTAGAGCCACTATTAGTGTCAATTTTTGTTGTTATGTAAGGGTTACAATTTTGTGTTTAAAGCATAAGTTAAAAAACAGTTTTAAATTTCCTTTGGCAGGCTTTAACTTTATATTTGGTGGTGACTAGTCTATCTAGTAGGTGTCCCTTTAGTTCTTATGTCCAAGGATCTCATGTCGTCAATTTATTGGCCCCATGTGTTTAGGTTCATCCAGTAATCAGTTAGTTTCCTTGTGTCAAAAGATAGTGTGCATATGTTATTTGGTCTTTGTAAGTGTTAATGTTTGATGTCCTTGTATTTTGGCCCCACTTTCACGATGCCTAAGGACTCATTGTTAAATGTACAAGCCTTAAGTTGTTTTTAGATTGCATAATGTCAAGAGCTCACCAAAATTCATTTTATGCTTCACTAACCTTACGAATTCTTGTTTGGTGTCTAAGTTGGCATCTAAATTGTTTGTGAATACTGCACAAGCACCTCTGGACCCTTCAAAGATTTCAACAAGGTTACAACTTAGTTTTGGCTTGCAAGGTGTCAACAAAGGGACACACTCAATAGCTCGTTGGGGTGTTCCTTATCTCCAACGCATGAACAAGTTCGACATGGAAACTGTCTTGTTTAAAGGAAGCAAAAGTGTCAAGCTTAGAGGCTCATTGAAATTTCTCAAAAGTTTCAAAAGTTTCAATGAGAAAACAAGTGATCTATGGAAAGGACTTTGGAGTGGATTGAATGTATGATAGACACATGTGTAAGCTGGTTAGATATTGAAGCAGTCAAAAGCTCGTTGAAATCTTCAGGACATTTTGGCAAGCGACTATGAAAGATAAAGGTAATTAGAGTCCATTTAGAGTGGACAAGGCCAAGGTTAATGACAAAGGGCAGTTCTCATAAGCTTGTTGAAATCATCAAAATGATTCAATGAGATGGCGAGAATAAGGGGGACCTAAGTGAACAACCAAGAGGGTGTTGAGTCAATGGTAAAGAAGTTGCAAGAGGTAAGTATTTAGGAACTTGTTGAAATGTTCCGTTTGTTCCAATGAGTTGTCAAGTGAAAAGAGTAGAAGAAAGAGTGTTGTATGAGACTTCCATCTTGGTGGATGATTTAAAGGTGAAAATAAGCTCGGGATTTCATTGAGATATTACATTTGTTTCAATGACTTCCTGAATGAAGGTCTTTCCATGGCTAGTTGGCAAGTGGTAATTAATTGATTGTGATGATGCATTCGTTGGTAAAATCTTGAGAGCATCTCAACAAGGTCGAGTGGGTGATATGAGCATGATCAAATTGATTTAAATTTCAGTGACAGCCATTGATTTTGTTATTTTTGAGGATCGCTTGCAAATGTAATTGCACTGCCTATTAAGGTATGTGTTTTTCAAGTATAGTTCCTCTTGCATTTATACATGGTTTAAGACAAGAAGAAACATGTCCCTTTAAGGGACATGTGTATTCTTTAATTTAATATTTAAGATTAATAATTAGACAATATTTATTATAAGATTATTTATATATGTATATACACACACATATTAATTGTCTAATGATTATTAATCATAATAATCATTCATACCAATGTATCTCATGGTTAAATCAATCCAACTGAAGCGACAACATTAACAGATTTCTTTTGATTGATGGTGGATATTTAAACTTGACAACCTGACTATTGTGAACCACAAAAGCTCACACAAAAATGCACTAATAGTGAATGGAAGATTGATAAAAATGCATAAATTAATAGTCTTTTCATCGATTTTGAAGCAAAGAGTATAAGTTAAAGCAGGAAATGCCGAACAAAAATTGGGGTGTTGATTTCCAAAAGCTGTGAGCAATTTCACTTGGCAAATGCGAGCAATAAGTTGGCATCTTCTATTCTTGAACCTGATTTTCATTTCCAAAGGGGTAGGGCAAAAGAAATTAAGCACTAGTTAGGGCTTCTACACAAATTGGTAGGATTTCTTGTGAATTTAAAATCTATGTTGACTTCATCCAGAGTTTCAGCCTCACAGGGCCCTAAAGCAAAAAGACAGAAGAAGGAGAAGAACCTCTGCAATGACCTGATTGCCCAATTGCTTGGGTCATCCAATAGACCAAAGACATAGGAAAATACCCCTAAATTCCATGACATATAGAGTGGTTGTACGAAGAGTTATATGAATATAAGAGGCCACAATATCTTTAGGTGTTGTCTAATAAAGTGGGAGAAGGAAAATAGTGTATTTGTGGAGGTTGAAAGTAACCAGCCTAATTGTGACAAATGTTTTTGTCAATGTAGAGTTGATCAGGATATTGGTTGGATGTTGTAACCCTAATATTAGATTCATCAACTCAACTTCTAGATACCCGATGCCCATTAACAAAAAAGAGAAGATTGCACAAGTATTTGACATAGAAGATTGTTTAAATTATGGCTTAAGGTATTAGTTTGGCAAGCCTAAAATCTAAATACCAGGCCACTTAAGTTATTGTTGATGTCAGTTTTGTACCACTACATAACATATAGCATTGAATACTTGATACAAAATATCAAACACTCAACCCTCTCTTGAAAAGTATATACTCAAGAAGAACATGAGAAAAACTCCAACATTCCTTACACCTATGGATACTAACTCAATTATATTAATGTGATTTGTTGGTTAATCACGTAGGCGGGCTTACATTGTTCTTTCAAGGATGTTGAACTTTTGTTGTGATGATGATGAAATCTTAGCTTAGCAATGCATACTAGCACCAAATGATGTTGATGGTGATGATGGCGGGTATGTCTGCCAATGATGCTTCTCCTTTTCTAAATTTCTTCTTGAATGAACTCCAACTACTAAACTACTTACTGCTTTACTTATGCTACTATGAATAGAAAGATTAGCAAATGGACGAGGATCAAATTTGATGAAAGCTTACTAACGGGTCTACCTCCATATACGCAATGATTCAAGGGAAAAAAGACTAGATTACCACGCAAGGCTTCCTAACAAGCCACTAGGAAGCTAGTGACCTAGTTTATGTATCCCTATCAAACATCCACTAATATCACCATACAACTATCCATTGTAATGTTCCAAACACTCTGATTGAGGGCGAAGTACAAAACCCAGGATGACGTAGGGATATGGACAAGAAGTGCACAGTAAAGAGGACCGTACGGATTGGAATGAAGTGCTAATGCAGAGAAGCTGGGACCATACAGTGGAAGGAGGGGGAGATAGCTGACTGAAGGAAGGTAGCCGTACGGGTGGAAAAGGGGTGACCGTACGATGGAAATAAACAGGTCGTACGGTATTGATTAACATGTCGTACGATGGCAATTAATAGTCCATACGTGATCAACTAGCCAAGCCGTACGGTTAGACTATTCATTCTTCCAGAGGATGCCATGCAAGTGATAGCAATGACGTTGATGGAGGATGATACCAAATGTGTCGTACGATGTTACATGAATGGTCGTACGGGAGATATGGACAGGTCGTACGGTGGCACAAGATGAAGTCGTACAATTAGTGTGATGAGTTGTACGGCGGCTTAAATGTGGAATTTGAATGCCAATAGCTGAACAGGAAGGTGTAAGGCAGTATGGATGGACGGTTGGGGGTGGAGCGAACAGAATGGAATCACACTGTGGGCGATAGGAACACAACGTTACTTGTACATAAACACAGAATGATGATTAAATCTACACAAGAAGAGAGAGCCGAATGCATATATAGTTTACCCATAGAAGATAATACTATAATTTGCTAGATACACACCGAATTTGAACACCAACGGAATAGGGTGAGGGTTGAATCCCACCAAAACCGTACAAGCCAAATAGGGAAGATCTTTCACTTCCGAAATGGCGAACAATGTCGAACTCCAACAAGAATCCACAATGCAGAGAGATAATCCAAAGCATACCTACAAACTACCTACAACCGTGCTTAAATACCCATCGGAAAGCCATTCCGAGGGTAAACAAAGATAGCCGACGACACAAACTACGAAGACAAAATAAAATGGGTCCGAACTAAATTAAGTCAATCGGCCTGTTACACAGATTAATTAAATACATTTATTTTATGACGGGGACATTACATCCATCTATTCTTACTCTTGCTTAATAACTTTCTTGAAATAAAATCTACTTTAACAACTTCAATGAAATTTAACTTCAACTATTGGAAGTAGAAACCATGCAATAAAACCAAGTATTCTTAATCACCATGCAAGTCACAACAGTGATTAGAGAAGCAATTTTGATATTACCTTAAGCAACAATTTTCTTCAACCCTTTACAAATGAGAGCAAATGGCCTTATATAAGTGCCAAAATTACAACCAACAGTAGAGATTAAGAGGCAAAATCAACGATCCAAATCGAATCCCAGAAACCCTAATTAGGGTTACCACCCCATCAACCAATGAGAAGATGCCACCTCATCAATGGACCAATAATAAAAAGGAAAAGTGGCAACCAATAAGAAGGCACCAAAATGGTATCCAATCAGAATCAGACACCTATCCTACCCAAGAAGAAGGAGAATTTGCCACTTGGGCTTACATCAAATGATCTTCTAATATAATTCTACCCTTTTCTTTCATCTTCTTAGCCAAGGCAATGAACTTGGCTACCCTGTCGTTAATTTCCTTCATGAGAGGGCAAGGCATGTGCTTCATCTTGAGCTCAGCTAAATTCACCAGTTGCCCGTTGCTTGTAGTGTCTTCTCATAATCCTTCTCATATTCTTTCGCATATCCGATAAAGGCATTGAGGGAGGCAAGGGTACCCAAATGCTTCTTCTTGATGGCAACCTTCCCCAACTCATCCAATCTCGATCCAAACTCTGTCTCATTGATGTTCTCTTTTTTTATATCTTCAAAATCAAGTGCAACCCCAACATCACCCAACATGGTTGAAATGGAGGTGTCAACGCCTGGGCTATGTTGTGCAATCTCATTCCATATCTCCTCAAGTATCCTCAATCTAATGGTCAAGGCAATATACCAAGACTCCACCATACTCATTCCTCCATCCACCAACTTGGTTCTCTCCACATATCTCTCCAGTAGCCCAATAACTGCCCGTAGCCTTGGAATGGCTATGTCCTTGATTGGAAGGAAATCCTTCCACTCCCCTTCAAATGTTCTGAATTTGTCTCTAATAACCACCAATGACCTGAATGTCGAGATAAAGGAAGGCAAGAAATTTTGCCCATCTTGAATTATATCATTGATCCAATTTTTTATTTTGTGCAGCTGAGCCGATATTTCTTCTATGTTGCTCCCGCTGTCTTGCAGAAGGGCTACCTGATGCAACTGTTGGATAGGCTGGCAATCTCTCCAATACTTGTTTTCGGCCTCCAACTTTACAATCCTCTTGTTTGCCTTTCTCAACCTTTCTCTAATTGACCATCCCTTCCTGAATCTCCTTACATTCCATGCCATCCATGATTCTTCCCAAGTTATGCTCTACTATCTTATACTAATGGGCTACAATCTCATCCACTGCCTTGCTAACCTTTGGCATAGCAATCTGAACTTTTCAATGACCCTCATCATCGCTCCCGATTACCTTTGCCACCGTTTTTGTAATTTATCTTTGTTTCTCAGTATCTTCCTTTTCCACTAACCCTTGAATATCTTCAACTATTTGAACAATCACCACCTCGTCTCTTGGCAAAAGTAGTTGCCTTAACCATAGCAGCGCAGTGCATCACCCCAAATCTAGATTCGGTTCGACTAGCAAAGCATCACTAACGGCCTTAGGCGCCTAGCTTACTTCCTCAATATCAATTGACCTATCCTCTTCTTCACTAGAGACTATCATATCATCTCCATGTTGGTTCTCCCAGAGAGGAGAGTATTCGGTACTGTCACTATAACCACCTAATTTTGAATAAGAGCTCACCTTTGCTGAGACCCTTTGTCCACTTGCATTAACCTTTTGGCTCCTAGCCTCAATTATGCTCTCCCTTGACAGTGTTGCACTCTGTCTCTTTGATGGAGGCTCCTGATGTTCTTTACTTTTCTCAACCTCCAAATTTCTCTTCTTGCTCTTAATTGCTCTTTGTTGCTGGCTACCGCCTCCACCTTTCTGTCCGACTAACTTCATTGGACCCTCTTTCTCTAGTTTCATCTTCTCATAAGTAAGGTGTACCTTCCAACTTTGTAATTGCCTTAACTTCTCATTGTACCAAGACTCAGTGTGGAGATCAACTTTCCTTGTAACTACCTCTAAGAAAGGATCTTGATGATCATCCCAATCCACTGGACCCAACTCTGTTCCATCCACTATAACATAATCTTCTCTTAGCATTTTTTCATCATCTTCCAACTGATCGGGAATATCAAGGCCTCTCCATCTGATTGCCCTCGTCATGCTCACTAACAACCTTGAGAAAGCTAGCTTCCTCACATGAAAGTCAACCTGTGCATTGGCCCAAAAATCTTCTATAGTAGGAATATGTTTGAATGTGTTTTTGTGAGATGCCTTGATAAGACCATTAGGATCAAATCCTTGTCTTGCTCTATACCATCCTAGATGATACCCTCCTAACTCCTCCTCCACAGCTACAAAGACAACAAGATTGGGGCAAGTACCATTGCCTATTCCAAATGAGAAAGTAATCCATGTCTCACCTTTAAGTTTCATCATCTTGTCATAATGCTCAAGTTGCCTAGCCAACTCCATCAAAACTCTCTTGTTAGGTGGGTACCTTGGAAGTCTCTTGGGGCAAACTATATTTCCTACTACTCTAATATATGTGAATTGCGGAAATTGGATAAACTAACTCCCATACTTCTTAACTTTTGCTTCCGCTTCCGATGAGAGCTTCCTAGTAAGTGTCCCTTGTAATATCCTTACCATCTTCATGGCAAAGGCATCATAAAACATCTTATAATCTTTGGTGTTGTGCAAATGAAGTTGTGGATAGCACTCATGCACCAAACATTGCCTCAGCCCATTGCCAATCACTCCTAAGGTCTTAAGTTCAGGATTTTCATATAGTCTCGCAATCAGATAGAAAAAATAGGATCCCATGTAGAATTGCCTTTGATTTTGCACTGTCCTAAGTTGCAACTCTAAATTTTCACTTATAATTCTAGCCCAATCAAATTTTCTCTTTCCATTTTCAATTTCATCAATAAAATAGTACATCCAATTCTCGAATTGCATACCTTGAGCTACGCCCATGACCTGGCTGAGAAGCACAATAAGGTCACCATACTCTAATTTGAAATCTGACTTGGTAAGCTTTGACGACTTGGTAACTCCCTCGCGTTTGTGTAACCAATTCTGCTTTAGATGAGTGAAGTAGGCGTCCTGATTATCTTGAAAGAATTTGGTCATTTGATCCATCATTACCATTGTCATACCTTTATACTGGGGAATATTGAATACTTCTTCTACCACTTGCCTGCTAATGTTAGCCAACACTCTCTTCCCTTCATCAAAAATGATGGACTTGGTAACAATATCAAACTGGGATACACAATCCATTACCAATTCCAAACAAGACAAGGTAGAAGGGAAAGCCACCGCGTGTACAATTCCGCTCTTGTAGATCTTCTTCGCTATGGAAGATTGTCCTTCCTTCAATCTATCCTTCAACTATACCATGTTCACTGTGCCGATATTAATATTACTTATTCGCCTCACTTTCGAGAAGAAAGTGGTCGTAGGTATCATGTCTTCCTTGTCTTTTTTGGTATTCATTCCCTTTGGGTTTTTGCTTGTACTAATATTCACCATCCTAAACACTTATTTCTACCCCTTTGTTCTAAATGATATGAATTACATTTATCAATCTCCAAACTTCTTTCTATCGATGGAATCTAGCTTATTTTTGCCTCTTCAAATCCTATCTCTACACTTATCAATCTCCAAACTTCAATCCTAGGGGTGGGACTACCACTTATTTCTGCCTTTTCGTTACTTTAGGATGGACTACACTTATATCTCCCAACTTCAATCCTAGGGTGGTCTAGCTTATTTCTACCTCTCCAAGTGTCCTATCATGAAATCTACACTTATATCTCTCAACTTAAGCCTATTAATGGAAATGATGAAGTGGTGCAAGAATAGTGCAAGAGGAAGATAAGGGAAACAAACCAAGCAAGAACAAGGAATAAAATCCGCCTTGAAAATCAATCTTCACCTCTAAAAATGAATGAGAATCTTACCTTAAATTTTCCTTTACCAATAATCGAGCCTTTTCAAATTCAGATCTAATCTCAGAAATTTCAATCCTCCTCCAAAATGTGATGCCCTAGCAAATGAATTGCTTGCAAAAAAAAATCTGCCCCTTTTATCAAATTTCAACCTCCTTGCCAAAATTGTCCAACTTGAAGGAAAATCATTGCCCTAGGGCAGAAAAGTCTACTCCAAATCAGAATTTCCTCCATCTAAAATCGCCCACACTTGCCAAAAATCAGAACTCAAATTGCCTTGCCTCTCTAAATAAAATCGCCATAGCTGGAGGAAAAAATTGCTGCCCTAAGAGGAAAATCATACCCCAAAATTGCTCAATTCTTGCAAAAATCAGACCTCCTCACAATCGCCTTAGGGCAAAAATCACCCAACCGAAGAAGAAGAAAATTGTTGTCAAGGAGAAAAATTAGACATCCAAGAATTGCTACCAAGGAGAAAATCGCCCAGCTGGTGGAAAAAATCGCTCAACCAAGCAAGTGGAGGTGGGAATGAATGAAAAATAAGAGGGGGGGAACCCTTTCTTATATCCTCCTATTGATCTCTAGAGTGGGCCGACCTGCCTGGAGGGAAACAAAATTTGAGTTAGACCCCCCAAAATGGCCTAATTTTATATAAAACATGAAAATAACTAAGCCCTATAGCGAAACTGACCCTTTTAATTGTCAGTTTGATCCAGAATTGCAAAATAGAAACAAGAAAAGCCTAGGAGATGTCAAAATTTTCATTTAACAACATTTTGGCAATTAAAATATCATTAAAATCGAATCTAGCAAGCCAAAATCAATTTTCAATTCCAAATTACCAATTTCTTTTAACATTTCTAAAATCCTCTAGGCAAAATTTCAGCCACTTAATGAGATTTTGCAATTTAATCTTATTTCAATTTTGCAATACAATTTCAATTTAAATTCTTTTCCTGGCAATTGAAATTCAAACTCTAAATACAATTTCACTATAAAAAAAAAATTATTTTCACCAAAAAAATTCAAGATTTTCCAAAATGACTATATCTAAAATTCATTTTGAAAATGTTCAAGTTTATTCATTAAATTAAATTTTCAAAAAATCCATCTAAGTTCAAAATTTGCAATTTTATCTTGTTGGATATTGTTTTAACCATCGAAAAAAAAATGTTGTTGTTGAAATCCGCTAGGCCTAAGGATGAAATTACATGTTCTAAAAAATCAAGTTTAGCACAGGGTGAAAACAAACCAAATCCCCTCTTGGCCCGAAAGCATCCAAGGTGTAAAATTACCAATTTGAAGCCTCTAGACAATTCCAAATTTTGCTAAGGCAACCGAAAAATTCCCAACACCTGCAAAAATCGCCAAGGTCTGCCCGAAAAAGGGGGTCCTCAAAAATTTTGGAGCGATGTTGTAAAAACCTCACAACAGGTATGTATAGAAGAAAGTGGCTGCCCTTACACAGGCCTAAGTTTAGAGGTGAATTGCAAAAGTTTGGGAGAACTGAATTGCCTCCATACATGGTGGAATGGTTCCATAAATATTATCAGATGACATACATAATATGCCTATAGTCAAGTGTTAGGGTATGATGGGAATTTGTAGCAAATGGAATTCGAGAAGCATTGGTGAAGATTTGGCAAGATGGTTCAGTGCTTAGTTTCAAGTGGTATTCACTTGTAATGCACAATTTGTTGGGGCAAGGGCAAGAAATCAAAATAAGGCTTGGGGACATCAGCTTCAACCAATCAGAAAATTCCAGTTGCATGTGTGCAAGCTCACCCAATCAAATAATTCCAAGTGTACATGTCCAGTCCATATAACACTTCTACCTTAACCTTTTTTTTAATTGGTCAATCAAAGCATTGTAATTTTCTCATTAGCCCACAAGGTGGTGCTTTAAAGTAATTGGTCAGCATTTAATGCTTGTAGCTGTTAGTTGGATTAAAGTTGTGCTGGCTCTATCTTGGCCATTGATCTTGGATCGCTCCTAGCCCTTCATTGTAACTAGAGAAACTATAAAAGGAAAGACCTTATCATTTGTAAAGGCGAGGTTTGCTGGAGAATTGTTGTTAATATACTGTCAAAATTGCTCTATATTCATTGTAGCCTTTGCAAGGTGAATGCATTTGAACTTTTGGAGTATTGCATGGTTTCCTACATTCCTCGCTTAGTTTAGAATTGCTTCATGTACTTAGCTAAGAATTTTCTTTAGGTAGTTGGATGAAAGTAATTATAAACGATCTTTGTGAAACTTGCCTAATCCATAACTCTAGCTGCTTGCTAGTTGTAAGTTTGTCTTGCATGGTCAATTAGAAGTTTAATGAGTTTTACTTTGATTATTGCTTACAAATTGATATACATTCGTTGATACTATTGATGAAACGGCGATAGTTTGAACATCTTACATTCAGCTTAGAAGAGTCACAAAAACATTCATTGTTCCCTGCATTAAGTAGCTTACATTCCTGAACCATCATTCAAATTTGAACCTTATCTGATAATCAGTTAGAAATAGTTCATTACACTCATACTGTCATATCATTCGCAAGTCGAGTTGACAAGTCTAAGCAAACTAGCATAAGCCCCCAAGTGATATCAGCATATCACATCATTACAACTAAGTGAAAGTCCACAACTAGAAGGAACCTTGGGGTTGTCTCATTTGATCACACAATCCATATACATTGTTTAGCATATGAGCATCATTATTCAAGAAAGAGTTGGGAATTGGGTGTTTCATTTAGAATACTAAGTATTTGATTCTGCATGTTGAAATGGTCAAAAAACTCACACCAACACTAATTATATCAGAGTGTCACAACAAAAGCTAATTACATCACAGGGAGGATCTAGGGATTATAAATCTCCAAGATTGATCTGAGATCCTAATATTACCAAAATATGATCCAATTTGACATACTAAAACTAACATTGCTTGGGGACAAGCAATTTTCAAAAGGGCAGACTATCATGCACCCAGCAAAAGACATTAGACAGCAGTCCCTTTTAAACCATAATCCAGGAGATAAAGTTTCTAAAAGCGTAATAAATGTGGCACCAAAGATAAAAGGGAGATGCTATTGATTTAGAATATAAAGGAATTTAATTAAAAGTTGTCATGACCAGTGATGCGAAAGTTGTGACTCCCACAAATACAAGATATAAAGGGAGCTAATTTCAATGTGGAGAAAATGTCAATTTCAAAAGTTTGAAGTGGCTTGCAAATAAATATAATGCAATTATAATTTTACAAATTGAAATATTATTTTAAGGGGAAAAAAAGCAATAGTCTAGAAAGTGACATTATATTATACATGCACACACACATATATAGCCAAAAATCAAAGCACTAAAATAGTGTGCAATTAGATCCATTCAAAGCATCATCTCCTTATTTAAGCACATAAATTTTGAAATTCCAAACAACCAAAATGAACACATGGTCAAGATTTTTCCTCATACTACCATCCTTAATAAGAATAGAGAGAGAAGGGCACGAGTCATTAATAAGTGAAAAATATGGGAGGGAAATGAAAGGTTTCTGTGCTATGAGAACTGAAAATTTGGAAATCTTACTGATGTGTATATACTTAGAAATCTCAATGTTGTACTTTATTGCAGTAGATAAGTCTCCCGTTAACTAGATCAGTCCAAGTCTGTCCCATTAAATAGGATAATCTCCCAAAATAAAGATGCCAAACTTTTGGATTGTTTAAAGGTCAGATTGAGGCAAAGGATTGTTGCAAATCAAAAGGCTTCCTAAAAGAATTTGCTGACAGGTTGAACATATCGTCAAATTTAAAGCCTGGCCAACCATGCCTTTGAGTAATGAAATATCCTTCAATTGTGGCATCTTAGAGTTCATAGCCATGATAGCATTTGAAAAGTTCTAGGTTGTCTTTTGTTTGACAACAAGCACTTTTGTGTAACTTTCAAATTTAAAATTTCAATAAAAGTAGTCAATAGAAGAAGTTATGATAAAAAAATGACACTAAATAGGAGTTCCCAAATCAAATAACTTAATGTGCAAGCCTACTATGTTTCTATATAAAATCATGTTATGAATGATTTTTAAAATGGCTTTCCAAATGGGCCTACTTGATTGGTGAGAGCTTCCTCTAGTAGACACAAGGTCAAGAAGTCCAATCTCCTCCTGGGGCATATGGTACCAAATGGTGTTTTGTACCAGCATCATTGGTCACTTAAAAAAGTTTATCCTGCACACTACAATTTATAGGAGCGGCTACCCAATTCTTACAGTCTAAAAAAAATGGCTTTCCAGATAACTTGATCACATGAAAAAATTTATTTGCATCAATGCAAAATAGCTTTCATTTGGTACAAAGTCAACGGAAAGGCATAGATCATCAGCATAGAATGGATCCAGCTACTAATATCCCTCCCCTAAGATAAAGGGTAATGGCACTTGCATTAAAAGTTAAAATAAAATTAAAAAACATACCAATAAAAAAGCCTTCAAAGATTACAAATAGCCTTAAAATACTTTGACATGATAAATTAAAAAATCTTACCTTTTTGAGCTTGTATGTCAACTTTTCCTCAAGACCCATCTGTTCATACTCCTTCTTCTTCTTCCAACGAAAATGCTTTATCCACTTGATAACTGTTCGTCTTCCTTTCAACTTTTTTCTCTTATCATTCTTTGCTTTTGCGTCCACTTCTTTAAATTGATTTCTTTTCGGCTCAACATTGGTGCATAGGCCTCTAATATTTATGGTAGCGTGACAGAACGTTTTAGTTGTGGACTCAAATTTGAAGTCTCCAAGTCCAACCTTGCACAGATAACCAGGCATTCTACTAAATTAGAGATATTTAAATTCCATGTATAATACTATTTAGAAAAATAGATACTCCTAGAAAGAAGTGTGTTAAGAAAATTGGGTATCATTTTTTTACGTTGGATTGTAGCCATAACACATGGTCCAAAACACTTATACTTCATCTTTTATAACACAGCTTTTCCAGAAGTTCCTTATTTCTAGATCATTCAACTTCCCTCCAGAAAATTTATCTGTAAGCATGGCCCTGAGAAATATTTACATTCTTTTCAGAGAGTTTTTTTCCAAAAGTTCCATTATCTAGATTACTTAACTTCTACAATATCTTTAAGGTGAAAAACGGTGAAAAAGAAAATGAAATGATGCGCAGTGACAATATTAAATATATTTTAAGTTTTGAGTTTTAAGTTTTTAACCAAGATTTGTCAGAATTTTGTCTCTTTTAAAGACTACTCAACAGCTTTGGCTGGTCGCCTGTTCAATTACTAGGCAGCGGATACTTTAAATAGAAGCTTTAACTTACGAAACGAAAATGTATGTTGATACTATTTACTGGAGCACCTAAAAATATACATAATCTTCCACATTCCATAATCTCTAGAGAAAAGAAACGTCAGAAAACAGATATTGTAAAGGTATTTTAAGTATTCATTACAAAAAAAGACAAGAAAATACTGTCTCTTTTGACACACAGTTTTTGCCAGCAATTTATGTTTTTCATGGTCCTTGTCTAGGACGAGTGTTTCGACTGTTAAAAGTTCCAATTACATAAAATCAAACATTTGGAGCTACAAAAGAAAACTAATATGCATGGCGTTACAATAGAAACTCCAATTTTTTGAAGAAAGATTCCAATTACAACATTAAAAACATAAGTACTTTCCTGGTGCGGATTGCTCTGATGTGCCATGGCTTTCTTTGGTGGGTAAAGGCTCCTGTATTTGGGATACTCTTAAGAAGGGAGCCCAACTTGTTAAGGAGGGTCTCTTATGGATTTGCAACAGAGGTTCGGATGCTCTGTTTTGGCAAGACTCTTGGGATGGCCACCCTCCCATTCTTTCTAGCTTTCCCCTTCTCCCCCTTTCCCATACTTTTACTGATGCTGGATGGCTTAAGGTGGAGCATTTTAAGACCGTCAAGCGCCTAGGTTAGGTTGAGGTGACTTGTTGGAAGGATTCTCAGGAGTAGCCGGTTGGTAGTTCTGATGAGGATCATGCCCTTCTTTCTAAAGCTTTGGAGAACAAGTTTTGTAGCTCCCTTAATGGGAGGGACAACTTGGCTTGGAGTCCTAGTCCAAAAAGTAAATTTACTATAGCTCAAGGCTACGCTATATTTGACAGGAACTTACATGGTCTAGCTGAAGTGCACGGGTGGAAAAAGGCTTGGAGTAACTTTTCGTGGCCCAAATGTAACTTTTTCTTATGGCTGTTGGCTTAGAAGAAATGCCTCACTTGGGAGAAATCTTCGCAAATGAGGTTTTCAGGGACCTTCTCTTTGCTTCCTTTGTTTGCATAATGAGTAGTGTGCTTCCCACTTGTTTTTTCTTTGCCCTTTTTCGAGAGAGATATAGCATAGATGGTGGGAGGCTTGGTGTCATGGTTGTATTCATGCTTCCTCTCTTATTGATTTCTAAGAAAGCTTGGGTAGACCTCCAGCAAAGACTTCTTTCTTGTAGGTTGCCTGGACGGTTGGTCCGATCTTCATTCTCTGGAACCTTTGGCTAGAAAGGAACCGCAGAATTTTTTGTGACTCCAAATTAGGAAGCTTTCAACTGTGGAAGATGATTCTTAATAGGCTCCAAGAGATTATTTATGCAAAGTGTGATATGTCTATTACTATACATCCTGGTGATCAAGTTATTGTGAGGAATCTGAACCTTGGGGATAACAGTCGGGGATGCACTCTTGGTAAAAGACCTAGCCATGTTAAGCAGCTGGTTTGTCGGGATGGGAGGTGGTCTTCTCCCCCGACTGGGATCTTGAAGATCAATACATACGATTCTTCTTTGGGGAACCCTGGTCATGCTAGTGTTGGGGCTATTGGTAGAGGCAATGATGGTGGTGTTGTATTTCTCTTCTCCATTTACAAGGGTCAATATTCTAATAATCTGATGAAGGCCCTAGCTATTAAGGTTGTTGTTGAGCACGGATGCTCTTTAGAGTGGAAGAAGATCATCTGTGAGTCTGACTCTCAAATTGTTGTGGATACACTGAATAACCAGAGGTTGGAGGATGTTAGCTGGCAACTAGCCTCTTTGGCCAGACAAATTCTTAGTCTTTGTAGTTCCTTGGATTCTGTCTCCTTTCATCATATCCCTCGCGAATGGAACAGAGTGGTGGATTGTTTGGCAAAGTAGGCTTCAAAGAATATGGGTAGATGGGATATTAGTGGTAGGGATGAGTTACCTTCTGAGTATTGTGAGATCATTGAGCAGTTGTTACTGGAAGACAGGAGTATGTAGTGTTGATTTGAGCCTTTGGCCATTGCTCTATAACTTGGATTTGATTGAATAAATTTTTACCCCTCCTTTTTCAAAAAAAAAAAACATTAAAAACATCAAAATGATGCATTAAGGGCCTGTGGATCACCATAGTTGATCCCCATCTCCAAATAATATACCCAGGTAGATCTAAAGGTTACTCGTAATGCAATTCACTGTCAGCAAACCACCCTCGTAGTAAACATATCTAATTTATTTCCCTGGAAGTTTCAAGTTCTTATTCTAAAATATGAAATATAGAATCACTTCGGTTGATAAACATGTAAACAGTGCTGAATGCGGAAGCTCAAACTCCATTTATAGTGTGATTGAGAACGAATGGGATAGTACCTGCAGGGCGAATTTAAAGCCTGTTTTTGTATAGCCTCAGCCTTGACCACAAGAGGAATACGAAGGAGCGCTTTCATTGACCTGCGAACAGCTAGGGCTAGGGCCGGAGTCATTGTGTTGGTTTTTGAGTTTATTGGCCAGTTAAAGGTATCTGTAGAACCCTTGAATGTGGATACATAATGAGGGAATTACTTCAGTGTCCCTCTGCGGATTTAAAGGTTTTACAGTTGCCCGCTTCGAATCTCGGCATCGCCGTCAAACTCAGATTTTAGCAGTGAGGGTTTATGGTTTTACACGTTTCGGGGCGTTTTGGTGCGTATCGAAGGCATTATTTTATTTCAAAACACATAATTCTTTATTAGTTTTTCACTTCCTCCTTGTAACAGCTTTTTTTGTCCACCCTAGTAAAATTCTATTGATATAAGTATAGGGTAATAATCTTTTTCTATATCGAAAATTTAATTATATATAACTATTTTATATATATATATATAAAAGTCGAGTGTTATCCTTTTCGAGGCGCCTATTTTCATAAATTACCTCAGTGCAATAGGCGCCTCGAGAAGGATAACTCTCAGCTTTTTTATATATATAAAAATATATATAAGCTAGTGTAATAAAAAATATAAACGCTTGCATCCTATTTTGATTTCAATATTTGGTTGACTACTTTTTTATTTGTTTTCAAGAAGGAGATGTTATCTATATTTTTACACAATTAACAAGTTTTTATTGTAATATTTTCTTAATTTCCAACTCTCTACATTTTGTGTCTATTCCCCATTCAATGTATAAAGGATAAGTATTAAATATAAATTTTGTGTCACTTTAGCTACCTGTCAAATTTTTCAAGATTGCTGAAAAGTTTACAATGATGTATGCTTTCATTGTAGAAGCCTCTCGGCTTAATTAAAATAATAATAATTCTAATTTTAATATTATTTCTTATAAATTTTATCATTATAATTTTTTAAAATATATTGATTTTAAAAATATAATAAATAGTCAATGTGTCCTTGGTCTAGTGGTGAAGTTGAACAATTCTAAATGAACCCACCAAGGATCAAAACTCACTGAGTGTGGGGCTTTGACATCATAAGGTATGTGGTCGTGAATGAGAAATTGCTTAGGATTCATCTACCCTATCACTTCAAGCATTATTGTGACAATTAGTTATTGTAACATTACACAAAGTTAAGAAATAATGCAAAGGAATCTACATGAACATGTAACCCATGTAGCTTTGATTAAAAATAATTTCATAATTTTACACATTTGTAGATAGTTTGAATTTTTAACATGACATGTATATGTAGGACCATAACTCATTTATATTGAATGTGATAGTATTTTTTAGCACTAAATGACAATTCAATTATAGATTTTGATGTGTGAAAAATGGTTTGAAGTGCAATGCAGTCCAAAAGTTATTTAAGAATTGGTTTGTTGTAAGTTATTGGTTACGACTCATGTTTTTCTTTATAATTATCAAGGGCATTGTTGTTCTCTTACCAATGCTCAACATTCTTACTTCTCTTAATAATAATTAGCCATTTTCACTCTCCATCACTATTAGATAATTGAGAGGGGGGTGAATCAGTTATCCTTGGGTCCTTTTAACAATTCTCAATACTTTTATAAACTTAAACTTATCAGAAAAAATCACTCGGTATGTAAATTAAACTATTCAGACGTCCCACAATACTAAATAACAATTTTCACATGCAAACATGAAATAACATATAAAACATGCATACATAGAGTAACGCCAATATTTTTAACGTAAAGCCCTAATTAGGGTAAAAACCTCATGGGACTTGTCACCAAAAAATATTTCACTCTTTTGAAGTGAGCTCGGTTAAGAGCCAACCCTATCAAATGTTACATAAATATTTGCTAGTTGTGACTCTATTAGGGGATTTACACCAAAGATCATCTAGACCTTATCACCCTTAAATGAGCACCTTATCTAAAGGACTTAAAACATTTAATGGAATGTCACCTTACAAAAGGATTTACAAATAGGACAATTAGATCCACTTGGTTAAGGGATTTTTCTACCATAATGGTTAGAAAGTAACAGTGAAATATTTGAATAAATATGCAACTACTTTTGCTTGTTCATATCTCCATTTCATTCAAATATTTTCTTTACAAATTGGCCATCACACCAACTCCATCAATCCACTCTCCTTCACACTTTATATTTGCTCAATATGTCATTCTGCACTTTTTGGTTATCAACTTGTTCAACAACTTGACCAACAACTTTAACCTTGTTGTCCAATCTTTGTATAGACATATTTTTGTCACTTAATCACATTCATTAAGGTTTCCATAAATTCCTCTCATCCACACTATCAATTACCAACTCACGTTCAATGTGTCTTACTCTAAGTAAAACATTTTATGAATCATGCTAGTTTTCCATTTATCTACTTTAAAGCATCGGGCACATAATAGGATTTCAAGCATCAAAAGGGGGCAGACCTTGTTTACTAAGGATAATGAGATTCCAAATGAAGCTGTGAAATTCTTCTCTTCACTTCTCTCTAAGGATCCTTCTCTCTCCTTGACAGATCAAGAGGACATTTTAAATGCTATTCCTTCTCTGTTGCAGGATCACCACAATTCTATGCTCAAGGCTATTCCATCCCTGCAAGAAATTTATCAAGCCCTTACTTCTCTTCCTAGTGATAAGCTCCAAGCCCAGATGGATTTCCAACTTTCTTTTTCTAGATATATTGGGAGGTAGTCAAAAGGGATGTTGTGAAGGTTGTGCAAGAATTTTTTGGGGCCAGGAACCTTTTGAAAGAACTCAATGCTACTCTTCTAGTGCTTATTCTAAAAATCTTGGGGGCCAACTTGATGGTTAAGTTTATACCCATTAGTCTATGCAACTCATTCTATAAAATCATCTTGAAAGTTTTGACCACTAGGCTTCTTAGTGTCCTTCATTTGATCATCTCCCCATAGCAAACTAGCTTTGTCCTAGGGAGACAGATTCTAGACTCTATTATTACGGTCCATGAGGTGATTCATTCCTTCGAAGCTGGGAAGAGGGAAGGATTTCTACTTAAGATGGATCTATCTAAAGCTTATGACAGGGTGGACTAGAATTTCTTGATGGTTGTCCTCCAGGCTTTTGGTTTTGATGCCCAAGTATGTAGACTCATCCTTCAGCTTATCTCAACCCCCTATTTTTCCATATTTATTAATGGTTCTCCGTTGAATTTCTTCTTCCCCTCGAGAGGGTTGAGATAGGGAAACCCCTTATCCCCTCTTCTTTTCATTATTATGGTTGAGTGTTTAGGGAGGTTAATTCTAAGGAAAAGATAGGATCGGAGCCTGCATGGTCTCAAGCCTTCATCTGGGAAAACTTCTTTCACCCATCGACAATTTATGGATGATACTATCCTAGGTGGAGATGCCTCGATCTAGGAGGCCAAAGTGTTTAAAGGTTTTTTGAATACCTACACTAGTGGTTCAGGCCAGGCTATAAACTAGGATAAAAGTTCGGTCTACTTTATCAACACACCTTTGAAGAGACAAAGGAAAATTGCTGGTATCTTGGGATGTGGTGTTGGGTCCCTTCCAGCAAGCTATCTTGGAATGCCATTGGGGCCCAAACCTTTCGAATCCTTCTAGAATGGTATCATTGATAGATTCAACAAGAAATTGGTTGGTTGGAAAGGAACCACCCTTAGTCAAGCAGGCAAATGTACTTTGGTGAAATCTACCCTTCAAAATCTCCCTATGTATGCCCTTAGCCTCTTTGAGATCCCAGCTAGGCATGTTGACAGAATGGAGAAGATTCAGAGAGATTTCTTATGGATAGGTGTTGAAGATAATAAGAGATATCATCTTGTTGCTTGGGACCATGTTTGTCTCCCTAAATGCTATGGTGGTCTTGGCATTAGAAAAATCAGACATCTCAACAATGCCCTATTAGCCAAGCAGATATGGCACATTTTTTAGAGCTTAGGAGAATGGAGTGACATCATGGTGGATAAATACCTAAGAAGGCAGTCTCTTAGTTTTTTACTTAGTGAGGCTGAGATACCTCAAGGATCTTACATATGGAACAGGATTCTAAAAGCAAAATTCTTGGCCAAGTCTAGGACGAAATAGAAAGTAGGCAATGGTGAAAATATCTTTTTTTGGCAGGATAATTGGCTAAGCCAGGGACCTCTTATTGACCACCCTAACTATGGGAGATGGATAGAATTATGTATAAGAAGATTTGGTCTAAAAGTTAGTGACTACAGTGCTGATCAAGGATGGCAAGACCTATCCCTAGTTTCCCAGGACCTCAAACCTTCGATGATTATCCTAAATGCTATGATCCTTAATAACAAGAGGGATGAAGTCATTTGGGGAGACAACTCAAATGGGCAATACTCTATTGCTTTAGGTTACTTCTCAATGTGGGATAGAATGGAGAAACCCATTTGGGTTAAGGCTTGGATTCTTGGTCTTACGCCAAAAATTAACATATTCTTTTGGCTTCTTCTCCAAGACAAACTTCTTACCTTGGATAATTTGGCAAAGAGAGGTTAGATTATCCCTAACAGGTGTAGGCTTTGCAAGCAAGATTTGAAGACAATTAACCACCTTTTTATTCATTGTCCCTACTCCTCCAAGGTTTGGAATCTTTTGACCAGGGACTATGGGGTCAGTTGGTGTATCCTAACAAACATCCAAGAGTTCTTCGGACAATGGAATAGTGTGCACATCGGAATGAAGACTCGGATGTTATGCTCCTGGTCTCTTCCGCACTTTTGTTGGGGACTATGGAAAGAATGAAATAATTGTATCTTCAGAGAAAAGGAATCCCCTACTTTTGTTATTGCAAAAAAAATTGAAGGTTCAATGAAGGAGAATTTTTCCATTAGAAAGGGAGGAGATATAGAAGGAGGAAACAACATAGAAAAGAAAAAGGATAGGGATAGGAAAAGACAGGAGGCTAGGTGGCTTTTTCCTCCTAGAGATTGCCATAAAGCCAAGTTTGACGGGGCAACCAAAGGGAATCTTGGTCCTGCTGGTTGTGGAGGAATTATTAGAAACAATCATGGGGGTGGCATTGCGGCTTTTTCGTATCCTCTTGGGTCTCAGTCAAACCATTTTGCAAAAGCCAGTGTAGCTTGTCACATTGTTAAATTGGCCTTGGCTTCTAGGATCGAGAACCTTTGATTTGAGGGGGATTCTTTAAATATTATTAATTGTTTAAATGGTCAATCTTTTCCCTCTTGGACCATTGTGAATGTGGTGGAGGAGATTAAATCTGACCTGGGCACATTTAATAAGGTTCACATTAGCCATGTGTATAGGGAGGCCAACTCAATTGCGAACTGGTTTGCAAATGAAGTAGTAGTCAAAAATATGACGATGACATGGCATAACTGTGACAACCTTCTGGGGGCTATGAAAGATTTAATATTGTTGGATCGTATCTAGTGAAGTACAAAGGCAATCTAATATTAATTATGGAAATATTTGTAAGATTGCATGTCAGACAAGGCATAAATGAAAATCATGTGAAGGTATCAACTATCCATCATATCAAGTATGTGGGGCACATTTTATGGGTCGATTTTCCTTCTTCCACTATAATTTCCAAATGTAAAAAAAATTGGGGTTTGAAATTTGAAGGAAGCCAAAGTCTGTGAGAGAACAGTGAGCAGGTGCAAGATTTTTGAACCAAAGGACATTATGGTAAGGGAAAGAAGTAGGAAGGAGCCAATGGGGGATGTGGAAAATTAGAGGAAAAACTCGAAGGTCTAGCATAAGTTGGAGAAGGGTGGTATTACGAGATTCATAGAAAAAATCCATGGATTCGATAAGGAGATCACTAAGATTATGGTGAAATCATGGAAGGATGGGCGTGTAAAAATCAATGGGGTCACTCATTAGGTTAATGTGGAACTGATCGCCCAGGTCATGGGGATTCCGTAAAAATTGACTTTTTCAGAGATAAGAAAATATCGGCTAACGCAGTCAAAGACTTTGTGAAGGATGAGGATGAAAGGAAGAAACTCATGAAGACTAAGACATACTATGAAATAGAGTCAATTAAAAAGCTTTGGAGGCATGTCTTAAGGGTTAATATCAAATATATATCTCTGGATACTAGATTCGATAAGTTCAGAATGCATCACTTCATTTTGTTAAATCATTTTAGGCATGGCATAAAGATTTCCTTTCCTTTTTATCTTTACACTTCAATGAGCAAGGGCATTGAGGGTTTTAAAAAGAAACCTACTCCAAACCCAACTCTTCATGAGGGTTTGCTCCTTCTAGTCTACGAGTACCTAAAGACTCAGACCAGGGGCAAATCCCTCGGTGAAACTGGGGATGTATCTGAGGAAACTAAGAGCTCAGATTCTAAGGAAGTTCAAAGCATAAATTCAGAAGATGAGGATAATACCCCCTCTAAAGGCAAGAAGTCTAAGGAAGAGGAGAAAATTTCTCCCTCTACCAGCATTGTTCCTAGTAGAAGGAGCGCTCGGGGCTTAACTCCCAATCCCCCCAAGTCTGAGGAACAGGAGGAGGAGCAAAACACTGAAGAAGAGGAAATAGAGTTGGAGGAAGAGATGAAGGGGGAGGATAGTGAGAAGGTTGAGGAGGATATGACAATTATGTCGGGGAATCCCAAGAAAAGGAAGGCCAAGGAGGCTTCGCTGCTGGAAGAAACAAAAGACCAGACTCCTGCGATTTTGGGCCTTGTCCCTTCTATTCCTTCGCCACAGGGGAAGATAGATTCTCTAGTGGAAGACAATGGGGAGATGGTTTTGAAAGATAGGAGGGGGTCATGGAGAAACTTCAACACTAAAATGGCGAAGATGGAGATTGTCAGGGAGACGATGAACCCCCAAGTGATGGAGGATAAAGATGGAAAAGTCCATTTTGATGAACTTATTGACCCGACTCTAGTTGCAATCTTTGACAATGTGAGAGAGTATGGGCTCAATCTACTCAATAAGGCTAAAAACAACATGATAGATAACTTTCATTCTATCAAGTGGCTATTTCATGAGATAAAAGAGCTCAAGGACAAAAGGAGCCAGAAGGACGACCATATGAGAAGTAGCGACTAGGGACACCATGTTGACCAAGAGGATTGAATATCAATGGTTGAAAAAAGAGTTAAAGGATGGAGAGTTCTAATCAGAACCTGGCTAATCAGGTGATTGCAACTTTGAACACCCTGAATGAGAATATCAATAGTCTGGGTGAATCACTGAAGAATGTTGGATTTGGCAGGGAAGAAGATGATAAGGCCAGTATGGAATTTAGGCAAGCTGAGGGAGAAATGAAAGAGACCAGAGGATCGGCGAATGATCAAAACTAGGACCAAGTGGGCGTGGACAACTGGAGGGCCAATGAAGCTATAGAGACTTTGTAGGTTCTAGATAGGGAGAACTAATAGTTTTAGTTTTCATTTTTTGTTTCATCCTTATCTAGGGTTGTTGGCTTTTGTTTCCTGGCCGTGGGCCTGTCTCTTGGTTTTGGCTTTTTATAAGTAGAAGCATAGTAGCTGGACTTTACTTATTATTTCTATTTTAGATATTATGTAAAAACTTTTGGGTTTCAGGATCCTTGTAAAACTTGTTTTACTTAATCAAAAACTTCACCTTTGAACTTGAACTTTTCTTGGATCTCCAAACACGTCTTGAATCTTCACCATTTTATTTTACCTCTTCAATTTAATTCATTGATCTTGCTAATTGACTATGTTCTTATCTTAGAACCTTCTAGATTAGTCTAGATCTTCACTTGATGTCATCCCTTAATCAATTCTTCATAAATTGTTCCTCTTTATCAAACTGTTTTCTTGCTTCGCCAAACACTGCCATCACTTGGTTAACATTATGCTCGGTTAACACAATGCTTTCTCGATAACCGTCTTTGCTCAATAACATCTCCTACTTGGTAACATTTTCCTCCTTCCTTCTCCTTCTAAAATCAAGCACTGTTTCTAGCTCGATGCAACTCACTGATTTCTTAACTCTTTAGTTTACAACTTCATTCTTTTCTTAGTAGCCAAAATAACTTACTTTTGCAACATCTTAGTACTTCATGAAATCATATAAACCAATCAAACAAATATTATATTACCAAAGACCAATTCATTAGTTTCCCAATTAAGTTCACATAAGTTTCACTTCACTTCTTCATTTCATCTTCTATCTTTATCATCCATTTTTCTATTAAAAAACACATCCTTAAAATGATTTGCAACTTACATGAATTAGTATCATAAAGGAGCTTGACATCAATACAACATAATAGTTGATCTATCTCTTCTACATATAATTTATAGCTCAATTTTCTAACCTTGTTCCTTGTCAGCATCACTTATGTAACCATAATAGTTATTATCATTCATCAGCATCAATCATGTCTAACACATCATTGTCAATAAATTGTCGGTCATCACAATTAAAAAAAAAAACTAATTTTTCTTTATTAATTGTCCATATAAGTAAAAGTCATATGCCAATGACAATGAAGAAAGATCACCTTTTTATATGTTTTTCTATAAAACCTTTATCTCTACTTCAACAAATATACGTATCATTTTAATAGAAAAAAATTATCATATATCATGTGTTAAAAATATATATTAGTATAACTAGTTATAGATAGCTTATTGGTAAACTAATAAATATAAATCAAAATTATCTCCCTCCTATTTATAGCTCTACCATATGGACATATATAAATTTTGATTTTCTTGGTTTCTAATTTTTTGGATTGTATTTATGAAGTATCATTTTGACAATATCTAGACTGTGAGTAACATTTGAAAGATTCATCAACTGAGCATTATGATAGTTTTGAGCCTTTAAATCATTGAATTTGGACTAGAGTTACATGGGTCATTTCCTATTTGTTTTATCTGACTTTCTTTGAATCTACATGATATCTTGGGAGTTTGATGAATTAGTATATACATTGTGTTTCTTTGTGCTTCAATATGCATAACTTTTCACATGCATATAGATTTAAAGATACAACTACTCGTGTATGTGTGTATGCATACATACACACACACACATATGTAATGTATATTCATATATGTGTATGTATGTATGTATATATATACACACATATGTTTGTGTATATATAATATATATATGTAATGTATATTTGTATATGTATATATATGTACATAAATACACATGTGTGTGTAAATGTATGTATGTATGTATGTATGTATATATGGACAATTTAATTTAGATTGATGGATTTACATTAACAACTTTTGTCAATCATTCAAATAAATTCAAACATTTTACGATCTTGTAAACAACTCCTCAAACCACATTTAAAAAGAGTACGAGGTAGTCCCATATCACTGTCACCATATGTAAACCCAAAAACTATGGCATAGTGTCGTGGACTATAAAAACCACCTTACCTTTTTTTTTTACTATACATTATCTACAGATTGCGATCAAACTTTCAGGAACATCAATTCAAACTGGAAAGCAGTAGTGCCATAAAGTAAAGTTTTAATTGGAGGGATGCGCCAGAATCAGAGGGATGCGCTGGAGCAACTAGGGCACAGAAGATACCATTTTTTGCAGAAAGTTGAGGCAGCTGAATAATTCAAAAATCAAGTTAGGGCAAGAAAAGAGTGCGAAGGGAAGAAGAAGATTTTGTTGCTTTTTCATTGATCGCATGGTACTAAGGCCCAAATTATCGTCCATATTGTTTGGCGCCTATTCTACAATGTGAATAGTAATTGTTGTTGTTCCATTGCATACAATCCACAAATGATCTAAAATATATTGTGTTGGCACCCATTCTTATACAATTTTGACAGACCACTACGAATGCCTGCAAGAGTTTGAGTGAAATGGATGGAAAGCGAATGGCGAAGTTAGGGTTTTTGCCTATGCAATTCGCTTACTACAAAAAGAGAATAAAGAAGATTCACGTGTAGTAGTAAAAGAGTGTTAAGGGTAGCAGAAGATCAACGAAGGGCCAAGAATAGGGTTTCCAAATTCAAATCCATCATTGAAGTTGGTGTCAGGTTCGATTTCAGTTGGGGTTGCCCGCAATTTCCTTGCAAGTCCATATCTGGCAGTGAGTTTCTATAAGGAGAGCACAAATTTTTCGCGTAGAAGCATTTTCACTCTAGATCTAGAGTTTATATTACAGACTTGGAGTTGTTGGAGTAGGACACTATTGCAAGCATCATGGGCAGTGATTAAGACTTGCGAACATTTGGTGGGAAAACATACTATTTGTCAATTATCTGAGCAAAACAAGCCCAACTACATCTGTTAATTCATCACCGGTCAAAGTCTATTTTTCTTGAAATCGAATCCTCTAGATTTGTAAGGTAATATTCTCAGACATAATCGCATAGAATGGGAAAAGGAAAAGGATCAAAAAGATCAAGTGGTTTGATTTACAAAAGGGTTATGGATTCATTACCCCTAATGATGGCAGCAAAGATATTTTTGTTCACAATGGATTCATTACTCTTGATGATGGCAGCAAATATATTTTCATTCACAAGAAATTGATTCACTATAACGGATTTAGATCTCTGGCAGAAGGGGAATTGGTTGAGTTTTCTATTGAGCATGGGCAAGGTGTAGGGACTAGAGCTCTTGATGTGCATGGAAGGTTTTTGAACCAAGCTCATCTTCCTCTACTTCATCATCATGGTGGAAAAATAGGTGTAAGGGATTTCAACATATCATATGGCTCTAGCCATAGTGGACGTAGTGCAAAGAAGAAAAAACATGGTGTCAAGGTTGCCAAACCCTAGATCCAGCCAATTTTTGACATTTTCCATGGGCCACTTCAATGACGCACACCTATTTTTTCTAAAATCGATGAAGAGATCGGACATTTCAACTACCAAATCCCTTCTTATGTGTCATAGCCAAATAATGTCTCCATTACTGATCCAAAAATTTTGTCTTATCCCAATAATATTTCACTTGGAGGTAAAAAGTTTGTGGGAAATCAGTCTACCAAAGTTTGGAAGGAAAATTTGGGGTTTATATCTTCAGTAAGATCAACTAGTCCCAATAATAATCTGGATAGTTCAAATGCCACACTCATAGATGGTGATGCCTAGCTTCTTGTGATTGAAGATAGACTTCTCAAACCACAAATCTCTCACATGCTTGACATAGCAATCATCAATAAGATTTGGTCCTTCCTCCCAGCTGCAAATCTTCTTACTTGTGTGAAGCGTTATTGGTATGGTGTTATTGATTTATTCTGCATTGATCACGAGTCTCTTTTTTCATTGCTATATTTGATTCTAAGCTTGCTCGAGATAATGTTATTCGAATTAAGAGTTAGTTTTTTAAAGGGTTGGGAATATATACCAACACTTGGTCTCCAAACTTTAAACGTAGTCATACAACCTGTGATTTTATGTCATTTGGATTGAGCTTCCTACTTTACCAATGGAATATATAGATCTACAAATTATCAAATTAGTAGCAAATAAAATTGGGGTATTCATCTGACATGATCTAGTGCATTTTGATGAACCATCTCTTTCTATAAGGTTTTGTGCCTTGCTAAATTTGAGTAAACCATTACCTCCTTCCTTAATTATGTCATCTAAATATGGACGTTGGAACCAAACGATTATTATTTAAGATGCATAGACTGTGGTTAAGATGGCAGGTTGGTTGGGTCATTTTACTAATCAATGTCGAGATCCAAGTTGCTCTAATCTGATAGTTTGTAGTAACCATAACTCTGACCCCCTGAAGTGCACTTTTAGGACATAGTCTATTCCTTCTATCCCTAATGATGCTTGTGTATCTCAAGCTAAACAATTAAGTGACCCATATAATTTCTCATTTGTAAATCCAATTGTTTACCATTCGCTAAAGGTTCATTGTTATACACAAAAAGATCAATCCCATGGAGACTGTTCAGGTCCTAATAACTCCCTATGTTTATTTTTGGATAATTCTTTTTCTCTTATGGATTTTTTGAATTCAGTGTATTTTCCCTCTAATTTTGCTAAAAAAAATATGTTGTTTTCGATCCATCTTTTCTCTAAATGGAATACTCATCAAGATAAGTATATAAGTCTAGATCAATATCTTTTTACGTCATCGACATCTTCTAAACTTGCAATTACATATCCAGTTGCCAATGAAGAAGATGTTATTTATCCCTCTTAGATGGATGTTTTTGTTGATGAGCTCATTTTTAATGATCAACCTCTTTCTTTCTTTTCTAGATTAGAAGTTGCATCAGTTGCCCAAGGACATTCATTGTCTTCTGAATATGCCCAAATCTTAGCAATAGAGTGTAGTGTACCAATTCCTCCCAAATTATTTGATTAAGATAACATGCTCCATGAACTACCTAAGGATAATGTACACTTTAAATTGGATCCCCCTTCACCTAGGATGGAGGGCTCTATGAATGTTTCAGATCTTGGCTTGGCAGTCAAATAGTCTCCTGCTCAAACATTAGTTCTGGTCAAATTAGGTCCCACTTTGATGATCCACTTCTTACTAATGTTAGTTTTGATTTCTCCTAGAAATTGTCTATGTTGCAAACCCCCCTTTCATCATCTTCTATAACTATGAAATATTTTAAGCCTAGGGGTAGTCCATTGAAAGCTTTAGAAGCTAAAAAATAAGTTGATACAAGGATCCAGTCAACTTTGGACGATAATTTTCCTACTTCTAAATGATCAACAAGGAGTTCCAAGAGTGCTTCTTATTAGTTATGAAGATTCTCTCATGGAATGTCACGGGCATTAATGCCCTTGACAAATGTAATAGGATCAAGCAGTGTCTTGGTTCTATCCAATGTGATCTAGTCTTGCTTCAGGAGACTAAGCTATCAACAAATAACTTTTAGAAATCTGTTGGATGTTGGTCAACATGGAATTCCTCACATATTCCTAGCTTAGGTGCTTTTGGAGGCCTTGTTATATTATGGAATCCTAAGACTATCAAGGCTCAACATCTTCATCAAGGAACTAATTGACAAATGTTATCCATTAAACACTATGAACTTTCATTCCATTTTATTAATGTTTATGGCCCTAACCCTACGTCAGATAAAAAATGTTTATGGCTTACTCTTATAGGTTTTATCCAACAATCAATAGGTGCCAAATTTATTATTGTTGGTGACTTTAATGTCATTCTTCATCCTAGGGATAAGTATGAAGGTATTATTCCCCGTCCTAGAGCTACCCATGACTTTAATGACTTTGTTGACAATAATGCTCTATTTGATGTTCCCCCACAAGCTGGATCTTTCACTTGGACTAATAGAAGAGTTGGGTTCCACTAGATTGCAGTTAGATTGGATAGATTTTTGTGTTCACAATGTTGGAAATTGGCGAATTATACTATCCAATCAGATATATTACCATATTCAAAATCTGACCATTTCCCTATTTAATTGTCCATTCTTCCATTAGATTCTCCTCTTACTAGTTTTTCTAAACCATCTATTAAGTTTGAAAGTGTATGGTATCATCATCTCCACTTTGATGGCCTCTTAAAACAATGGTAGAAGGATGCTCCACGAGAGCTAGGAACCAAAATGTTTCAATTTCACAACAAAATATAGTATGTCAAAGGGCTTATCAAGATCTGGAATAAAAATGTTTTTAAAAATATTTTTGAGGAGAAAAAGGTGGTAGAAGAAAAACTAGCTGAGATTAATGAACATATTTTACTCCATGGTTTAAATGTTGATATGCATTCAAGATAGGAGAATTTGCAAGAGGAGTGGTATGAATTATGTAAGCAAGAAGAAGAGTATTAGAAGCAAAAGTCTAGAGAATTGTGGCTTCAACAAGGGGATTAGAATACTAAGTTTTTTCATGCATCTACCAAACAAAAGAAGGCTAACAACACAATCTTTACAATTTATGACCATCTAGAAAATTTGATTTCTGACGCTAAGGGCATTCAAATTGAGAGTGTAAGGTTCTTCTCTAATCTAGTTTCCCCTCCACCATAGGATCACCCTCTTCTAACCTTGTGGATGAGGTCTTGGATTCCATTCCTTCTTTGCTTATGCAACAAGACAATCTAATTCTTATGGCCCCATTTACTCTTTCTAAGATACATGTTGTA
Source organism: Cupressus sempervirens (assembly GCA_028749045.1). Lineage (NCBI taxonomy): Eukaryota > Viridiplantae > Streptophyta > Pinopsida > Cupressales > Cupressaceae > Cupressus > Cupressus sempervirens. The sequence goes on from CM053793.1 coordinate 111,052,880, forward strand.
GTCTTTTTTATGCTTGTTGATAAGGCACTAGGCCCTAATGGGTTCATTGCATTATTTTTTCAAAAATGTTGGGATATCATTTGTTTTGAACTGCTTGAGGTACTTGAAGAATCTAGGAAAAATGTTTCCATTTTGAAGAACTTTAATACCACCAATATTGCTCTCATCCCAAAGGTTAATGATCCCTATTCTTTGTTGATTTCCATCCCATTTCTTTACGTAACACTATCTATAAGATTATCACAAAGGCTATTTATTTGTGACTTAAGCCCACTATTCAAAAAATTATATTGACAAAACAAGGGGGTTTTGTTCCTGGTCAAGAAACAATTGAGGGAGCTATAATAGCCCATAAGACCCTTCATTTCATCAAAGAACATAATATTGCAGCCTTTGTTGCCAAATTAGATATGATGAAGGCTTACGATAAACTGAATTGGTCTTTTCTTCTTCTAGTCCTTCATCAGTTTGGTTTTTCTTCTAGGTGGTGTAAATGGATAAAGCTTGCATTTCTAGTGCACATTTTTCTATTCTCATTAATGGTGCACTAGTAGGTTTCTTTGCCTCTTCCCAAGGAGTTCATCAAGGTGACCCTCTTTCTCAATTATGGTAGAGGCCTTTAGCAAACTTATTAACTCTTTTAATCAAAAAGGGTTGTGGAAAGGTATCAATATTGTAGGCACATCTTTGTCCATAACCCATTCTCTTTTTGCTGACGATACTTTTCTCTTTGGATCATCTATATATCAAGAAGCACAAAGTATGAAGAAAGCCATTGACCTATATACACAAATTTCTGGTCAATGTATTAATGCAACTAAATCTAAAATTTATGTTTTTAATACATACCAATTGGTTACTCAAAGAATAATCTATCTTCTTGGTTTTCGCCATGATTATTTACCTTCTACTTATCTTGGTGTTCCCTTTTTTATGGGATTAAACAAACCCTCTTATTGGAAATTTGTGATTGATCATATCAATAGTAGAATTAGTGCTTGGAAGGTTCATTGGTTATCCCTCTTGGGTAGAATTTTGCTTATCAAAATTGTTCTTTCTACCATTCCTAGTTATTACTTCTCCATTGAAACTTTAATTTGCACCTTTCTTTGGTTAGATAATATGAATGGTCAGAAGAAAATACCACTAATTTCTCATCATGCCATGTCAACCTCTTATAGAATAAGAGGTGTCAGACTTCCCAACATTACCAATAGGAATAGGGCTTTTGGTGCTAAACTTGTTTGGAAAATGTACAAAAAATCCTCTGCCAAATGGTGTCGCCTTTTACAAGAGAAATATTTAGATAAATTGGAACCTTCCAGAGCTCTTACTATGCTAGAACCACCAAAGGGGTTTGTCATTTGGGATTTCATGATGGCTTCTTGAGAAGTTATTACTTCATTCATATCTTGGCAAGTGAACAATAGGGATAGTGTCAATTTTTTGTTTGATTCATGGAATGGGTTTCCCATCCCCCTTGCCACTATTGATTCTTTAAAGGATTTCTCAAACATAGTGATTCAATCTTGGGGGACATCTTTTTCTACTTATGTCTCATCTATTCATAGATTCACAAAGCTAGTCATTTGGCAAGACCCCTCAATTCTTCCTATATCCCATAATCAGGATGCTTCTTTCAAACAAGTACTAGCTGAAAGCAATGTTTTCATTTCTAATCAACTAGATTGCCTCTTTTGGGTTCCAGCTAAAGATGGTAAATACTCTACTAAACTAGGATACTTAGCTCTCCAATACAACTAATTTAATTAGACCACATATCATGCTTTTGAATTCTATTGGAATAGCTTAGTTCCCCATCCCCCTTGCCACTATTGATTCTTTAAAGGATTTCTCAAACATAGTGATTCAATCTTGGGGGACATCTTTTTCTACTTATGTCTCATCTATTCATAGATTCACAAGGCTAGTAATTTGGCAAGACCCCTCAATTCTTCCTATATCCCATAATTAGGCTACTTCTTTCAAACAAGTACTAGCTGAAAGGAATGTTTTTATGTCTAATCAACTAGATTGCCTCTTTTGGGTTCCAGCTAACGATGGTGAATACTCTACTAAACTAGGATACTTAGCTCTCCAATACAACCAATTTAATCAGATCACATATCATGCTTTTGAATTCTATTGGAATAGCTTAGTTCTGCCAAAAGCAAGATGCTTTGCATGGTTTGCATTAAAGAATCAAATTCTACCTAGTGATCGTCTTCATATATTGAACATTTTTTATCCCTTTAGCTGTGTGCTCTATCTGCAAGTTATAGAAACAACAGCTCACCTCCTCTTAAACTACCTTTTTGCCCAAGATTGTTGGCATTTTGTACTTAATAAGCTTACTTTATATATGCCATTGCCTAATTCTCTATGGGATTTATTACAAGCATGGCCAATCTTGTACTCTAAATCAATGTTTTCATGTCTTTGGAAGTGCATCCCTACATCTATAGTATGATCAATTTGGTGGGAAAGAAACACAAGAATTTTTAGACAAACGTCATCTCCAATCCCTCAATTTTGGAAGGACTAAAGAGATCAATTGTTGAGCTTGTTAATGCTTCAATAAGTAAATATAAGGGTAATCATTTTTTTCTCCTTGGGATGGCTATGTTATTCATTGGTGGAAGGGTTTACTTTTTCCTCATCTTCTTGCTCCATTGTGTCCATCCAAGATTCCTCTTCTTATCCAAGCACAAACTAAGTGGATTCCTCCAAGTGAGAGTCATTTCAAACTCAATTTTGATGGGGCCTCTAGAGGAAACTCACACAAATCTGGCTATGGCATAGTCATTAGAGATTTTAAAGGTCATGTGATTGCAACAAAATCATTTTCTCTCCCTCAGTGTACTAATAACAAAGTTGAGGCCTTGGCCTTACTTTCTAGTTTGGAACTTGCAAAATCACTTTCTATATCTATGTTACATGTTGAAGGGGATTCATCCATTATTATTAATGCATGTATTAAACATCATGTATATAATTGGTCCATTCAGTATATATTATATCAAGTATGGTCTCTTCTTGATTCAATCTATGAATGTTACATTATGCATACTTATAGAGAAGGCAATCTTTTAGTTGATTGTCTGGATAATTTGGGTACTAACGGAGTTTACATTAACTCTTTACTTTCCCCATTTAACCTCCTTGATCTCCCCAACTTGGCTAATATTATGACGAAATAATATCTTTAAATAAGGTTGAGTCCTTCTCATATTTTATTTCATGGTAAATGATGACTTCTCTATGTTTTTACATGTTTTTAATTTGATGGATCTCACTTGTTCTTTTGAGATATTGCATGCAGACAAGGTCTTGGATTGCACTTGCATCAGATGACTTTCTAATATCATGGTCTCAATTGGAGTTTTGGATGAAGATCAATGATGGTAATTTTTATGACATTTTTTGGCTAGGTTCTTGGTTTTGTCTCTAGCACTAAACAATTAATTGTATTCATATGAGTTTTGGGCTCTTTGCAATCATATAGTCTTGATTTGGGAATCTCTAGGACAAGATTCATTAGTGTTGATAGATACTCTCTCTTGATACAGTATTTATTCTTCTGCATCTTTTTTTGTATCAGGCAATGATCAGAGTTTTTCTTTTCTAGTTCTTTTCTCTGAGAGTTATTTTGAACTAGTTATTATTAGTATAAATATTAATGTGTCGCCAAAAAAACAAAAAAAACTTCTCAAACCACAACAAACTCTAAAACCCTCAAATAATGTCATTTGATTTCCACAATCCATTAGTAATATCATGAGAAGATTTTCTGGAGCTTGATTGTGTCACAATTTTTTAAGCATCAATGTTTCGAATCACACATAGTGATCCATCATCAGGATGAGGAGTGCAAGAGAATAGAGATAAAGTCAAGCTCCAAAAAATCTTCTCATGATATTACCCTCAAATAGTCATTAATAAATTTCACAAATGGAACAATGAAGCCAGACCCTTTGGTGACATTTGAAAATAATAATTAGAAAAATTTACAACCAAATCCAATCAATTAAACAAAAGTTATGGCATTTTTGCCAAAACTACTTACCGTAGGATAGAAAATGACTAGTCTTCACCGAAATGGCCATAACTTCTTCAAATATTAATGAAAATAAACCAAACCAAAACCAAACTAAAGATTATTCATGTAGCTTTCCAAAAATATAAGTTTTAGGTTTTTATCTTATAAAATGAGATCTTACCAACTAAAACATCAGGCAAGTTCCAGGAAAAATAAATAAGAAAACTAGAATATGTAACTTTAAAAAATAAGTTTTCTTATGTTCCAAATCCTTCTTCAAATTCCTCCAACTGACAATTTTGTGTTTTGAAGACCAAATTTATAAAATTTAGAATCATGTTAAACCATGCAACCAACCTAAAACTATAGATTAACAACTTTTAACAAACTTCTAAAAAGTTATCACCAAGTTTTAAAAGTTGTCATCACAATTTTGGCAACTTTTGAGAAACTCTTACAATTATTGTCCAAATGACCTCAAACTTTCCCTTAACCTTTAAAATATGATCAAAATGATTTTAAGACTAAAATTACACCATTTCTTCACTATTTTGATACATTTGAGTGGTTTTATCATATTTGACATTTTCCAAGACCTTATAGGTCACTATGATCTTAATGGTTTTAATAGCCTTACAAAAATAATTTGAATGAATTCCAAATTGTCTTTTTGACATTACATAATATTGAAACCATATAAAACAATATACAATATGAAATTCTCCATGAGACATCCAATGAATAGGTGCTCATGCACCACATATCTCTCTCTCTCTCTCTCACACACACACACACACACATGAGAGAGAGAGAGAGAGAGAGAGAGAGAGAGAGAGAGAGAGATGTATACACACATACACACCTAAAGTGTTGTTGTATGTATACTGTGCTATAGTTGTCTTGGGTATTTGTGGCACAAATAAATACTATGCTTATTCCTTTCCAATTCTTAGTTTTTCTTATTTTTGGGAATAAATATTATTCATTAGTCGGGGGTTATTTTGCTTTAATATGATAAGGTTTCCCTTATTCTAGATTTTGGGAACTTATCATGATATTGAGTTTATACGATTTTAGTTGCTTTTTTAGTTCACTAAAACTTAATATAAGGTGTGGTTAGAAGTGGTGGTTTATCATTTATGGTTTTCAATTAATGTTATAGGAATTTTGGTATATTACGATAGTTTTGGATTAAGGATGGATCTCTCAAGGAGATTTTGAAAGAATTATGGTTTGTATAGATTTATCTTTCTATAGTGATTATTTTTATGAGATTATCAAATTACTACTTAGAACTTAGGAAGGTTTTGTGAAAAGTATAGGGGTTTGTTCACTTGGTTACTAGTAGAGATACAAGTTTTTTGGAGGATGATTAGTGTTAAATTGTAGGTTACCGCAGAGTTAACATATGTTCAGAAAGGGTTAATATAATAAAAGAATGAAATGAGGACCCACTATGATTGAAACCATTTCTTTGTGCTGACGAGTGAAATAGGCTCCAAAGTGTACCATTTGTTATTTCAAGCAAAAAAGGAAATGTATCATCAGAAATGTTGTATTGGATTGTTTGGGATCAACATGTAATTGAGGATTTTGAATTCCTCAGTATTGCTTCTCACATGAAAATAGGATTTAAGATTATAAACCTTCATTTTCTTATTCTTTATTTTGAAGGAAAACTTAGAGCATTTCTCCACCTAACTCTTGACTCTTTCCTACTTATGCCTGTAGTGAAATGGGTTAAAAATAGGTTTAATTACTAATACAATTATTCAACTATTATCTTTTACCTATAAAATTGAAATAAGAATTATAATCAATATTAGGATTATTTTGAGGAATAAAGTAAGAATTATTGTTCAAATTATTTTAACATTAAAATTAATTAATAAAATGTGATTAATAGATACAATTTTCTATTAGAAATAGATAATACTAAGGGTTGGGGAGGGGGAGGGTGTGAATCATTATTCCACAAACAAACTTTTGCTGAACTATAAATATTAATTACAAACCTTAAGCTTGCATAGATAAGTAAATTGATAAACAATAACAAATAAAACATAAGGAAACTCATTACACCATATGTTGTTAATTAGGGAAACCCTGGCCAAGGGAGAACATTGGTGAGGATGGTGCCCATAAAATGATCCACTAATCAAAACTATATTGTAAAATATATTGACCATGTTAGGAGTCTAGTACATGAATACAATCTATTTGTCTTTGTTACAGGACAAGGCCAACTTGTTAAAATCCTTAACCTTATTAGGAGTTATAAGTACAATATAAAGGTTGAGCTCACTACTCATACAAACTTATATAGTTTTACAAGAAGTATTGATGAATAAAAAAATCATGATTGTGTTGATATCTTCAATAGCTAATTAGTTCCTTGTAGTTCTCATTGTCATAAAAGCTTGCACACTTGCCTAAAGTTTTTACTTAAAGGCAACCTTGTGAAACATGGAAACAATCTCCAAGTTGTGGGACTTGAACTATGAGATTGAGTCTCCAGAGAAGGCCGACTTCCTTACTATTAGGGTGCACCTAACTACTCTTTGAGAGGAGAAGGGAGAAGGAATGCAGGAAATCAAAGTACCCAATCTAATCTAAAGGGGGTGATACACCAAAATAATTTGTTCAATCTTATCTCTGCCTAAGAATGCATAGTTCATCAATATAACCTCAAAATATATAGATTCAATCCTTGCTTAACTCAACAACTACATGCAGATCAAAAACTAGAAGAATGCTATAAGGAAGAGACTTCACTCTATATCACTCAAATGCTAAATAGATACAATCATATAGTTGAAGAATAAAGACAATACATTAACACAAGGTAAGAAGGTATTGCACAATATATTAATGGAAGAAAAAGATACAACAAAGAATTTTTTTAACTTAGAGGCAAAGGAAATTATAGTAGTAGAGCATAAAATATAATGTTATAGAATTTGAGAAAAGATTGACCCCTAGAAAGGGTTACAAAACTTACTTTTATAGTTCAAGCATAACTAAGAAACTTCTATTGGAAGCCAAGAACATCAACCACTACCACCAAGTTGCAAGAAGACATCAATGCAGATATAGAAGGATTTGATCAAGTGTGTGTCCCTATGCAGAAATTTGATCACTACGTGCATATTCAACTTTTGAAGGGATAGAAACGACAACCATAACTGAAAGATTGGGTAGATGGATAACCCAAAGTAGTAAGAAGATAGAAAATTCATTCACCAGGTATGGGGAACACAAAATAGTTGTAGATGATAAAAAAAAATTGATCTGGTCATTAAAGAGTCATTGGTTATGTGTTTTTTATCATTGCCAAATCAGATATGTTAGCAAGTCAAACAAAACCAATCATCAATCCTACCACATGGCCCAATGACAAAAAAACATTCCTTCAACTCACCCCAACATTCAAATTTATGTTGAATTATGCCTTGCCTTAGTCACAGCTTCACCACCCTTTCCTTCATTAGCTCTTTTGACCCTACAAAGCCTTGACCCATTAAAATAACTATTTATCACCATTTCGCAGCTTAAGATTATCTCATTTCCTTAACTGTTGTGACTTTGCAACTTCATGATTTTAACCCTTCACACCATCATCGTAGTTTAGGCTTAACAGTTTTCTAATTGCACCATGATGCAAGATCAATGAATTGCCTTGGTCACACCCTCATAGTCTGAAATTGACATAGCATAAAACACCTGCGACCCTGCAAAATTGTGAACCTAACTATTACCACTTATTCGTTACCTTAACTCGAGATTATTTTTAACTCATTGCGACCATGTGATAAGGTTTTCATGGATTCATATCTCAAACCATGGTTAAACCTTAACTCAATGTGACTAAGTGATCGTTACTATTTGGGGCATCACCACTTGAATAATTAACTCGAATGTCAACCCTGCAAACAAATGATAAAGGAAATCATTATGTTGCAGTCTTGACTATGAGTTAAGCCTAACCACTTGTGACCTTGTGATCCACATGAATTCTAACTACCATAGATTGATCGCAAGGTTGCAACATGAAACCATATGCAAACATAAAATGTTGCAAAGACACGCTGACTATGGATCTTAATTGTTTCGCACCTTCGTGGTCTACCTAAAGATTAAGCGCTAACAACCTACGACCAGGCAATGAAGGGAAATCACATGGTTGAAACTTGGATGGTTCAAGGAAATAACATTAGAATCATGAAGAGTAAAGTTAGACTTAGGAATATAAGGGTGCAAAAAATGGCCAATAGTTCCTTGCATCAAAGAATTCATACAACTTCTTTTCTCTACTATAACCATCAAATTTGCATGTATATAATACCAACAAAGTGTGTGTATAACAACTATATCATTAAAATATAATTGCATGTTTCACTTAAACAAAATTTCCTCTCCTTTATACCAAAATCTAAAAATTATAGCCCTTGGTCTTCTTCACACATTTCCAAATATAAAGATTAAGATCACCCATTTAGGGTCAACATCTAGGATTTCATCCCTACCTTTTCAAGTTCTTTATTTAACAAGTCCAATCAATTTCTTGACCAAAATGTCAATGCTCTCCTAGTTTCTCTATTCCCATGATGTCAAATCTATCACTGGAAAATCTAACCAAAACATATGAAAGTATCAATATAATTTTTAGTAGTCTTAGACACATATTCTATTGAAGGATTTGAGCAATACGCAAAACAAATCTACAAAGCCCTCGAATATGTGCATGTAAAAAACCTATCATAGAGAAGAAAGACAAGAGGAGGCAAGGGTTCGCCCTAAAAAATGCGCAAATGTATTCTCAAAAAAAGAAAAGATACTTACAAACAATCTATCCTTATAGTAGGAGATTGAAACCCAAAAAGGGTAGGCTAAAAGGTACAAAGGGTAACCTAAAAGGTAAAAGCCATTTAATAATTACTAATTAATTATTACATGTGAAGGAAAAAGTGCATAAAGTGAAATCTTAAGAAGGGGAAAAAAAAGAAGCTAATTTAATAAATGAATTTAAATTAAACTTTTTTCTAACACCCCCCCTTAAGATGAGCAACAATGTAGTTATAGACAATGTAGAAAAATAAAGGAAACTGCAATGCAATGTTGAAAGAAAACATGGGTCTCAGCAACAAGGCCTGATAAGGTACCCAATCACAACCAAATCTCTATGAAATGGAGAAATAGAGAAAACCCAGTGGGAAAAACTCTACTCCAAAAAGAGATAGTTGAAAAACTAGTAAAGGATTATAGAAGCCTCCAACTAGAGGAATATTCTAGAAAATAGGAACAAAGAGCAATCATAAAGAAACATCATTGAAGTATGAAGAAGTCACAAACTCTATCAAAAAGAAACTGTTAGGATTAACCTTAGACATAAATAACAGTTACATGCAAATATAACCAATATTAGAAAAATAGTAGATCACATAAAAGAGAACACAAGACACCAAGATTTAACATGGTTCACCCAATCCTTGGGCTTCATACACCAATAACAAGTCCAATATTATTATTATCCAATGATTACAACCTTATTACAATCTGTAATCCTTTATAGCTCAATACTATCGCAAGAACCAATTTTTGCATCATAGACTATAAAAATCCCTAACCCTAAGCCTTTTTATAAAAGCTTTTTGTCGCTTACAAAATTAGGGCTAGAATAATAGAAAAATAATAGCTGATGCCTTTTACAATATAAGGTCATTTTTGGAAAAACCCCTACGGGGACATTGCCCCTCGACCCCACCCTATACTGCGATAGGGAGCGCACCTAGGGTGCTGCACCTTGACCCTATCTTGGAGGCACTGCCCCCAAACCCCCTTAGAAATAATATGGAGGGAAATTGCATTGAATAAACCTCTGAGTCTAATTAGGCTTCATATCACAATAAAAACTACTAATGTGTAGAACCTCCTCTGAAATAGAGCCTGACTAGGTATAGAAGACTACAATCTACATCGAATTAGGAGGCACATAAAGGCAAATAACTGAACTTGAAGATATAGATGGCATGAAACACCAAAGCATGAAGATTTGATCAATCAAACCAAGGAAGCATAAGAAACAACAAAAGACCCCTACCCCTATTGCAGACAAGGGTGAGGTGACAGGCAATTGAGAAAGTGGGCCAATAACTCATGCAAAACAGAAAGAACTAAGAACATCGAGAGTGAGGAAGAGGACTCGACACCTATAAAGGCACATGCCATTGACATATCATGGGGCTAATGTCATGGAAGGTACACTCACTTGACAAAGGAAGATGACACTAAAAGGCAAACAACTATCCCCCAATGTCACTTTATAATGTAGTGCAAGTATAATAAGTTACAATAATGAGCAAGATCGCAAGATGTAAGGAGTGACACTTTATCTTAGTGCATTTGTATAAAAACACTTAAAAATGATATAAAAAATGATCAAAAAGGGAAAATATTTGTTACAATAGATAGTACAGCCCAAAAGAAGAAATCCCATGCCATGAAAATGATTATTGGACCTAAAACACTCAAGATATCTACCATAATGCAATAAAGAAAAAACCATAATAGAAAGAGCTTGGAGCAGAATATGGAAGAGAAACCAATACTTTTGGAAATAAAATTGAATGAGCTTTCAAAAAATATAACATTTTTAAAAAACAGAGTTGGGATGCTTAAGATATGCCCTCTGGAGTGAAAAAAAAAAACCTAGCTTTGACTACCGAAATAGGCAACCAAACTGCATTAAAACTAGAAAATTCTTATGTAATTATCTTCGTCTTAGAACTACCTTTTTGGTGCTTCTTTTGGATTAAAAAAATACCCTCGTATGCTCAAGATACGGTGAAAAAACCGACAAGGCCCCCTGTTGAGCATAAAAAAGATGCTTTTAAAAAAATTAAAAAATAAAACAAAAAAATCCACCGCTTGGGCGTAGCAATGATTGGGTGGAGCCACCGGTAGAGGTGTGGGCTAGAGCGGTAGGTAGACTTGAGTAGTAGGGTGTCTTCCAATGGTGGTAGGAGTTTTGGTAGTGGTGGGAAGGAGACCGAAAGCTCAGGAAGTTTGATGGTGACCGACAAATAATTTATGGCCAAAATTTTCAAACAGTGCCCAAAATTTAGCATTGTAGCTCGGAAAAGATAGAATTGGTGTTGGAAAAGGTCCTATAGGCCAAAAAAGGCCTATGGGTACCTTTTTAATTTTTTTAAAAAAACTACATCGAGATGAATGCAGGTGGTTGTACAACCTTCTAGGTAAACTATTTTTGCCTCCCAGATCAATATTGTCCAAATTAGATAAAGTTTATATGGAAACAAGGGTTTTGATGCCTTCTAAATCCATTTGTGAGGTTTGTTTGGCCTAAGTTGCTTCAAAAATTAGTGACTCCCTATTTTCTTAAGAGATACCCAAAAAACTCTAGATTTGATCCTTTAAACCCTTGTTCTCCTTTTTCTTCAAATACTAAACAAGCTACAACAGATCTGGCTTTGATGCCATGAAGGGTTTGAGCAATATGCAAAACAAATCCATGAAGCCCTTGAATACTTGCATGTTAAAACTTGTCACAAAAAATAATAAGACAAGAGGAGGCAAGGGTTTGCTCTAAAAAATATGCAAATGTATTCTTTGAAAAAGAAAAGATACAAATGATCTATCCTTATAGCAGGAGATTGAAACTCGAAAAGGGTAACCTAAAAGGTACAAAGGGTAACCTAAAAGGTAACATCCATTTAAAAATTACTAATTAATTATTAAATGTGAATGTAAAAGTGCATAAAGAAAAATCTTAAGAAGGAAAAAAAAGTAACTAATAAATAAAATTAAATTAACCTTTTTCTCTAACATCTATGATGTCAAAACTAACTTCCTCTAAGCTCAAAAGATTATATCTGCTCTCTATGAAGCTCGTTGAACAAAATAGTCTGATTGTGCACTGTATCTTTCCTTCATACTTAGACAATTTTCTATGTTACTCAATATTGAACTTAACTCTTGTCATCAATAGCCTTAATATGTCATAATGTTTCCATAAATGAGAAATCCTATCAACTTAGCTTAACCAAATTGCCAATAATCTCCCCCTTTGTTGTTGATGGCAACATAGGGAAAATTTAGCTGAATACAAGTGTTATACGTCTTCAAAATCTCAAAAATTCAAAGTCCTAGCCAAGTTAAAATTTCAAAATGTGTGGATCATCCATATCACAACTAATTATGTACTCCCCTTTGATTAACTTCTATGCATAAATATACTCCCCTGGTATTGTGCTCTATACAAACTATGTGTACTTACTTCTCATAACGATTATCCTTTACAAAAAAATCATTGAATATTACTCCCACTTTGACATCAATGTTAAAGGTGAGTCAAAATTCTATTTACAAGTTAAAATTTGAGTTTCCAAAAATTATACCTCAAGGTAATATCCTTATACAATCATAAAAGTTTATCTTCAAAGTTTGAAACTCTATGTCCCATGCAACTTTTATTGACTCTCCAACATGAATTACTATACAATTCCATAAGCTACAACCTCAACTCCATTGAGATCCATATGTCTAAAATTATCATATGATCTCTTTTCATTAACTAATGTATCTGGTGTCTTTTGCAATAAATCAATCTTGGATGTAAGATGAACTCTAAAAAGATTGAAGCTCCCAATTATTTTGTCCCAGTCATGTTTCAAAATTTGTAATCCATCATAAGCTTTACTTATTCTTTTATCTATATCAATAACATTGAAGTCATTATCTTTCAATTCCTCTACTAACTTCTCTAATTCTTCCTCTCTTTCCATGATTGTTTCAGTCACATTTGATGTCACTGACTATTACTCCCACTTTGACATCAATGATAAAGGTGAGTCAAAATTCTATTTACAAGTTAAAATTTGCATTTCCAAAAATTATACCTCAAGGTAATAGCCTTATACAATCATAAAAGTTTATCTTCAAAGTTTGAAACTCTATGTCCCATGCAACTTTTATTGACTCTCCAACATGAATTACTATACAAATTCCATAATCTACAACCTCAACTCCATTAAGATCCATACGTCTAAAATTATCATATGATCTCTTTTCATTAAGTAATGTATCTAGTGCCTTTTACAATAAATCAATCTTGGATGTAAGATGAACTCTGAAAAGATTGAAGCTCCCAATTATTTTGTCCCTGTCATGTTTCAAAATTTGTAATCCATCATAAGCTTTACTTATTCTTTTATCTATATCAATAACATTGAAGTCATTATCTTTCAATTCCTCTACTAACTTCTCTAATTCTTCCTCTCTTTCCATGATGGTTTCAGTCACATTTGATGTCACTGACTCTTACTCCCACTTTGACATCAAAGATAAAGGTGAGTCAAAATTCTATTTACAAGTTAAAATTTGAGTTTCCAAAAATTATACCTCAAGGTAATAGCCTTATATAATCATAAAAGTTTGAAACTCTATGTCCCATGCAACTTTTATTGACTCTCCAACATGAATTACTATACAAATTCCATAAGCTACAACCTCAACTCCATTAAGATCCATACGTCTAAAATTATCATATGATCTCTTTTCATTAACTAATGTATCTAGTGTCTTTTGCAATAAATCAATCTTGGATGTAAGATAAACTCTGAAAAGATTGAAGCTCCCAATTATTTTGTCCCTATCATGCTTCAAAATTTGTAATCCATCATAAGCTTTACTTACTCTTTTATCTATATCAATATCATTGAAGTCATTATCTTTCAATTCTTCTACTAACTTCTCTAATTCTTCCTCTCTTTCCATGATGGTTTCAGTCAAATTTGATGTCACTAACTATTACTCCCACTTTGACATCAATGATAAAGGTGAGTCAAAATTTTATTTACAAGTTAAAATTTGAGTTTCCAAAAATTATACCTCAAGGTAATAGCCTTATATAATCATAACAGTTTATCTTCAAAGTTTGAAACTCTATATCCCATGCAACTTTTATTGACTCTCCAACATGAATTACTGTACAAATTCCATAAGCTACAACCTCAACTCCATTAAGATCCATATGTCTAAAATTATCATATGATCTCTTTTCATTAACTAATGTATCTAGTGTCTTTTGCAATAAATCAATCTTGGATGTAAGATAAACTCTAAAAAGATTGAAGCTCCCAATTATTTTGTCCTTGTCATGCTTCAAAATTTGTAATCCATCATAAGCTTTACTTACTCTTTTATCTATATCAATAACATTGAAGTCATTATCTTTCAATTCCTCTACTAACTTCTCTAATTCTTCCTCTCTTTCCATGATGGTTTTAGTCACATTTGATGTATACCAATGTTGACATTAAAGTTAATTTGTCTATTAGTGACTTCACACTTAGTTAGTTGGTTACATTTCTACAAAGCTTATCATTCTTCTAGCAATGTTAACCAAGTGTTCTAGATGCTACCAATCTAAACAGTTAGATTATAGTTCAAGTCAAGCTTCATAATGTCTACCAAGTATCTGAGATAGATTGTAGTGCTTGCTAAGTTCTACAATGTCTACCAAGCTTTGGTGGTAAAGCACAATGTTAATCAAGCTCTGTACTATTAACCAAGTATATTAGTATCTAATGAGCTTTAACTATTAATGAAGAGAATCTTGTGTTGATCGAGCATTTCAGTATCTACCAAGTTTCTCATTATTCACTGAGTCACACAGTGTTGACTGAGTTCCTACTACTCAAAGTTATTAGTATGGATTTATCTTCAATGTCAACCAAGTGCTAGAATATGACAAGTATTGAAAGTGTTTTTTGAATGTTAGGACATCACTGAGTTATCTTTAGAATCTGAGTTACAATAATGGGTTGACTTTGTGAATTATGATAAATTTGGTATTGTAGCCAATTCCAGAAGGTAATCAAGTGGATTGGTATATATGTAATGTATTATATCATATCCAATGTAGAAAGTAGTAATCAATGAGTATGTGAAGAAGTAAAAAGTAGATGAGTGTGAATCGAAGAAGGCTACAAGTAATATATGGTGTAGCAGAGACTTATCTATCATAGTAAGGTGATCATTGCAATTCAAGGAATCTCATTCAACAAATCAAAGTTGTAGATCAGAGATCAACCACTAATTCATTCTAATAGGTGTATTAGTCAAATCCTTTAACTAGGTGGACTTAATAGTATTTTTCTAAATACCCTAGCAAAGTGTATACTTCACTGTATATTTGTAAATCCTTTAACAAGGTGGACCTAACCGTCTTCATTTCTCCTAATAGGGTAGATTACCAGAAGTGGTCAATTGTAAGCCTTAACAAGCCAAATTTATACTATAGTACTAAAGCTTGTGGGTATCATCACCACCCTAGTTTTACTTTCTATTTGGAAGGTTTCTAGGTCACCATATCTTGTGTCAAAGTGTTATGAATGTTTTATTGATTTCATTCTTTCATACATGCAATTAGATTAGAATAATATATGAAGGATTAATTGGTGAATTGAGTTTAAAGTTTTATTTGTTCCTGATTCATCCCTCCCCTCCCAGTAACCTGGCCTACCTTATATTTCCAACAATTGGTATCATAGCTCTTTGGTTTTCATAGAAGAAGTTTAACAACTTGAGAAAAGATCAAAGGCAATGAAGATATATAGGCTAGAAAAGGCTATTGAGAATGAAAATTTGGATCTGGAATTGGCTATTGGACAACTCAAGAAAGTAAAGGAACAACTCTCTTAATCCTTGCAAAGAAGGAAAGATCTTGTAGCACAGATGAATGAAAATCTCTACATTGAAGAAATAATTGAAGACTTATGCCAAGAAAGAAATTCAGATGAAGCTGATGCAACAATCAAAGAACTACTTGAGAGGAATCTTAATCTTCAAGAAGAAGTCAGAAAGCTAAAAAGAGAGAAAGAAATCCATTCAGTCAGAATGTGTGAAGTCATGGAACAAAAGGAAAAATCCAAAGAAGAGATAGAAGAAAATGATAATGAAATTCAACGACTATCCCTTCAACAAACATACTTTATTAATCAACTAAATGATGCAAATCAAGAACTTATGAACCTAAGATCAAAGAATGAGAGACTACAGAGTGAAAACAAACTAATGAGAGAATGATGAAATCTCAAGAAAGCATGAATCAATTGAATGACCAAATTCAATATAGACACAAAGACAAAGTTGGATTAGGATATACAAATAAAGGTGAATCATCTCATAAGGAGCTCAAAACAATAAAAGACCTATTTGCAATCATTGTGGTAAGATAGGTCATACATCAAATAAGTGTTGGAGCAATGGTAAAGCAAAATTCAATGAAAAGTATTACAATTGTAATAAGCATGGACATAGAGAAAGAAAATGCACAAAGAAACCTAAGTTTGAAGGAAAATGTCACAATTGCAACAAACAAAGACACAAATTTTTAGAGTGCAAGATCAAGAAGTGGAACCCAACAAAACAAATTGTGAAAGAAATATTTGGTTGGGATTAAAACACATGGTGTAGATGTCACTATTGTGGTGAGTTTGGGCACATTGGAGAAAATTGTGTAAAACATCACATGAGGAAGAGAGACACTATGAGGAAGAGAGATACTACAAAGATATTTTTTGTTTGTATAGAACTTGGACATCTTGACAAGAGCTATATGAATAGAGGAAGAAGTGAAGATGAAAAGAAAGCTAAAGTTGACAACATCATAAAACAAATGAGGCATCAATTGGTGGAGAAATCTCTAGAGAATGCAAGACAAATTCATGAATTTGTTGACGACCAAGTTAATGAGTTGGGTGACTCAACCATTTAAACTTAGTTCCCTATGGAGATCAATGAAACTATGATTAAGAAAAAATAATCTAACATTAGTGCTAGCCAGCAAGCAGAAATATCCTCATCAGCATTTAGGATGCACAAGGATCACCAAGAAATGATGAAAATTCTAGACCTTACCGAGCAAGGTCAGGTCACAAGACCTTATTGAGAAAGGTTGGGTTGCATATCTTTTTCTAGACGCAGATGTCGAGTTGGTGACTCTACCTAGTACCAAGTTCAAACTGAGTGGTAGTAACCCTACCGAGTTCAAAGTTTTTTTTAAAAAGTTGGTAGTTCCTATCAAGTCGAGAGACCTTGCTGAGTTTAAGGTGTCTTTCGAGCAATGATGACTAAACCAAGTGGAGGACAACTTGTCACTAAGTGAACATTTGTATGAAGAATTAATGGCAATTGTGAAGATAATATTGGGTTAAAAGGAGAAAATTCATCGAATCATTTCACCATGAATTTTTAGAGCTAAGAGTGAAGACCGATTTCAGAGCCCCAAGAGAATTGAAGCAATTATTGAAGATTATTGTTGTGTTCAAGATTTATCGAGTGAATGACATCTTCAATTAGCAAAGCAAAAAAGGTTTTGAAGATGTTGATTTGTGGAGTGGATTGCAAGGCTTCCACATTCAAACTAACACCAACAATTGTAGAGGAACTTGACCCAATCAGAGCATAGTAACAAATCCCTCTAAAGGTACTTTTAATTCATGATATTAGGTAATTTTATTACTTTTCAATTCAATCAGAACCCTAGAAATGAACTAGACATTCAATGAGTTATGTGTGGATAGTTATTTAAAACTTGGGCATATATAGTTGGAGACAAAGGGTTTGGCATACATCATGCATATGCTGCGAGATTTTCAAGGAAAATGGATTAGATACATCTTAAGCCGAGTTCACAAGATGCATTTGTGGTTGGATCACCTTGTCTAGATTGCAAAGAAGATGATACATTGGATTGCCAAGTTGCTAGTGTTGAATTAAGCAAACACAATGAAAAGTCCTAGCTTGGGTTGAATTGATGAAGAGAACTCTTGTCGAGTGGGATGGCAAAGGAATGAAGCATAATGTAGTAACACACATGAAAATCAAGTTTGGAATACATGTGATTGCTCACAAGATATATAGCTCAAGCAGATAGAACAACATGCCCTGTGAAGTAGTCAACCTAGTGCTAAAGATGGTGAAAAAAATTTGTCTTTTGACCTTGTTGAGCTATTATTGAGTCAATTGGGCAAAAACATGAAGAGTATCTAAGTCTCCAAGAACAATCTGTGTAAGTTTGGATCTCTTTAAACCTATTTATTCTTCTATGCTCAAAAGCTTTTCCCTTCTAAAGGAATTGTGGTATGGAAGAAAGACATACCTGTACTATATCAAATTAGAGAATTCATAACTAGAATGGGAGAAAAAATTGAGAGTATAATGGATGCATACTTTGAAACATTCAAAGAGAAGATGTCGAGTACATATAGGATTCCTAAGAAACTAGTTGAAGACTATGAATAGTATATTTGTTTTTTGGTAGACTATGATAAAGTTTACGTTCAAGCAATTAGGCCAAGAGAGGCATGGGTAAAAGATTTGGGTTATGAAGTAAACATTGATGACACCAAAGATATTATTGAAGCTCTCTTGAATAAGCCTACAAATCCCAAGGCTACATATTTTGGTACATATGAGGAGGCAAAGGCCAAGATAGAACTTGAGATTAAGCTTCCATAGGCAATGAAAAGAGGAAGAAAGAGATAAAGAAAATCATAAAGAACTCAAAGTCATATAGCTCTCCTCTCATACTTACTGAAGGTAAGGGAGATGATATAGCCAAAGATGAAGATGAAGAGGAGAATCTACAGGAAGCAAAACTTGAGGAAGAGGAACCTCCCAAGAAGAAAGGGAAGGTTACAATAACCAATCCTGCAAAGTCTTCCCCTGTTGTGTACACAAGGAGATCCACCAAATCTAGAAGAAAATTGAAGTTGTGTGATGAAGAGTATGAGGCTGAAGAGATAATATTTTAGAAGACTGCCCCTACCTTTGAAGAGAGACTAAAAATACTAAAATAAGGAGGAGGGGTGGCATCCTTCAAATCACTCAAATATGACACTAGGAGTGAAGTAGAGAAGAAACTAATTAAAGAAGCCCTAGTGGCATAGATGGAAAAGTGGAAGTATCCCCCTTATGAATTGGTGAAACAAGTTCCTGATATAATTCTCAAGGCAATTGCACCAATATGGGAAAATGTAACAAATGTTGCTAGAGACATCAAAGAGCAGACCTTGAGACAACTGTGTCAAGTTTCAGTGACGAAGAGGTGCAAACATCTTTAAAGGAGAATGAAACAAAACTTACCCCTAAGTTCAATACATTACTAATCCTATCAAAGGACATTGAATCTGTGGTAAAGTAAAATACTATTGCATGGAAAAACATCTATGGGCTGGACAACCTAGTGACCATGTTGTGCAAATAGATGATAAGGATGGTGAAGAAGATGACATGGAAGAGGATGAAGAAATAAAAGATGATGAAATAGAAAATGTAGATATTGATGATGTTGATGAGGAAGAAGAACAAGAAGCTATGGGAGGAAGTCTTCCAAAAATTTAGAATATTGAGGATATTGATGCAAAGAAAATAGTAGAAGAAGTTATTACTTCCCTTTCTCATTCTCTGAGTGAAGCTTTAGTAAAATCTAGCTCAGAGAAGGCTTCTACTAAGTTGGTTGAGGTTAAAACTAGATTACCAAGCATCCAACCAATCTTTGGAATTACTTTGTGGAGTACTTCAATGAGTGAAGTGTCTAACACTTCATTTGCTGAGCAATAGGCTCAAATCTTTCTAGCATTAGGCTTGATCGAGCAACAACAAGGTATTCCTATTGTTAGTATTATTTCTACTATTCCTAAATTTGTTGTTATTCCATCTATTTCCATTGTTGTATCCACCATGGCTAGTGCAGTGATAGTTGAGACTCAACCTCAACTAAGCACTGAAGTTTTGAATAAAGGAAAAGAAATTGATCATTTTGTTACTCCAACAAAAAAGGATAAAGAAGAGGAAATTGATCTAGAGGAGGATATTGTAATACCAAATTGGGATCTTTTGAATCTAACTCTTAATCAAATGGACACCCTTAGTGAGTTATGGAAGAAAAGAGCAGGAAAGGAAAAAGAAAAACCAAGTCCTTGAAGATATCAAGATAATATTTGTAGATGCTCTAAGCATTGAGCTTGATGAGAAATAACCTATTTTGGATCAATTTTTTGAAATTTTCAACAAATAAAATGAACTAAATGGATAGGAAAAAATTCTATAGAGGACAGAAAGAAAATTTGAAAACAAATTTTTGGATCAAGTAGCACAGAAAATAGCTATAGATCAAGTAGAGTTATCTACTATTCTTGCTACACTAGAAACATTTGCAAATAACATTGTTTCTTTATTTGTCAAGTTGAGAGATAATATATCTTTACTAGAAGGAGATTAAAGATAAACTATCCAAGATAGATGAAGATATGAAGACAAGTGCACATTAGCTATCACTTGATCTTAGTTGTAGTTTTGCACATTTTGTAAAGATTAGGTACTTGACAGATCTTTAGGTAGAATTGCTAAGGGAAGAAGCTAGGGTTAGGGACACACTTGCATAAATCCAAGCCATGATTCTCCCAAACATGGATGCAATGCAAAAATCTATTGCACATGAAAAACCATTGGTCCATGACAATAACTTCTCCATGGCTGATCACATGATAGAACTTTCAGAAAAGGTATAGATAGCCTTGCATGCATCTAAGGTATTGCAAGAAAATTGGGATAAGACCATGGTAATCATTTTGAAGGTACATACTAATTTCTTGTCATATTTTTGTATTAACTTGTAAATATTTTGCACCTTTGGCATTTATGTCAAAAAGGGGGAGAAGATTATTTGTATATGTATAGAAAATATTATCATATGACAAATATATGTATGGGGGAGTAGTAATATGGAGATACATGTACAGATAGTAGAAAATATGTTTACAAAAGCAATTTTGAAAAATCAGTAAAAATAGAGTAAGAGGCTATCGAGCTACAATAGTAGACAGTGTAGTCAGAACCAAGTTGAAGATTCAGATTGTTGATAAGGAAGTTTTGACTTGTAATTTTGAGAATTCATATTTTGGTATGATAAGTGTTTTTTTCACTAATGCCAAAGCGGGAGGTTGTTGACATTAAGGTCAATTTGTCTATTAGTGACTTAACATTTAGCCAGTTGGTTATATTGCTACCAAGCTTATCATTCTTCTAGAAATGTTAACCAAGTGTTCTAGATGCTACCGAGCTAAATAGTCTAATTGCAATTCAAGTCAAGCTTCACAGTATCTACCAAGCATCTGAGATAGATTGCAGTGCTTGCCAAGTTCTACAATGTCTACCGAGCTTTAGAGGTAAAGCACAATGTTAACTGAGTTTTGTAATGTTAACCAAGTATATTAGTGTCTACTGAGCTCACACTATTAATGAAAAGAATCTAGTGTTGACCGAGCATTGTAGTTTCAACTGAGCATTTTAGTATCTACTGTGCTTCTTAGTGTTCACTGAGTCACACATTGCTGACCAAGTTCCTACTACTCAAATTGATCAATATGGACCGAGCTTCAACATCAACTGAGTGCTAGAGTATGTTGAGTGTTGGTAGTGTTTGCTAAGTATTAGAACATCACCAAGTTGTCTTTAGAACCTGAGTTATAGTAATGAGTTGACTTTGTGAGTTATGGTAAATTTGGTGTTGGAGACAACTCCAAAAGGTAATCAAGTGGATTGGTATATATATGTAATGTATTATATCATATCCAATATAGAAAGTAATAATCAATGAGTATGTGAAGAAGTAAGAAGTAGATGAGTGCAAATTGAAGAAGGATACAAGAAGTATATGGTACAACAGGGACTTATCTAGCACAATAACATTGCAATTTAAGGAATCTCATTTAGAAAATCAAAGTTGTAGATCAAAGATCAGCCATTGATTCATTCTAACTAGTGCATCGATTAAATCCTTTAATCGTGTGGACTTAATAGTCTTTTTCTAAATCTCCTCACAAAGTGCATACTTCATTGTATATTTGTAAATCCTTTAATAAGGTGGACCTAATAGTCCTTATTGCTCCTAATAGGGCAGATCACCAAAAGTGGTCAATTGTAAGCCTTAACATGCCAACTTTATACTATTTTACTAAAGCTAGTGGGTATCTGATGCAGGAGCATCCAGAGGTATAAGGGCAATCCTGTGTCACCCAAAAAAATGTACTTAGACTTAGTTTCTGTTTCATGTCTTTACATTTTTGGATACCCATTTGGCTCATATAAAGGTTCCAACTCTCATAGTTCAACTACCAGTGCGTTTGAAAATTTCGAAAAAATAGGAGCATGTATTTGGGCCATCATTTCAGTAAACTAGAAGGTTTGAATTGGCCAGATGAATGTAATCATGATTTAGAGCATTCCAAAAAAAGAATTAGGTCAATAGGCCCCACGGTTTGAAAGTTATTGCAGTTTTTTGAGACCTCCTAAGAATGCTTCAAAGTCAAGTTTGGGGCATTAAATAACCTCGAAAAGGGTAAACAATGGGGGACGATCAAAGCTTTTCCATAGGGCTATAGAGCGCTTTGAGAGCTTTCCGAAAATGTAAATGGTTCGTCAATCGGAGCTACGGTTCAAAAGTTATGCCTCCCGGAAGTTTGGCTACCGTTTCTGGATTCTTCTAGATTTGCATCGACTTCTAACGCAGCTTCTGGAACCTTCTATTTTGTCGGTGGATGCCTACTAGCACTTTCTAGAATGTACTCCTAGTCCTTAACCCTCCGGGGTCTATTTAAGGAGATTTCTGGCATTGTAAAAGGCAGTTCGGAGTGGAGTTTGAAAGGAGGTGCTAAAAGGAGAAATATTCTCCAAATTTATGCTATTGTAAGCCCTTAGGGCATGATCTGAAGTTTATTTTCTCTGTACTATTTGTACTGGCTTATTTTCTAAGTTAATATAATTTCCCTTTTCTATTGTGTCCATTCTGTTGTTGGGTTGTGTCCCCATCAAGTGGTATCAGAGCGAGTTTTCTTGAGTGTGTAGACAGAGCGCCAACTGTGAGCCAGTTTGCACCAGGACTGTGTGGTTGTGGGTTCGAGTTAGAAGATGCCTCCATGAAGAGAGCATGGCAGAAGGGCCAGAGCTATTGATCCTGAGGAGGTTAGAGCCCTCCAGAGACAGGTACAAGCATTGCAAGAGGAGCTTCGTAGAGGAGCAAATGTTGCCGTAGATGACAATAGTGAGGATGACAATGAAGATGAAGTAATGGAAGTTGATGGGTAAGTTTTGAATCCTGTAGAGGAAAGGCTTTTTAGGGCCATTACTAAGTTTGGGAAAAGACCTACAATTGAAGTGGGTATATTTTCGGGAAATTTGAAACCAGATGAGTTGATCGATTGGATCAATGAACTGGAAGAATACTTTGAGTATGAGGATATAAGGGACCTAGATAGGGTTAAGTTTGCAAAGGCCAAACTGAAAGGCCATGCCAAAATCTGGTGGCAAGAGATTCAACTGGAAAGACTTAGAAGAGGAAAGGAGAAGATCACAAGATGGGATCGCATGGTGGACAAATTGAAGAAGCAACTCATTCCTGTGGACTACGAGCTTGATCTGTTTAAGAAGATGCATGGGTTAAAGCAAGCAGGAAGATCAGTCCAAGAATATGCAGAGAAGTTTTACCGACTCCTGATTAGAGTGGGGCATGCAGAAGCAAATAAGGAGAAGGTTGCTCATTATATCAGTGGGTTGCGACCTAGCATCCAGGAGGAATTAAGTCTGGTAAGAATGACCAGCATTGAAGAAGCATACCAGTTTGCCCTACGAGTTGAAGAGAAGCTGAGTAAAAGGTTTGAAGGAAGACAAAGAGGGTGCGGTCAAGGAGGAAGGGGAGGCGGTAGATCATCTGGGGGCTGCAATGAAACTCAAAAGAAAAATAAAGATGAGGGTACTAGCAGGAACCAGAGGAATGAGGGTTTCAACTGCTCTCGTGATCAAGACTTTGGAAATCAAAGAGGAAGAGGTAGAGGACGTGGACAAGGAAGAGGAGGCTTCCGTGGTACCTGTTTCCATTGCAATGAAGAAGGTCATCGTGCCTTTGAATGCCCTCAATGACAAGGAATGACAGATAGGAGAGCTGAGGGCCAGGCTAGGGTTGCTCATGTGGATGAGGATGCACAATCATCACATTCAGAGGATGCAGAAAGAGGAGAGACCTTGGTAAATGAAAGAGTCCTACTAAGTGGTGAGAATGAACCAGGACAACGAAGGAGTTTGTTTCGTACCAGATGCAAGTGTGAGGATAAATGTTGTGATGTGATAATTGATGGTGGTAGCACTGATAACCTGGTATCAGAAGAGATGGTCTCTAAGTTGAAGCTCAAGAGGGAGAAACATCCCCAGCCCTATCGGATTTCTTGGGTAAAGGATGATCATAAGGTCCTGGTAAGTGAACAATGTTTAGTAAAATTCAAAATTGGGAGTTACCATGATGAAGTTCTCTGTGATGTTATTTCGATGGATGTTTGCCATCTATTGTTGGGTAGACCATGGCAGTTTGATAGACATGCAATACATGATGGACATGCAAACACATACTCTCTGACAAAGGATGGAGTTCGCCACAAATTGAAGCCCATGAAAAAGGAAGGTGAAAAGGTATGTAGCAGTGCTAGGATTTGTCTTGTTGATGGAAGGAAGTTTTTAGATGGCATGAAACATCAGCGTATGTGCTATGCTTTGATTCCTAGGAAAGATAAAGAAGGTAGTAGTGAAATACCATTTGAAGTTTCAGATTTACTAGGGGAATTTGGAGATATTATCTCTGATAATGTTCCAGATGGATTGCCACTAGTAAGGCAAATCAGTCATCAGATAGATCTGATTCCAGGAGCTAGTTTGCCTAACAAGGCTACTCACAGGATGACTCCTACTAAAACAGAGGAGCTCAATAGACAGGTTCAGGAGTTGTTGAGGAAGGGCTTGATTTGAGAGAGCCTGAGTCCATGTGCAGTACCTGTAGTACTTGCACCAAAGAAGGATGGAGAGTGGAGGATGTGTACAGATTCTCAAGCTATAAATAGGATAACCATCAAGTACCAGTTTCCTTTACCAAGGATGGATGATCTTATGGACTGCTTGAGTGGAGCTCAGTACTTCACAAAGATAGATCTGAAGAGTGGCTATCATCAAATATGGATTCGAGAAGGAGATGAGTGGAAAAAAACCTTCAAGACCAAGGAGGGTCTTTATGAGTGGTTAGTCATGCCCTTTGGATTGACAAACGCCCCAAGCACCTTCATGCGGCTCATGAATGAGGTACTTAAGAAGTTCTTGGGAAAATTTGTTATTGTCTATTTGGATGATATTTTAATTTTCAGCAAGACTTTGGAAGAACATTTACTGCATATTCGTAGTGTCCTTGAAAGGCTAAGGGAAGAGAAACTGTTAATTAATCTAAAGAAGTGTGTCTTTGCAAAAAGGGAGTTAGTCTATTTGGGATTTGTTATATCACCTGAAGGTCTCAAAATGGATCTAGAGAAGGTAAAAGCCATCTTGGAATGGCCTACTCCAAGGTCTGCTATTGAGGTAAGATCATTTCATGGTCTGGTTAGTTTTTACAGGAAGTTTATTAAGAATTTCAGTGGCATATGTGCACCTCTAACTGATACAATAAGAGGGGATAGAAAAGAGTTCAAATGGACTGCAGCAGCTGCAAGAAGTTTTGAATTGCTGAAGAAGAAGGTGACTAAACAGCCTGTGTTGGCACTTCCAGATTTTAGAAAAGTATTCCAGGTGGATTGTGATGCTAGTGGTAGTGCTATTGGGGCTGTATTAAGCCAAGAAGGTAAGCGTATTGCATATTTTAGTGAAAAATTGAATGATGCAAAGAAGAAGCATTCTGTTTATGATCAAGAGTTCTATGCAATAGTTCATACCTTAAAGAAATGGAGGCATTATTTATTGCCAAAGGAATTTTTTTGTATACTGATCATCAGGCATTACAGTACCTAAATAGCCAAGGTAAATTGAATCAGAGGCATATGAAGTGGGTAGAATTCTTGCAGAGTTATACATTTGTGTTGAAGCATAGAAGTGGAAAATCTAACAGGGTTGCAGATGCATTAAGTAGGAGACAACTGTTGCTTACAACAATGCAGGTTGAAGTAGTTGGGTTTGATGAACTCAAGAATTTGTACCATGAGGATCCTGATTTTGCTGAAGCATGGAAAGCTTGTAAAGAACCTGTTGCTGTAGATAGAACCAAGTGGTTAGATTATTTGATTCAGGATGGCATGTTGTTCAAAGGTAGTCAATTATGCATTCCAAGGAGTTCCATGAGGGAAAATCTGATTAAGGAGAAACACAGTGGAGGGATGGCAGGACATTTTGGTCAAGATAAGACCATTTCCATTCTTAGAGAACATTATTTTTGGCCTCAAATTTCACAGGATGTGAAGAAGTTTGTACAGAGTTGCCAGGTTTGTCAAGTTGCCAAGGGGTTTAGTCAAAATACTGGCCTATATCAGCCATTGCCTATTCCATCAAGGCCATGGGAGGACATAAGTATGGATTTTGTTCTTGGATTGCCAAGGACACAAAGGGGTAATGACTCAGTATTCGTGGTGGTTGATAGGTTCTCCAAAATGGCACATTTTATTCTGTGCCACAAAACTCATGATGCTGTCCATATTGCAGACTTGTTTTTCAAAGAGGTGGTAAGACTACATTGTCTTCCAAGGAGTATAGTTTCTGATAGAGATACTAAATTTGTGGGGTATTTCTGGAGGACATTGTGGAAGAAGTTGAGAACAGACTTGAAATTCAGTTCCACGCATCACCGACAGACTGATGGCCAAACAGAAGTGGTAAATAGAAGTCTGGGCAATTTGCTGAGATGTTTAGTTGGAG
The DNA here is from genome assembly GCA_028749045.1 of Cupressus sempervirens. Lineage (NCBI taxonomy): Eukaryota > Viridiplantae > Streptophyta > Pinopsida > Cupressales > Cupressaceae > Cupressus > Cupressus sempervirens. The sequence goes on from CM053793.1 coordinate 111,079,719, forward strand.
ATAAGCCCAAGGGATGGGATTTGATTCTACCACAGGCAGAGTTTTCTTATAATAACTTTGTAAATAGGAGTACTGGAAAATCACCATTTCAAATTGTATATGGGAATAGCCCAAGGACTGCACCAGAATTGAGGAAGATAGAACAAGGGGAGAGGACAAGTGCTGAAGCTGAGGAATTTGCTGAACACATCAAACGTCTACATGAGGAGGTTCAAGCACACATTATCAAGATGAATCAAGAGTATAAAGCTAGGGATGATCAAAGGAGAAGACATAAGGAATTCCAAGTAGGGGATCTAGTCATGGTGCACTTACGAAAAGAAAGATTTCCAGTTGGTACTTACAACAAGCTGAAAGTGAAGAAATTTGGCCCCTGCAAAGTTTTGAAGAAACATAACTCAGGAAATGCATATGAGGTGGAGCTGCCAGATGGTATTCACATTTCTCCCATTTTCAACATTGCAGATTTAACAGAGTATCATGATGATGGTGTAGATGAGGAGCTGGTTTTAGAGCCATGTCCAATTCCTTCTTCTAAGAAGGAGGAGATAGAATACATTCTAGATCATCGTGTGGGTAGGAGTACCAGAAACAAGTAGTATGAAGAGTATTTGGTCAAATGGAAAGGACGGCCGATCGAGGAATCAACTTGGATTTCAGCAGCTGAGGTTTCCCATTTGGGATTTCATCTACCATCCATAAAGTGACAGGGTCACTTTTCAATCTACCCTGGGTGTCTGATGCAGGAGCATCTAGAGGTATAAGGGCAATCCTGTGTCACCCAAAAAAATGTACTTAGACTTAGTTTTTGTTTCATGTCTTTACATTTTTGGATACCCATTTGGCTCAAATAAAGGTTCCAACTCTCATAGTTCAACTACCAGTGCATTTGAAAATCCTGAAAAAAATAGGAGCATGTATTTGGGCCATCATTTCGATAAACTAGAAGGTGTGAATTGGCTAGATGAATGTAATCATGATTTAGAGCATTCCAGAAAAAGAATTAGGTCAATAGGCCCCACGGTTTGAAAGTTATTGCAATTTTTCGTGTTTTGGAGACCTCCTAAGAATGCTTCAAAGTCAGGTTTGGGCATTAAATGACCTCAAAAAGGGTCAAAAAATGGGGGACGAGCAAAGCTCATCCATAGGGCTATAGAGCGCTTCGAGAGCTTTCTGAAAATGTAAACGGTTCGTCAATCGGAGCTACGGTTCAAAAGTTATGCCTCCCGAAAGTTCGGCTACTGTTTCTGGATTCTTCTAGATTTGCATCGACTTCTAACGCAGCTTTTGGAACCTTCTATTTTGTTGGTGGATGCCTACTAGCACTTTCTAGAATGTACTCCTAGTCCTTAACCCTCCGGGGTCTATTTAAGGAGATTTTTGGCATTGTAAAAGGTAGTTCGGAGTGGAGTTTGAGAGGAGGTGCTAAAAGGAGAAATATTCTCCAGATTTATGCTATTGTAAGCCCTTAGGGCATGATCTGAAGTTTATTTTCTCTGTACTATTTGTACTGGCTTATTTTCTAAGTTAATATAATTTCACTTTTCTATTGTGTCCATTCTGTTGTTGGGTTGTGTCCCCATCAGTATCATCCCCACCCTAGTTTTACTTTCTATTTGAAAGGTTTTTGGGTCACCATATCTTGTGTCAAAGTTTTATGAATGTTTTATTGCTTTTATTCTTTCATACATGCAATTAGATTAGAATAATATATGAAGGATTAATTGGTGAATTGAGTTTAAAGTTTTATTAGTTCTTGATTCACCCCTCCCTTCTTAGTAAAATAGCCTACTTTACATTTCCAACAACTTATGTGTTCTTGCACATTCAATGCATAAATTTTTACCTTGTGCAACACATCCCTTAATCTCCTTTATACAAGTGCCTATGATTGATATATCATTCTTAATGTTATCACATACATGATTAAAAAGTTTAGATTCATTGTCTACTTGAAAATTCACTCTCATTGATTCTTCAAGTGTAGAATAATGAACGTCAAATTATTCAATTACCTACTCTATTTTCTTTTACTTGTCTTGATCTACAGACTAAACTAAAATTGGTAAAGTCTTTCTAATGGAAGTTCTAATACCTTTTGAGTATTATCTATCTTCTTCTCTGACTTTTTCATGGCCTTGGTGAATGCATATGCTAAAAATTTCATAAAATATTTCTCATCCATGTCCTCCTTCATCAATTTATTAATGTCTCAAAAATTGATAGGACTTGCTAACAAGGTTTGCAATGTAGATGGTAGAGTACTAGAAATCTCTTTGCCTTTATCTATTGACCTCGTAGGTGTCTACATAATTGATGTAGCATGAATACTATGATGTTCTTCCTCTGTCCTTTGTACCCTTATTGACCTCTACTGTGTCATGTCCTTTTGTTTTGATTTTGGCCTCTATTTTGATAAAATATTAAATTATTTAGCATTAATGGGTAATTAAGATCCGTCTTCATTTTCCATAGTTGGTATAGATTCCTTGACTTTATCCTTGTCTTGTTGACTATCTAAGTATCTCATCTCCTCTCTTCAATATTTGTTGCATTTAATGTGTCCTCTACTTGAGTCCCAATATTTTGATCTTGTACATCCATCCTCTGACCCTCTAAATGTTGTTGTATTTGTTCATCCTTATCATATTTATCTCCATCATCTTGATTTTCTTGTTGACTTTATTCATTTTTTCATCCTTCATATCCTTTTCCATTTGTACTACTTCTTGCATGATATTTTCAATTTCATCCAAATTGATAACATTGAGAATTGTATGATCTTTATATGTGCCATCTTCTATTACATCAAGTGTTACTGGTACAACACCAGCATAAATAATTGGTTGTTAAATCATGCTCACAAAATGCTTCGCTTATTTTTCATTTGCTCTTAAAATTTTAGGATCATTATTGGTTATTCCCACTAAATTATTCTTAGGCTTGATATAAATAAGATTATTAAGTATTCACATGTTGCACTCTTTGTTTCTTCTTAAATCTTTTCATATTGACCTGTCATAATCTCAATTGTCCTCAATTTTCTTCTTAATAGTGGCTTCATGTTTACAAGTGTATTATTCAAATCCTCATAACTTATCAAATTACATATCTTTCTCATGGTATCTTCTTTTAATTTTTTGAACAAGTGATCTGGTATGCTTCCCTTAAGCTCTACAATATATCTCTTAAATTTTAATAAATATAGCACAGTTACATTTTCTAGCTATCTTTGATCATTGTCGTTGTATCTCCAATATAACTTTTTCACTTGGTCTAAATTACCATCACAATCAATTACTTCTATAATCTGTATAAGTTTAGGCTTCCATTTCTTCCTCTTTGTAACTAAGTCTAGTGGTTTCTCCTTAATTTGTTTTGCACTTTCATTAATTGTAGCATCTTCTTTTCCCTTGTCTTCTTCTTCTACTTCCTTACCCTTTTTTCTCTTCCTATGGATAGTAATTTTTGGTTTCTTGAATATAGGTTGATGAGATTTGGCTTTTTGTCTTGCAGTTCTATTTGGTTCTTCAATCTCAACCTTGACTGGCTTTAGATTATCCTTCTTTGGTTCATCTTCCTTTTTCACTGTAGGCAAGTTCCTAGATGATCTGCTAGGAGTCACAATTTGGGGAACAACTTGAACTTTTGTGATTTCAATAAACTCATGAACCTTATTGTCATATCATTTACTTATGTTGTTACCTCTTCTAAGATGTTTTCTTGTGGGGCTTGACCACTGGAGGTTTCAAGTTTAGCCCTATCTTACATTTCACTTTACCTTCTCTTAGTTTATTGTCATTGTTATTTTGTTATGCCTTGTTTTTTTATCAGGAAAACAAGTTTTGAAGGGCCTGTAAAACCCTATACATAGAGAAGTTAAAGAGATTTCATTAAGCCTTCAAGACAAAACATGACAAAAAGGGAAAAAGCTAGTAATCAAATAAAATCCAGCTACAAAGGACAAAACCCCTCCCATTGTCTACTTAACAACAATATACAAAACACAAAAAATAAGAGACAGGACATAAAATGAGAATTAACCCATTTTCTTTATTAGCTTTGTTGCCTACTTTTCTAGTTAGTCCATCTTCTTACTAGCTTCCTTGATCTAATTAGTGTTTGACAAGGCCTCCACTACCATTTTCCTCATGCTAGCCCTAGTCCTCCTCCCAGTCCCTTCCTTTCTCTTAGTGGCTCCTTGATCTTCACAAACTATGACAATAGCTTTTTCTCCAGGACTTTCTTCCAACTTGTTGATTAGTATTTTGACATGTTCATTGGAAACTTTGAGAATTTTATATCTTTGATCAAAAATGCTCTTTAGGGCACTCTTCATAATATTAACCATGTTTTCTAGCTCTAGCACCCTAGCCTCCAGCCTATAGAAAGTTGCCATATTAGTCAATGATCCCATAGAAGGGTCCTCCCTGTCAGTAGTGTCATGAGCTTTTTTCCCATCAATTCTCCCCTCTAGAAATCCCATTATATCTTTTAAATCCATAATTTGGTGAAACAACCATTTTATGAACCTAAAGGCTTCCAAGAGACTATTTTGACATTGTTAAGCAATTCCATATTATCCTCATTGTAATCACTTTGTGGACCTAAAGGTTTCCAAGAGACTATTTTTGGCATTGTTAAGCGGTTCCATTTTACCTAGTTCCACCTCACTATCCTCCACCTCACTAAATTCATACTCATATTATTCCATGCCAATTTCCTTCCTTTAAAAAGGATGGTACCATCATCAAGGGCCTTTTTCTGAGTAGCCTGGGAGAGAGAAACACCTTGGTTTGGATTCACCCTAAGAGAATCATCCCCATACTAGTCCTTGATAAGATTCAAAGAGGAATCTAAATCCTTACTACCTTTGTCACAACCTTTTCCCATTTTCAGGTTCCTCATAGAGTGCTTTGTGGCCTTACTTGTACCCTCCTCCTTAATGCCAATTTCCATTTCATCCCCTTTATCTTCATACTCATTTGATGAAATGACCACTTTAGCCCTTATTTGGGAATAAGGGTTTTTCCAAGCTTTAAGAGAGGCATTTTCCTCTTGTCCTTATCCACTCCCTTCACTTTTTTTTCTTACTACAACCAACTTTCTCCATATTAGTGGCAAGAAAATCATCTTTGTCAAAGAAATCTTCATCCAAGTCCACCATTTTCTTAGTCTGCCTCTTGGAAGGAGGAGTAGGAACCTTTTTCTGTGGAGTCTTCACTTTAACTAGAGTTTTAACTAACCCCTTACCCTTTACTTTACTTTTAGACACGTCTACCTAATCCTCCAAGTGTATGCCTTCACTCTCCTCAATATTAGATACATCTTTAGAGGCGTCTGAAACATCCTCCTCAGTGTCCTCCATACCTTTCAACTCTGGGAACTTCTCCACATAATGGACCTTAATGCACTTATAAATGAGAAGCATTCAACCATCATGGATAGAGGGATTAGTGAGATTTTTCTCCCTTATACCATTAATACTTGCATTCAGGAAGAATAAAGGTAAAACGAGATGAAAATTTTAATTTCATGCCTAAAATAATTCAATAAAACAAAATGATGTGAGCAAACCCTAGAAAATATCCCATCTAGAGTTATGTAATAAATAATTGCACGCAAAACAAAATATGAGCTATTTAATGCAATTAGGATGAAAATAGGTCTTACTATCCTACTTGACAAAGACCTTACTCTCTCTAGGCTCTTTAGGAAATTCCTTAATGGCAGTGTTTGAGAATTTGTGATCTATATAGAATTGCCTCCCATCACCCTAGAAATTATTTCCTATGTAATAGTAATGATACTCCCACCAATATGAAGGGTTCCCTCATTCCAACTCCTTAGAAAGAGTTGAGTGACATGCAGGTTATTGCCGTGAAGCCTCTTCATGAAAGTGGCAATGCCACCACTTTCCATAATTTCCAAAAATTTCATGTGCCTCTTCCATTTGTCATAGTTAGATGGCTCACAATGTCTTTTTTGACCTCCCATTGCTTTGTAATACCTCTTGGTTAATAAAGAACAATTGCAGAGAGACTTCACAAGAAATTACAGAGCCAAAAGTTAAATGAAAGCTCTCAAAATAACCCAGAAAGCATAAAAAAGAGTTGAATCATTAATATTTACACTCTTTCATGCACCTCCAAATCAATAATCCATCACTTCTAAGTTCATCCATTAATGTTAATAATTACTCCTGCTCTCCTAGTAATGATGTCATAAGCAATATTTGATATGACCTCGATAGGTAGGTTATCATCACCTTGCCATGCCACGAGCTCATCACACCTCACCACTAAATTCAGAATAGAATTTGCCACCTTTTTAGATTTATGGTAGACATGAGAGATGAAGTAATTATCCATGGTTTTAAGTATGTTAATTATATCCTTGATGATATTTTCAATATTTGAAGAGGGGCTAAAGACACCATTTAGGTAGTAAAAAATGTTTATAGAATCTCCCTCCGATTAGAGATTGGACACCCCCTATTGCTTAACCAATTTAGTAATCTAGAGAGTAGTCATGGCCTCAATGAAGTGGTTAGTCTGGATTCCCAAAGGGAGTATTGCTTCTACCAAACACCAACCATAATGATTCCTTATCACTCTTTCACGCCTAGCCAACCTAGGTTTATCCTTGGCTACCCCATCAAAATTAGGTTTGGACCAATTTTTTAAATGGAGTCCCTAGATGACATTTTTTCAATGACCATTTTCATACTACTCCATGGAATTTTAATATTGAGATTCTCCAATATGGCATTTTCAATCTTAGAGAAAACCACCTTAGGGGGAGCCACCTTATCCCTAAAAATCATATTATTTCTCTCTTTCCAAATGCACCAACATATGTGAGGAAGAGAAACAAACCAATAAAATTTAAAATCCTTAGAAGAGTGGAAGGGGGAGGACTACAGGGAAAAACATTTAGAAAAGTTAACAGGAAAGACCCAAGAGATGTTGAGTTTAAATAGAAAGGGGACCAAATATCTCTAGAGAAAGGACAATGGATAAAAAGATGATTAAAAAGCTTAGCCTACAAACAATAAAGGATACACATGTTGGAAATTTGGAAACCTTTTAAAATAAATTATCAATAATTAAAATCATGTTTTGGAGAAGAATCCAAAAGAATATATTAACTTTGGGGATAAGGGTAGAGTTTCAAGTGTTAGCTCAATCTCAACAGGGAGGGTCGCCTTGGATGCTAGACAAAACCTGATAATTTGAAACCATAGAGAAGTTTCCAAAAGGTATTTCTTCCCAAACCAAGGAGTCCTTATTATCATATAAAAGGATTGAGGAGACCAGAGACATAAGGGGCCTCATAGCATAGAATTCTTCCACTATGTTATCCCAACCCCTGTTCCTCCAATAGTCAGTCACTTTGGATCCAAATATGACAATGCACTGGTACTTCCAATCTTTATACACCTCTATTTCTCCTTGAAAATAGACAACAACTAATTATCTTCCCAAAAGCGGATCAATTCACCATTTTCCAATTTCTATTTGATTCTCATGGAAATAACCTATCTAGCCTTAATATGATTTTTCCAAACTAAATCACCCCTTAGAATGTCCTCAAAAATCAAAAACTCCTAAAAGGCTAGATGATTAAATAAATATTTAGAAATTAAAACTTTTCTTCAATCACCTTTTCTTTGGAGAACTCTCCAAACCTGTTTAGCTAACAAAGCCTAGTTGAACACCTAGATCTTCCTTAGCCCCCAATCCCCCTAGTCTCTTAGAAAGGAACACCTTATTTCAAGAAATAAGAGGAGTCATTTTTTGATCTTTAGTTCCACACCATAAAATTCTATTTTGATTCCTTTCTATAGCTTCCACAAATTTAGCAGGCAAAAGAAAAAGGCTAAGGGCATACTATTAGAGTAATAAAGTATTTTATGTTGAAAACAGATTGACACAAGTATGATAAATGTGTTTCAATCATTATTTTGTCATTGATGTCAAACCTACTTTTTGGTAAGTCAATTGGTTATATGATTTAAGTACTATCATTTATTTGATTGATGAAGAGGACTTGATCAAACGAGGTAACAATAGCACCTAAAAGAAGGGTTGAATTCTGATATGGAAAAGGAGTACAAGAATTGGTTATGACATTGATATTATAGTGCATTGATAATATACTTAAGGTTGCAAAGGCTGGTTACACTAATCAAGTTTAAAAGAACAAGTTAAATGAAGTTTGTCTACCAAGCTTGACAATTTGCACAATAGGTGCCGAGAAAAGTTAGTGCAAGTTGAGCAGAACATTAGTTGGAGTCAAGAAAAGTCAATTTTAGTGTACGTCAAGTGAAATAGTATAAGATGAGTAAAGTTTAGTTGATGTCAAGCACCTGTAAACTTTAGTTCATGTTGAGTATTTTGACAGTGGATGCCGAGTAGTGCAATATGTGTTGAGCATCAGAAGCTAGTTAATGTTGAGTGTCAACATTATGAGAAAGATTGATAATTTGATGAATCTGAGCCAAGAAATTTGATTTCTTGAATTATGCAAACTATGTGGAAAATAAGATTGATGAGTTGGTGGTACAAAATTCATGATGAACCATTTTGAGGTGAATTCAAAGAGGATTGAAGGAGAAGTTTCTAGAAGGGAATGAAATGAAATAAGGGGTAGATTCATTGAATCCTACTTAATTTGACTTAACCCTAAAATGGATGATGGAGAATGAATGACAAAAGATCTCATTTCTCTATTTATAGAGATGGTTGGCAAGAAATAAGGCTTGTCATGTATGAGAACCTAAGGAAGACAAGGAGTCTAGGGTATTGCTTCATTCAATGACCTAAGAGAAGAGACTGCATTGGCCAGAAAAATAAGAAGGCTTAAGAGTATGGATGCTTGAAGGGAAAATAAGCTATTAGAGTTGAAGTGTGTAAAAGCCAAGTAGAGTGGAGGATTGAAAAAAAGATCTATAATTTTCAAATGACATTGTAAGTTGTTATCAGATCAAGCCTTATTGTTACTTTCTAATCATTGTATCAGTCTAGGGAAAATCCTTTGGATTAAGGTTCACCTAATAGTCATTTCTAAATCCTTTAACTAGGTGACATTCCAAGTGAATGATCTAAAGTCCTCTAACAAGGCTCACTCCTAACAGGGTGATTGAAATCCTTTAACTAGGTCACATTTAATAGTGTGCATTGTAACCTTTAACAAGGTTGGCCTTTCATAGGGAATCACTTCGAAAGAGTGAGAATGAGTAGCATGTTACTGGAGGTTTTTATCAAGTTAGGTTTTCACATTAAATCATTGTGTCAAATGTGTTATTGAATCTTTTATGTTTCATGTTTACATTTCTACAAATTGATTTGATAGTAACCTACAAGTTTAAGTGATTGCATAATCTAATGGATGCATGCATGATAAAATATTTTTATGGATATGGGTTCACTAAGTTGTGAAAAATTTTAATTGTACATTTGGACATTGAATAACTGATTCACCCCCCTCTCAATTATTTTAAAGAATTCCAAAATTTTCTTAGTAATTAAATCATTTTGATTTAATTATTAAGGCACTACTTATCTCTAGATTACTTAAGCTAAACTTTAGGCATATATAATAATTAATTATTGTATTAATTATTATAATGCAACCTAGGGTATTTACTTGTTGGGGTTTTGATCTCCTTTATAAGGATGATATCTTTTTGTAATTTTCCAATTCACTTTTGATAATAGCAATCTCTCTTTTTGCTCATCAAGAATGTCCCATCTATGGATATGGAAATTCCAGCCTCCATAGCTTTTGCATCTCTCTTTCTGTGACAAGTGTTTCCATGTAGGTGATTCTTGAGAGTTGTGGGGTTGAACTTTCATCAAATTCAACATGGTATCAGAGTTTCATATCTTCATGCCCTTATTTTGTTAATGAGAGACTTGACTTGGCTTTTAGATCTGTGTGTTTTTTTTTCTTTCAGAGGGTTTCATTTGTTAGAGTTATTTTGTATCGAATGTGAGTGATCACTAATGTTTATTTCACTTTGTGCCCAAACAGACATCACCGTTGAGCTTAAAAGGCCTAAAAATCCCTATTTTCATATAAGATTTGTCCAATTTGGACAGTTGAAATTTGAGGCAAAAAAATATTGCTCCCAAATTGGGCACATTTCCCAAGGTGGAAATATTGTGATTTTTGATTCAATTTAAAATTTTTTAGCATGCAAATCAAAATTTTTTGGCATGCATGTCAAGATTTTTTGGCACACAAATCAAGATTTTTAGCTCCAAAATTTGTGATTGGCTTGTAACAAAAATCAATGCAATTTGGCACAAATTGTAAGGTAATTTTTGGTACTATTGGCACACTTTTTGATGCATTCTAGCATAGATCCTTAGGCAATGCTTTTTTTCCCCTTCCAATGCTTTTTTGACCTATCTATGGTTTTTGTCATAACTTGCTCATCCGAACTCCATTTTTCACAATTGAGATATCGCCAAAAAGCTGATTTTGAGCTTGTTATGATGATGCACTTTATTTGGACTTTTGATTCTATTTGGTTTCTAGTTTATATAGTCAAAGTTAGAGGTTCTATTTTTCATCAAAAGACATATTTTGTGACATTCTATTTTCCACATTCTGCTCCAGGCACATCCAATTCAGTTTTATGATTTTTTGCATTTTGGTTGATATCTTGGTTGTTTCAGGTCTAGGGATCGATTATGTTTCTTCAGATGATTCATCATGGGTTGTACTATCTTTTCTATTCACTTTGTCTTTTTTTTAAAAATCTTTGTTGATATCCTTTTGTAGTATTTTCAAAAATGCACTGAGATAAAGAGCCACTCTATTGCATTTTGGGATCTTGCACATCTTTGTGTGTTGTTATATCCACACTAAATTATAAAGTGCCTTGGGAGGTTTCATGTTGGCCATATTCTCCATCTTCCTTTATCAAGTGAGTGTTTCTTCCACAATATTAGCCCTATGATGTTTTGATGTCACATGCCATTATAGGTGTTTGTATTTCTTTTGCATCCTCAATGTTCCTAGTTCTTCTTTCTATAGAAGATATTGCATTTAGTTTTAATGTTCATGTCTTACCTCTCAACATTATTGGGGGGTTATGTTGGTTCTATTGCTTTCTTGGTTCAATGGAGTGAGCTATGTATTCAATATGTGGTCCTATGTACTAGGCGATTACAGTGATTGGATATGATGGGGACACAACCCAACAACCAGAATAGACACAATAGAAAGGGGAAATTATATTAACTGAGAAAATAAGCTAGTACAAACAGTGCAGAGAAATGAACTTCAAAACATGCCCTAAGGGCTTACAATAGCATAAATCTGGAGAATATTTCTCCTTTTAGCACCTCCTCTCCAGCTCCAATCCGAACTGCCTTTTACAATGCCAAAAATCTCCTTAAATAGACCCTGGAGGGTTAAGGACTAGGAGTACATTCTAGAAAGTGCTAGTAGGCATCCACCGACAAAATAGAAGGTTCCGAAAGCTGCGTTAGAAGTCGGTGCAATTCTAGAAGAATCCAGAAACGGTAGCCGAACTTCTGGGAGGCATAACTTTTGAACCATAACTCCGATTGACGAACCGTTTACATTTTTGGAAAGCTCTCGAAGCGCTCTATAGCCCTATGGAAAAGCTTCGCTCATCCCCCATTTTTTGACCTTTTTCGAGGTCATTTAATGCCCCAAACCTGACTTTGAAGCATTCTTAGGAGGTCTCCAAAACACGAAAAACTGCAATAACTTTCAAACCGTGGGGCCTTTTGACCTGATTCTTTTTTTTGGAATGCTCTAAATCTCAATTACATTCATCTGGCCAAGTTGCACCTTCTAGGTCACCAAAATGATGGTCAAATTGCATGCTCCTATTTTTTTCGGGATTTTCAAATGCACTGATAGTTGAACTATGAGAGTTGGAACCTTTATTTGAGCCAAATGGGTATCCAAAAATGTAAAGACATAAAATAGAAACTAAGTCTAAGTACATTTTTTTTTGTGTGACACAGGATTGCCCTTATACCTCTGGATGCTCCTGCATCAGACACCCAGGGTAGATTGAAAAGTGACCCTGTCACTTTATGGATGGTAGAGGAAATCCCAAATGGGAAACCTCAGCTGCTGAAATCCAAGTTGAGTCCTCGATCGACCGTCCTTTCCATTTTACCAAATACTCTTCATACTGCCTGTTTCTGGTACTCCTACCCACACGATGATCTAGAATGTCTTCTATCTCCTCCTTCTTAGAAGCAGGAATTGGACATGGCTCTAAAACCAACTCCTCATCTGCACCATCATCATGATACTCTGTTAAATCTGCAGCGTTGAAAATGGGAGAAATGTGAATACCATCTGGCAGCTCCACCTCATATGCATTTCCTGAGTTATGTTTCTTCAAAACTTTGCAGGGGCCAAATTTTTTCATTTTCAGCTTGTTGTAAGTACCAACTGGAAATCTTTCTTTTCGTAAGTGCACCATGACTAGATCCCCTACTTGAAATTCCTTATGTCTTCTCCTTGCATCAGCCCTAGCTTTATACTCTTGATTCATCTTGATAATGTGTGCTTGAACCTCCTCATGTAGACGCTTGATGTGTTCAGCAAATTCCTCAGCTTCAGCACTTGTTCTCTCCCCTTGTTCTATCTTCCTCAATTCTGGTGCAGTCCTTGGGCTATTTCCATATACAATTTGAAATGGTGATTTTCTAGTACTCCTATTTACAGAGTTATTATAAGCAAACTCTGCCTGTGGTAGAATCAAATCCCATCCCTTGGGCTTATCTCCAACTAAACATCTCAGCAAATTGCCCAGACTTCTATTTACCACCTCTGTTTGGCCATCAGTCTGTGGGTGATGCGTGGAACTAAATTTCAAGTTTGTTCTCAACTTCTTCCACAATGTCCTCCAGAAATACCCCACAAATTTAGTATCTCGGTCAGAAACTATACTCCTTGGAAGACCATGTAGTCTTACCACCTCTTTGAAAAACAAGTCTGCAATATGGACAACATCATGAGTTTTGTGGCATGGAATGAAATGTGCCATTTTGGAGAACCTATCAACCACCACGAATACTGAGTCATTACCCCTTTGTGTCCTCGGCAATCCAAGAACAAAATCCATACTTATGTCCTCCCATGGCCTTGATGGAACAGGAAATGGCTGATATAGGCCAGTATTTTGACTAAACCCCTTGGCAACTTGACAAACCTGGCAACTCTGTACAAACTTCTTCACATCCTGTGTAATTTGAGGCCAAAAATAATGTTCTCTAAGAATGGCAATGGTCTTATCCCGACCAAAATGTCCTGCCATCCCTCCACTGTGTTTCTCCTTAATCAGATTTTCCCTCATGGAACTCCTTGGAATGCACAATTGACTACCTTTGAACAACATGCCATCTTGAATCAAATAGTCTAACCACTTGGTTCTATCTATAGCCACAGGTTCTTTACAAGCTTTCCATGCTTCAGCAAAATCAGGATCCTCGGGGTACAAATTCTTGAGTTCATCAAACCCAACTACTTCAACCTGCATTGTTGTAAGCAACAACTGTCTCCTACTTAATGCATCTGCAACCCTGTTAGATTTTCCACTTCTATGCTTCAACACAAATGTATAACTCTGCAAGAATTCTACCCACTTCATATGCCTCTGATTCAATTTACCTTGGCTATTTAGGTACTGTAATGCCTAATGATCAGTATACAAAACAAATTCCTTTGGCAATAAATAATGCCTCCATTTCTTTAAGGCCTAAACTATTGCATAGAACTCTTGATCATAAACATAATACTTCTTTGCATCATTCAATTTTTCACTAAAATATGCAATAGGCTTACCTTCTTGGCTTAATACAGAACCAATAGCGCTACCACTAGCATCACAATCCACCTGGAATACTTTTCTAAAATCTGGAAGTGCCAACACAGGCTGTTCAGTCACCTTCTTCTTCAGCATTTCAAAACTTCTCGTAGCTGCTGTAGTCCATTTGAACTCTTTTCTATCCCCTCTTATTGTATCAGTTAGAGGTGCACATATGCCACTGAAATTCTTAATAAACTTCCTGTAAAAACTAACCAGACCATGAAATGATCTTACCTCAGTAGCAGACCTTGGAGTAGGCCATTCCAAGATGGCTTTTACCTTCTCTGGATCCATTTTGAGACCTTCAGGTGATATAACAAATCCCAAATAGACTAACTCCCTTTTTGCAAAGACACACTTCTTTAGATTAATTAACAGTTTCTCTTCCCTTAGCCTTTCAAGGACACTATGAATATGTAGTAAATGTTCTTCCAAAGTCTTGCTGAAAATTAAAATATCATCCAAATAGACAATAACAAATTTTCCCAAGAACTTCTTAAGTACCTCATTCATGAGCCGCATGAAGGTGCTTGGGGCATTCGTCAATCCAAAGGGCATGACTAACCACTCATAAAGACCCTCCTTGGTCTTGAAGGCTGTTTTCCACTCATCTCCTTCTCGAATCTGTATCTGATGATAGCCACTCTTCAGATCTATCTTTGTGAAGTACTGAGCTCCACTCAAGCAGTCCATAAGATCATCCATCCTTGGTAAAGGAAACTGGTACTTGATGGTTATCTTATTTATAGCTCGAGAATCTGTACACATTCTCCACTCTCCATCCTTCTTTGGTGCAAGTACTGGAGGTACTGCACATGGACTTAGGCTCTCTCGAATCAAGCCCTTCCTCAACAGCTCCTGAACCTGTCTATTTAGCTCCTCTGTTTCAGTAGGAGTCATCCTGCGAGCAGCCTTGTTAGGCAAACTAGCTCCTGGAATCAGATCTATTTGATGACTGATTTGCCTTACTGGTGGCAATCCATCTGGAACATTATCAGAGATAATATCTCCAAATTCTCCTAGTAAATCTGAAACTTCAAATGGTATTTCACTACTACCTTCTTTATCTTTCCTAGGAATCAAAGCATAGCACATACGCTGATGTTTCATGCCATCTAAAAACTTCCGTCCATCAACAAGACAAATCCTAGCACTGCTACATACCTTTTCACCTTCCTTTTTCATGGGCTTCAATTTGTGGCAAACTCCATCCTTTGTCAGAGAGTATGTGTTTGCATGTCCATCATGTATTGCATGTCTATCAAACTACCATGGTCTACCCAACAATAGATGGCAAACATCCATCGAAATAACATCACAGAGAACTTCATCATGGTAACTCCCAATTTTGAATTTTACTAAACATTGTTCACTTACCAGGACCTTATGATCATCTTTTACCCAAGAAATTCGATAGGGCTGGGGATGTTTCTCCCTCTTGAGCTTTAGCTTAGAGACCATCTCTTCG
The DNA here is from genome assembly GCA_028749045.1 of Cupressus sempervirens. NCBI lineage: Eukaryota > Viridiplantae > Streptophyta > Pinopsida > Cupressales > Cupressaceae > Cupressus > Cupressus sempervirens. The sequence goes on from CM053793.1 coordinate 111,095,060, forward strand.
GATACCAAGTTATCAGTGCTACCACCATCAATGATCACATCACAACATTTATCCTCACACTTGCATCTAGTACGGAAAAAAATCCTCCCTTGTCCTGGTTCATTTTCACCACTTAGTAGGACTCTTTCATTTACCAAGGTCTCTCCTCTTTCTGCATCCTCTGAATGTGATGATTGTGCATCCTCATCCACATGAGCAATCCTAGCTTGGCCCTCAGCTCTCCTATCTGTCCTTCCTTGTCGTTGAGGGCATTCAAAGGCACGATGAGCTTCTTCATTACAATGGAAACAGGTACCACGGAAGTCTCCTCTTCCTTGTCCACGTCCTCTACCTCTTCCTCTTTGATTTCCAAAGTCTTGATCACGGGAGCAGTTGAAACCCTCATTCCTCTGGTTCTTGCTAGTACCCTCATCTTCATTTTTCTTTTGAGTTTCATTGCGGCCTCCAGATGATCTACCGCTTCCCCTTCCTCCTTGACCGCACCCTCTTTGTCTTCCTTCAAACCTTTTACTCAGCTTCTCTTCAACTCGTAGGGCAAACTGGTATGCTTCTTCAACACTGGTCATTCTTACCAGACTTAGTTCCTCCTGGATGCTAGGTCGTAACCCACTGATATAATGAGCAACCTTCTCCTTATTTGCTTCTGCATGCCCCGCTCTAATCAGGAGTCGGTAAAACTCCTCTGTATATTCTTGGACTGACCTTCCTGCTTGCTTTAACCCATGCATCTTTTTAAACAGATCAAGCTCGTAGTCCACAGGAATGAACTGCTTCTTCAATTTGTCCACCATGCGATCCCATCTTGTGATCTTCTCCTTTCCTCTTCTAAGTCTTTCCAGTTGAATCTCTTGCCACCAGATTTTGGCATGGCCTTTTAGTTTGGCCTTCGCAAACTTAACCCTATCTGGGTCCCTTATATCCTCATACTCAAAGTATTCATCCAGTTCATTGATCCAATCGATCAACTCATCTGGTTTCAAATTTCCCAAAAATATACCCACTTCAATTGTAGGTCTTTTCCCAAACCTAGAAATGGCCCTAAAAAGCCTTTCCTCTACAGGATTCAAAACTTCCCCGTCAACTTCCATTACTTCCTCTTCATTGTCATCCTCACTATTGTCATCTGCGGCAATATTTGCTCCTCTACGAAGCTCCTCTTGCAATGCTTGTACCTGTCTCTGGAGGGCTCTAACCTCCTTAGGATCAATAGCTCTGGCCCTTCTTCCATGCTCTCTTCGTGGAGGCATCTTCTAACTCGAACCCACAACCATACAGTCCTGGTGCAAACTGCCTCACAGTCGACGCTCTGTCTACACACTCAGGAAAACTCGCTCTGATACCACTTGATGGGGACACAACCCAACAACCAGAATAGACACAATAGAAAGGGGAAATTATATTAACTGAGAAAATAAGCTAGTACAAACAGTGCAGAGAAATGAACTTCAAAACATGCCCTAAGGGCTTACAATAGCATAAATCTGGAGAATATTTCTCCTTTTAGCACCTCCTCTCCAGCTCCAATCCGAACTGCCTTTTACAATGCCAGAAATCTCCTTAAATAGACCTTGGAGGGTTAAGGACTAGGAGTACATTCTAGAAAGTGCTAGTAGGCATCCACCGACAAAATAGAAGGTTTCGGAAGTTGCGTTAGAAGTCGGTGCAATTCTAGAAGAATCCAGAAACGGTAGCCGAACTTCCGGGAGGCATAACTTTTGAACCGTAACTCTGATTGACAAACCGTTTACATTTTCGAAAAGCTCTCGAAGCGCTCTATAGCCCTATGGACAAGCTTCGCTCATCCCCCATTTTTTGACCCTTTTCAAGGTCATTTAATGCCCCAAACCTGACTTTGAAGCATTCTTAGGAGGTCTCCAAAACTCAAAAAACTGCAATAACTTTCAAACTATGGGGCCTTTTGACCTGATTCTTTTTTTTGGAATGCTCTAAATCTCAATTACATTCATCTGGCCAAGTTGCACCTTCTAGGTCACCAAAATGATGGTCAAATTGCATGCTCCTATTTTTTCGGGATTTTCAAATGCACTGATAGTTGAACTATGAGAGTTGGAACCTTTATTTGAGCCAAATGGGTATCCAAAAATGTAAAGACATAAAATAGAAACTAAGTCTAAGTACATTTTTTTTTGGGTGACACAGGATTGCCCTTATACCTCAGGATGCTCCTGCATCAGGATACCTATGAATTTTGGTGAGATGAATCATTTACCTTATAGAAATTCTTTCATTCTTATTTTTGATGGCCATGAAGATACCTTCCATAATTGATTGATCATTTATTCAGACACAGTCTTCTTTACTTGGTCATATTCTATACTATGGAGGTTCTTCAAATCAATAGTTTGGAAATGTTTGTAGCTTCATACTTTAGTGGTGTTCTTCATGATCATCTTTTGTTCCCATCTTCTGGGACATTCCCTAATTTGGAGGCTTCTTTAGTCTTTCACTAGTTCTTTCAACATTCTTTCTATCTCTTTTTAGAGTAAGGGTTTTCCCATGTGATTTTCTCTATTTCTCCTCTTTTCAAAAATTTGGGTGTGCTTGGGTACCTCATCAAGCCTTTGTTGCTAGGACCCACTTGTTAGGATTAACCTCATACATAAATAACAATTACATGCAAATATTTACAATATCCAAAAACAATAGATCGCATAGAAGAGAACACAAGACCCCAAGATTTAACGTGGTTCACCCAATGCTTGGGCTACATCCACCAACCAACAAGTCTAATATTAATACAATCTAGCTATTACAACCTGATTACAATCTATAATCACTTACAAGTCAATACCATCGCAAGAAGCAATTTTCACATCACACATTATAAAAGATACATAACCCTAAGCACTTTTATACAAGTATTTTTGCCAATTTAGGGTTGTAATTGAAATAGCTTTTAAAACCCTAAATGGAACCTTTTAAAACCCTAAATGGAACCTTTTAAAACCCTAAATGGAACCTTTTAAAACCTTCCAATTTTTATCATTAAAAGTAGCTACACAATCGACATCACCAAGTTGCCCTACTGAAATTGAATTCCTACTTAGCCTTGGAATATGTCTTACCTCATATAGTAGCCAACGATTCTCATTCTACAACTTAATCTTAACTTTTCCTTTCTAACAATCAAACAGGGTTTATTATCCCCCAAATAAGTAAGCCCAAAATCCCCTTGGACATAATCAATAAAATAACCTCAATGAGGTGTAGCATGAAATGAAGCACCTGAATGTAAAACTCATGAATCATCAACACTTTCTGAAGAAAGAAGCAAAGCATCCTCTTTAGATTTGTTACTTACCACATTTGCCTCCTTGTTCCCATCTGGTTTATCTCCTTCATTATTCTTTCAAGTCCAACAATATTTCTTCTGTCTTGGTTTACCATAGTACCAACAATCTCTTGGTCCTTTGGATTGAGACCTCTTTCCCTTTGACTTTCCTCTTGATTTCCCATGGTTTCCAAAATTATTTCCTCTCTCACTAATTCTGCCTCTACTTTGTGTGTTCAAAGCACTTCCTCATGTAGATCTACCTGAGGGTTTCCTATGAGTTTCCTCACTCAAAATAACACCAATCACATCATCAAATTTTAGGGTATTAGATCCAAAAACAAAATTACTCACAACCATTACCAAGCCATTCTAACTTTCAGGAAAAGAACACAAAATCAAGAGAGCCCTAATTTCTTCATCAAAATTAATACCCATAGAAGATAAATGACTAGTAACAATATTAAATTCATTTAAATGATCTGCAAGAGATCCACCTTCTATCATCTTCATATTAAATAAATGCTTCATGAGAAATACCTCATTTGAAGTAGAGAGATTTTCATACAATTTTGCTAGGGTTTGCATCAAATCTTCCATCATCTTTTCTTTTGTAATGTTAAATGTCACCGATGGTGCTAGACATAACCAAATGCTTCCAAGTGCTTCCTATCTAAAACCTCCCAATCCTCATCTGTCACAGTTCCTTGTTTCTTGGATTTTCCTTCGAATGACTTCGATAAGTTTGTCTGATAAAGATAGTCCTCCATTTGTATTTTCCATAACTAAAAGTTTTTCCCATTCAACTTATCCACCTTCAGCTTACCCTCATATACTATCGATCTCACTCAACCATGGGAGAAAGGAGATCTCCTTGTCTCAATCCCTTGGTTGGTTTGAAGAAAGAGGATTGAGACAAGGAGACAAGGAGCCATGGAGGTAGTGGAGACCAATTGAGAGACTAATTTACAAACCTTCTTGTCAAAACCCAAAGTAGAAAGAACCTTTAGAAGGAAATCCCAATCTATTATGTTATAGGCTTTTGAAAGGTCCAATTTGAGAAGGAATCATTTTTTATTAGTTGCAACAAGTGAATGAATGACTTCATGAACTAGAATGATAGAGTCGAGAATCTACATACCAGGGGTAAAACTTGGTTATTGGTGGGAAATAATCCTCGGAAAAGCCTCTAACAATCTCAGAGTAAGGAGCATTGAAAATTTTTGGTAAAAAGAATTGAAAATATTGATGGGTCAAAATTGATCCATCGTTTCAGCTCCAACCACCTTTGGAATCAAAATAAAAAAACTATAATTGATCTCATTCAAAATCTTTTTGGACCCAAAAAATTCTTGAACAACCTTCAAAACATCATTTTAAACAAATTTCCAAACATGCTAGAAGAAGAACAAGGGAAAGTCATCTAGGCCAGGGACCTAATCACCTTCAAAGAAAAAAGTAGCCTGTTCTACCTCTTTCTCTATAGGGATAACACTTAGTCTCTTATTCAAATCTATTTCTATGACTAAAGGAATACAACCTAGGATTTGTCTTGAATCTCCATGGAAAGGGAGGGGTCCATAATAAGAAGATCCACAAAAAAACCTTAGCTTCCAATATAATACTTATCTCCTCCTTGATAACTCTATTTTTTTTAACCAATCTAGAACTTTGATTCACTACCCTGTGCTTGAGAGTAGTAAGGTGGAAGAATATGATATTTCTATCCCCCTCACATAGTCAAATAGACCTAGATCTCTTCCTCTAATATATCTCATCTTTTGAAATAATTTCATGGTAAGAATTGGGTAGGGATTTCTCTTTATTTATGGACTCTTGATTATATCCTTGATTTTGAATAGTTTCTTGAACTTGAGATATCTTTATGAGGATGCCATCTTTTGACTCAAAGATATTTCCAAAATTAGTTTTATTCTAATTTTAATTTTCTCTTTGACATTGATAAGTTTCTTAGCAGTCCTAAACATAGTCATTACATGAATATTGATAGACCACCATGTTGAAATAGGATTTTTTCAAAGTGAACAATATGTAATGGAACAATCATTATTTTGTCAATGATGTCAAAATTGCTACCTACTGGTGAGACAATTGCTTTTTGGTCTAAAAGTTAAATTTTAGTTGATTGATGAAGAGGATTTTAAAAGAGGAGATAATAATAGCACCTAGAGAAAGGTTGAATTATTTGGCATGTAAAAGAAGCACAAATAAATTATAACAAGTAAGACATTGATACTATAGTGTATTGTTTATCTACTTAAAGTCTAAAATGAGAGATTACTCAAGTTAAGACTAGAAGAAGATCAAGTAAGAAAAGTGTCTGCCAAGCATCATCAAGAAGTTAGTGCAAGTTGAGAAGAAATTAGTTGAAGCCAAGTGAAAAACAAGAGATGCTGAGAAATTATAAAAAATAGTGCAAGCCAAGTGATTGTTGGTATATGCTGAGTAAAGTTTAGTTGGTGCCAAGCATAAATAAACTTTAGTGTTTGCTGAGTGAACAATGTTGCCTGAGTAACAAAACTGTATGGATGTTGAGTGACAACATATTGATGTCAAGTGCTAATACATGTGTTAAATCAAAGATTTGATGAATTTGAGCTAACCAATTTGTTTTCTTGAATTATGTGAAGTGTGTGGAAGATAACTATGATGAGATGGTGGCACACAATTCAAGGTAAACCATTTTGAGGCAAATTCAAGGAAGATTGTATAAGAAGTTTCTAAAGGAATCAAATAGAAAATGGGTAGATTCATTGTATCCTACCTAATCTTACCTAAACCTAAAATGGACGATTGTGGTTAAGCAAAAAAAGACATGAATTATTTATTTATAGAGATAGTCAGAAGCAAAGGTTTTCATGCACAAGAACCTAAGGAAGACAAGGAGTCTAGGGTATTGCTTCATTTAGTGGATGAACATAGGTGACTATAGTTAGCATGCAAAGCAAGAATACTTAAGAGTATGGATGCTTGAAGGATGAACATGCTATTAGAGCTAAAGTGTGTGAATGCCAAGAAAAATGGATGATTGAAACATAGATATGTAATTTGCAAGTGAGTTGTAATTTGTTAATAGATCAAGCCTTACTATTACTTTCTTACCATTGTATCAATCTAGGGTAAATCCATTGGATTAAGGTTAACCTAAAAATCATTTGTAAATCCTTTAACTAGATGACATTATAATGGAATGGTCTAAAGTCCTCTAACAAGACTCACTCCAAACAAGGTGATTGAAATCCTTTAACTAGGTCACATTTAACAATGTCTATTGTAACATTTAACAGGGTTGGCCTTTCACAGGACATCACTTCAAAAGAGTGAGAATCAGTAGCATGTTATTGGTGGTTTTCCCTAGATTGGATTTCTATGTAAAATCCTTGTGTCAAATTGTGTGAACGTTCTTATGTTGTTTCATGTTTACATTTTTGCAAAGTTGTTTTAACCTAGGGTAATAGCCTACAAAGTTTAAATATTGTATGATCTAATGGATACATGCATGATAAGGTTTTATGGAAATGGGTCCACTAAGCATTGAAATTTTTTATTTGTACATCTGGAGCTTGCATAACTGATTCACCCTCCCTCTTAGTTATTCTAAAGAATTCCAACAATTGGTATCAAAGCCATAGTGCTTAAAAAGGACTAGTTTGAAGGTACTAGAAGCAAAAGATCAAGATGTCAAAAAGAGAGGTACCCAAGCTCAACAATGAGAGCTTCTCTACATGGTAAAGGGTGATGAAGTTACATGTAGGAGGTCTTGGAGATCATGCACAATATAGCATCACCACTGAACATGCTGACCGTATTGGAGCCCTAACTATTGAGGATCTAAAAAAGAAGAAAGAACACAATCAGGCTATGTTAGAGATTGCATTTGCCCTAAGCTACATCGAGTTTGATGACATCATGGAATGTGATACTACTAAGAAGATGTGGGATACTATAGAAAAGATCTATGGAGGAGATAAAAATGTGCTAAGAGCTAAATCTAAAAGTCTAAGAGGTAAGTTTGATGATATGAGAATGCAAGAAGGTGAGAACATAGCTCAATATTGTGCAAAGTAAAAGTAGTTAATGATATTAGAGGAGAAATTGGTAAAATTGAAGATGATACTATGATTTAAAAAGTACTCAGAACCCTAGTGCCCATCTATGCTATTAGAGTCTCTTCCACATAGGAACTAAGGTGTACACTTGGTAATGATTTGACCCTTGAAAGATTGATAGGTAGAATCATTGCATTTGAACTCTCTAATTTTGATAATTTCAAATCTGAGAATGTTGAATCTTCTTTCGAAGTTAAAGTGTCATTAAAAGAACCTAAAGAGAAGAAGAAAAAGTTCAAATATGATTCTAGTGATAGTGATACAAATGAGGAGGATGTAGAATAACTTGAAGCACTACTAGCAAGGAGATTTCATAGAGGCAAAGGAAAATTCAAAGGTAAGTTACCTATCATGTGCTTTAATTATAATGAGGATGGTCATATTGTTGCTAGATGTCTAGAGAAGAAGAAAAATAGAAGTGGAGGCAAATATAGAAGTAAAAGAGACAAGGACAACAAAGATTATAAAGACAAAGGCAAGGAGTCTTGCTACATTGCTGAAGAGGAAAGCAAATATGGATATGACGACCATGATGATGAAGTGGTGTATGTTGTGATGAAGGATGAGGAAAATGCACTAGTGTCCTATGTGAACAAGAGTGATGTATGGATCATTGATAGTGGGTGTTCACATCACATGACTAAAGATAAAATGAAGTTCATTATCCTTGATTATTATGATGGAAATAATGTAAGGTTTGGTAATGATGTACCCTGTCTGATAAAAGGAAAAGGATCAATCAAAATCATAGAAAAGATCATGTGTGACAATGCTTATTATGTAGAAGGACTTAACTTGTTGAGCGTGTCACAACTGAATAGTTCAAGTTGCAAAGTTGAGTTTAAGAACAAGATAGAAAAGATCATGACACCGATGGGAAAATAATTGAAAAAGGTGATTAGACTAGAGGTAATCTATTTTATCTTGATAAGAATGATGCTACTTGTCTTGTTGTAGAATTCTATGATGTGTAGCTATGGCACACAAGGTTATGTCATGTTAACTTTGATAACTTAGTGAGTATCAATAATATGAGAAGGGTCAGAGGTTTGTCTAAACCAAAGAAACCTGACAATATGATTTGCATAAAATGTTAGTTAGGCAAGATGACACAATCTAGATTTAAAAGTAAGACTCACACCTCTAAAGAAATTTTAGAGATTGTTCATACTGATTTGTGTGGACCAATTGATGTACAAAGCCACAAAGGTTCCAAGTACATTATCCTATTTGTTGATGATTATTCTACAATGATGACAATTATGTCTCTGAAATAGAAATATGATGCTTTCCAAAGTACTTAGCCAAAGTTTAGAAGGAGATAGGAAAAAAATTGAAACTTTTGAGATCTAAAAGAGGTGGAGAATTTACATCAAATGAGTTTGAGATGTTCTATAATGACAAAGGAATCAAAAGACATACTTCTGCACCAAGAACCACTCCACAAAATGGAATTATTGAAAGGAGGAACAAATTTGTAATGGACTGTGCTAGGATACTAATGATGGAGAAGAATGTTGCTTTGAAAAAGTGGAGAGAAGCTGTAAGTATAATTGTTTATACCTTGAACTGTGTATAAGTCAAGAAAGGTACTCATTCAATACCTTTTGAATTATGGTATGGATACTCACCCAATGTAAAATATTTTAAGGTATTTGAAAATAAGTGCTACATTCTTAAGAATTTTAGGAATGGTAAATTAGATGCTAAAAGTGAAGAAGGTGTATTCCTTAGTTTTTCCATAAGAAGGAAAGCTTATAAGTGCTTAAATACTAAAGTTGTGGAAAGTCCAAATGTGAAGTTTGATGAATATGTAGAGGCACATGAAGCTAAACCTATGAAGGAACCTAAAGAGTGAAAATCATTTGTATACTTTTATGAAGGTATGCCTGTTGATGAAGATGTTGTAAACCAAGTTTCAAATCAACAAAAACTTTTAGTAACTGCCAAGTCACATACAATGAATGTCGAGTTGCATCCAGGAACCAAGTTATAGATAGAAGATGAGGCACATTCTGATTCTAAGATAAGTGTACATGAGAGAAATGTTGAGTTACCTGATAGAGAAGTATTTAGTGGTTCTGAAGTTGGCAGAACTATTGAGGAAAGAAGAGGAGAACCAAGATTATCAAAGTATGTCAAAAGACATCACCCTGTTGAAAAAATTATTAGAGATAAAGATGCAAGACCAATGACAAGGGAAATGTTGAGAAATGATACATGTTTTTTGAGCATGCATGAGCCTAAGAAAGTGAAAGATGTGTCAGAAAATGAGGATCAGAGTAAAGCCATGAAAGAAGAGATTGACTAGATTAAGAAGAACAAAATTGAAGTCTAGTTCCCAGTCCAGAGGACAAGAATGTGATTAGAACCAAGTGGGTGTACAAAAACAATTTAGATGAAAATGGTGAAGTCACAAGGAATAAGGTAAGATTAGTTTTCAAGGGGTATGCACAAGAAGAAGGAACAGACTATGGAGAAATATTTGCCCCTGTTGCAAGATTAGAAGGACTAAGAACTCTGCTTGCTTACTCTGCATACAAAGGTTTGAAAGTTTATCAAATGGATGTGAAGTCAATATTTTTGAATGACATATTAGAAGAAGAATTTTATATAGAACATCCAAAAGGATTTGTTGATGCTAACAATAAGAATATGGTATGTAGACTATACAAAACTTTATATGGTTTAAAGTAAGTCCCAAGAGCATAGTATGAAAGGCTTCACAATTATGTTGTGAAGATTGATTTTGAGAGGACTGATCATAAGAATAATTTGTACTTGAAGACAGAAGGAGGTAAAGGTATTTTACTAGCAGAGATTTTTGTTGATGATATCATATTTGGAGGTCAAGATGGATTATGCAAGGCATTTGCAAATGAAATAAAGAAAGAATTTGAGATGTCTATGCTTGGAGAGATCAAGTTCTTTGTTGGTTTTCAAGTATATCAAATGAAATATGGTATATACATCACTTAGTCTAAGTATGTGAAGGAAATATTGAATTTTTTTGGATTGGAAGATTCAAACCCAGTTAGCTCACCTATGGTGGTAGGACACAAATTGTCAAAGAATGATGATTCTGTTGATGTAAATCAAACATTGTATAGGTCCATGATTGAAAGATTGCAATATGTAGTACATAGAAGAACTGACATTAAATTATCTGTTGGGATTGTTGCAAGATTCTTTGTAAATTCTAAGGAGAACCATTTGATGGTTGTGAAGAGAATTATGAGATATTTGAAAGGAACATAAGAATATGGTCTATACTACAAGAAAAATGAAAAATTTGAGTTGAGAGCCTACATAGATTCTGATTGGGTTGGAAATATTGATGATAGAAAGAGCACAAGTGGTGGAGTATTTTTCTTAAGAAAGAGAAGAGTCACTTGGACCAACAAGAAACATAATTGCATATCTCAATCTACTACTGAAGTTGAATATGTGGTTGCTATAGTAAATTGTACAAATATGGTATGGATCAAATAGTTCCTCAAAGGTATGAAGGGAAATCACTAAACCTGTGGTAATTTATTGTGATGGGTATGTGTAGGATCATGGTCAACAAAACTATGACCTTAAGTGGTACTGAAAAACCAATAAATCAAGGTTATGTTAACTTGACACATAATTTTAAAGTAGTTATGGGCTTTATATCAAAATATTGTAAGAAAAGAATCTATACAAAATTCAATGTAGTTTCTCAACTACTAGGCCTTATCTAGCAAAGAAATATTTTATTTGTCAAAATTTTGGATTTTAATGCAATATTACAAAAATTTTAGGGTAAAAATAAAAAGTACGTGTATATCTGACCACCTTAATCAAAATCAAATGATATATATTTTTAATATAATTATAGATATAAAAAGTAAGCTCATACCCAGATGTGACACATATTTTTTAGGTATTTTTATTCCAAATAAATAATTAAATATGAATTTTCTACTATACCTTTTTCAGAATTAAAAAAACTCTCATGTCTGACCAACTTAACTAATTGAAAACTTTACAAAATTAATTTTTTTTCCTATACCAGGTGAAGCATAGAATGTGATGCAACTTTTGGATTTCAAAAATGCTATACCGTTTAAAAGTTATAGCTATTTTTCAATCAATATGTCAATTAACAATTTACAAACATCTTCATTAAAAATTAACTAATAAATACTTATCAAACTTAGAATTCGACAGCAATTACATCGATGGAATATTGAGAGTGTTATCAAAAAACCCTTTTCGTTTCATTGAATTTTGATAACAAAAAATTGTTAGATGGTTACTTGAAGTCTCAATGTTAGTGAAACATGTCTCAAACACATTTTTTGAGTTAATCAAAGAGGTTTGGTAAATACCAAGCCTAATTAGGTACTCGATCCAAAATTAGGTACCTGATACTAGATTGGGTATCCAATTTCAAATCGGGTACTTAAAATTCAAGGGCAAAAAATAAATTTCAAAAACTAATTGCCAAAATTTTGGAGGGAAATCAATTTGGCAAGTGTTCAATAATATTGTATATTATTATATATTAGTATATAATAATAATAATAATAATAATTAAATATAATATAGTAAAATATTATGATTATTATTAAATATAATATAAAAATATATATGATTATTATTACTATTGTTATTATATAATCTAGTAATATATTATTATTATATTTATTATATAGTCATATATTATTAAATAATATAGTAATGTATAATTATAATTATAATATAGTAAAATATTATTATTAAATATAATATAGTAATATATGTGATTATTATTACACAATCTAGTAATATATAAATAATATATAATAATATTATATTATTATTATAATATAGGTCGTGTGCTAGTCTATGATCCCATTCGACCCATACAATCAATTACCCTATGTCGTAAGGAGTCTAAGAACTCCTAGAGACACATGTCGTGATGCAATGGGTCAAATGGGGTCGTGGGCTAGCCCATGACCCCATTGGACCCATAACATTGATTACCCTATGTCCCTAGGGGTCATAGGACCCCTAGAGACACATGTCAATATGTAATGGGACCAATGGGGTCATGGGTTACCCTATGAATCCTTTCAACCCATTCAAATGAATGAAATAGGTTCCTAGGGGTTTTAGGATCCCTAGGGACATATGTTGTCATGAAATGGGTCAAAAGGGGTCATAGGTTATCCTATGACCCCTTTCGAACCTATGACCCCTTTTGACCCATTCGAACAAATGAAATAGGTCCATAGGGGCCCTAGGACCCCTAGGGACCTATTTCATTCATTCGAATGGGTCGAAAGGGGTCATAGGATAACCAGTGAACCCTTTTCAACCCATTCAAACAAATGAATTTCATGACAACATGTGTCCCTAGGACCCCTAGGGACCTATTTAATTTGTTTGAATGGTCAGGGTTATATGAGTTCGTTTGAATGGGTCGATATGCTCCTATAACCCTTTCAACCCATTCAAACAAATGAAATAGGTCCCTAGAGGTCCTAGGACACATGTTGTCATGAAATGCATCAAAAGGGGTCATAGGTTAACCTATGACCTTTTTTGACCCATTCGAACAAATGAAATAGGTCCCTAGGGGTCCTAGGATCCCTAGGGACACATGTTGTCATGAAATGCGTCAAAATGGGTAATAGGATTATCTTATGACCCCTTTAGACCCATTCAAACGAATGAAATAGGTCCCTAGGGGTCCTATGACCCCTAGAACCCTAAGGACACATATTGTCATGAAATGCGTCAAAAGGGGTCATAGATTATCCTATAACCCCTTTAGACCCATTCCAACAAATGAAATAGGTCCCTAGGGGTCCTAGGACACCTAGGGACACATGTTATCATGAAATGCATTAAAAGGTGTCATAGGTTAACCTATGACCCCTTTCGACCCATCCAAATGAATGAAATAGGTCCCTAGGGGTCCTAGGACCCCTAGGGACACATGTTGTCATGAAATATATTGAAAGGGGTTATAGGATACCCTTTCGATCCATTCGAATGAATGAAATAGGTTCGTAGGACCCCGAGGGACACGTCTTGAAATGTGTTGAAAGGGGTAATAGGTTATCCTATGATCCCTTTCAACCCATTTGAATGAATGAAATAGGTCCCTAGGGGTCCTAGGACCCCTAGGGACACATGTTATCATTAAATGCGTCGAAAGGGGTTATAGGTTATTCGATGACCCCTTTTGACCCATTCAAATGAATGAAATAGGTCCAGCCACATGTTTTCATGAAATGTGTCAAAAGGGGTCATAGGTTATCCTATGACACCTTTTGACCTATCTTATTATTTGATCCATGTCAACAAATTAAATAGGTCCCTAGGGGTGCTAGAACCCCTAGGGACACATGTTGTCATGAAATGCATTAAAGCGGTCATAGTATACCTATGACCCCTTTTGACCCATTCAAATGAATGAAATAGGTCCTTAGGGACACATGTTGTGATGAAATACATCGAGAGGGTCATAGGTTATCTTATGACCCCTTTTGACCCATTCAAACAAATGAAATAACGACCCCTAGGGACACATGTTGTCATGAAATGCTTCAAAAGGGGTCATAGGTTACCCAATGACCCCTTTCAACCCATTCTAATGAATAAAATAGGTCTCTAGGGGTCCTAGGACCCCTAAGGACACATGTTGCCATGAAACATGTTGATAGTGGTCATAGGTTATCCTTTGACCTCTTTCAACCCATTCCAACAAATGAAATAGGACAAATGCCATGAAATGCTCTGAAAGGGGTCATAGGTTATCCTATGACCCCTTTTGACCCATTCCAACAAATGAAATAGGTCCCTAGGGGTCCTAGGACCCATAAGGACATATGTTGTCATAAAATGCATACCCCTTATGACCCATTAAACTATATTATATTTAATAATAATAATACATTACTATATTGAATAATAATAATATATGACTATATATTTTAATTTAATAATAGTACATTACTAGATTATATAATAATAATCATATATATTATTATATTATATTTAATAATAATAATATACTAACAAATAATAATATATAATAATATACAATTTACTTGTTGATTACTACACTTGCCAAATTTTGATTTCCCTCCAAAATTTGGCTGATCATTTCGAGTACCTGCTATCTTATTGGGTATTCGATCTTGAATGAGATACCCAATATGGGATCAAGTACTTGAAATATTGGCATACATTTTCCCAAAATATTCTTTGTCACTATAGACCCAAAAACCACGCCTTATGGGGCCATTTTCACGGGTTTGGAGAAAAGAAGATTGCTTGGGGCACATACAATTGAAAAGGTTGCTACAAGATTTGATTAGCTATTTGGTATTTTTGTCTGAATGGGGGAGCAATAGTCATCAAAAGGCTAAATGTAAAAGGAATGTATTGAATGAAGACATTGCAGCATATAGGGAAAGGGACAAGGTAAATCATTGAAAGGAAGAGACAAGGTATATTAAGTGTGAATAAAGTTGACGATGTATTGATTGAAGATGAAATCATAGAGTCAGAAAATGAATATGTTCAGTTGGGGAATAGAAATGTATCAATTGATACTCATAATATTAGGATTGACAATTTGGAGAATGAAAATTTAATAGTTCATAATGTAAATGCCATGATTGACCATGTCAAAAATGAAAATGCACAAGTACATTGCATATCTCCTAATTATAATTGACATGAAGGTCCTAGAACACCAAAATGGATACTTAATATTGATAAAACAATTATTACCAATTTGAAAGGAAAAAATCACAAAGAAACCATTCAGTTATGGGCTTCAAGACTATATAAAATATTTTTTAGCAACAAGATAGTGGTGGAGCAATGCCAAATTTTTATGTACTTATTAAAGATGCAAAAGATGAGACCTATGCTTTCCAAATTGAAGATTCATGTCAATAAAAAAATGGAAACAAATGCCATATTGTGAAGAATCTTTTTAGTGCTCTCAATAGCATTGAGAAAAATAGCAGGGAGAAGGATAAGAGAGCTACTTGAAGGGTTATTACAACCTCTTTGGTAAGTCATCATTTGAGAAAGGTTAGATATATGAGACAAAATTGTATTTAATTGAACTTAAATCATACTAATTTGAGAAGAGTACTTAGTAGGTGAGAGACAATTGATGATCCTCTTCAAAATGAAACATGGGCTTTTGGTGGGAGACTTCCACATTTTGATAACAAGTTATCTGATGATGTGAAGCAAGAAATTATTTAGTTTTAGCACTCTAGCTTAGGAGTATCACCCAATGCTAAAGACATGTTGAAGTTGAGAATTTGCATCAGAGACCACACACCACATCCTAAACATTATTTGGCGGTAAGTCAAACTATGTTGTTCAAAGAATTTAGAGAGATTCATCCAAGATTGCATATATCACAAAGGGATTTTGAATCCTTGAAGCCATTTTATTGTGTGACACTTATAATTTGAAATACATGTTGTTGCAAATAGCATGTGGAGTTTTCTATGCACCATTAACTATTATGCTCCATCCATTCTACTTTGTATAGTAAAGAAATGCTGGAGAATTGTGGTGCTAGTGGGCTTCCAAAATCATCAAGAGACTTGCTAGATCAATTTTTATGTCCTAGAGTTCATGGTTGTATCTTTTATAGAAATGCTTTCTTAAATGAGAGTGTTTAGAATGTGGTGGCTTATCTAGGTTTGACATATGTTTCTATGAGGAGTGTGAACAAGATCTTGGAGGACAATAGTAAAAAAACATGGTAGATGAAATGGTGAAATGCACATAGAAGAGTGGAGGTGAGGGCTCTAGATGTGAATTGGTTGCAAAAGAAATTAGTGTGGCTAGTTTTATTTTAGATTTTAAGACAAATTTTTTATACAAGTATGCAAGGCATAGTCATAGGTCTTGGTTGTTAGATCAAAAATTTAGAATGTATAAGGAGACTTTTCCCATTGGCACTATTATATCAGTTGTTGAATTTACATAAAATTACACATTGTAGCCCCAAAATGAGACACGATCTCAGTATTACAAATTTATTTAGATTGCTATTTTTGTCCACATAACATATAGACATACCCCTAATAGTGTGGAAGATAATTGGAAGATTATTAGTGAGTACCATTTTTACATGAGCGATGATAGATCTCACTCTCACGAGTTTGTGCAATATTGTTTTGAGAATTATTTTGATTTCACACAGGAGCATGACATTGATGTGGATAGACATATGATTATTTTAGATTAGAGCATAGGTGAATTCAAGAATGCTTGCATGTTTTATTGGTTGTGTAGGATGCACATAAAGAGGGGGGTGCCTCATATTTGGAATTTTTTTGAGTCTGGCCATGGGAAAGTGGAACATGATGGAGCAGGGAAATGTGTGAAGAGAGCTCTAGTTAAGAAGAAATTGAAGATTTTAGGAGTAGAGCTTCTTGATGTGTGTAACATTGTTGATTGGTGTAGTTCAACACCATCATAGGGGGGACTCTTGATTCAGTAATACACAGGTTATTTTGGTTGGTTGAGCAATGGTCCACAAATGATAGATCATATTGTGCTACTGTTAGAGACTTATACAAAATGCATTCATTCTAGAGCTCTGGTTCTAGTACATGGACCATTTGGACACAAGAACTAGTTTACTTTTGTCCTAGTTGTTTTTAGTGTGATTGGGACTACTATGAATCAAGTGAGTGGGTGGACACATGGGATTCCCATTATCTTACTCCATTTTCTATCATACCCTCTATCAAAAATGATGACATGGAAAGTTCTCTTGAGCATAACCATCTATCAGATCTTCTTCAGCTAGGACATGTCTTTTCATTGGTTGTGCCACATGGGAATGATGAGAAATCAAATTATTGGTTAGCAAATTGTGTAAGAGGTAAAAAAAATCTTGCACAACTAATCACAAATGATGATGGATTCATATATCCTACTAGTTCAGATGTTGTTGCTGGAACATGGCTGCAGATATACATGCTTAGAAAGAATGGAATTCCTACATTCAAAGACTATCATAAGCACAAAACAATTCTCATATATTCACATCTTATTATAGCACCAAATGCGAAGTTGTTAAAGCATAAAGGGAGACAAAAGTAAAAGAACTTTTACTATTAGTAATGCTGATCATGAAGCTTTCTATTGACGACCCTCAAACAGAGAGAGGAACCTACAAGAACACTTGACTAGGTATATTTATGTCTTATATTCTTTTTTTCATAATGATTTGGTGAACTGATGGTTATCTTGTTTAATATGACTATTTACTAATAAATTTTATGATATTGGAATGTAGGTACATCATGAAGAGTAGCCACACATGAAGATAAAAACTAAATAAGAAGCATAATGAAGAAAAATATATTCTATTTTTGACACTATGATTTTTGGGTAGTTGTGAATTGATGTAATAATGATGAAACACTTAAGATATTGTAAATGTAAACTTATTGATTTAAAGTAAGAAACAAAGATGTTTTTACTTAATGTAATTTATGTGGAGTGACCTAACAAATGATGATTTTAATTAATACTAACACCAAACTTGTGCTGTTCCCAATGCCAAAAACTTGAGGGAGCTAAAAAAAAAGTTTTTACCTAATACTTACCCTAGTGAAACCTTTTTTTTGGCCATAGAGAGCCTCCAACGTTCATAGCCACCCCCTACTGAAGAGTCTCCAAGGTGCTTTAAGTACATTTGGAGGTCGATCTTTTGAGGGACTCTAGGTGCACTTTCAGTACACCATTTTTAAACTTAAAAATTCACTTCCCATGAAAAGACATTCCCTCAAGGTGTTCCCTAATTTTACTAATGTGTTCTCAGGAAGTTGAATTGACTTGATGATCATAGAATAATGATTGGGGATATGCATTCAAAATTCACTTATAATAGAGAAAGCGGAAAATGAACTCTGAAGGTAAAATTCTACTAGTGGAGAAGTAAAAGTCCAAATTCCCGTTGGGGTCTTTCATTGAAAAATAATATAGACTTCGAAACATAATCTCAATTCAAATTTCAGAATGCAAATTTAGGTTCGATTTTTTTCAAGATATAATTATCATTGGAGTTCATACTTTGAGTTGTACAAATCCAAGAGTATAGTTTCCAAAACAAGTGTGGATATATAGTTCAAGAGGGAATGATGTTTCTGAAATGAAAAGTATCTCTTAATGAGTCATTCTCCGAGATGATATGGTCTCTTTGCTCAATATCAAAGATTTAGATAAGCCATGTTATACTCATTGGTGAAAGTGTCCATGTTCATTTTAATCAAAGGCATCAAACACATTATGAAGATGTCGAGCACATTTTTTGGCATATTTTGAAAAAATTACTATTTGTGCAAAATATATAATTAGATTTTTGCAAGTGGTATTCCATTATGGAGATGATGCTTGGCCTCTACATAAGTATAATGAGTATCAGCAAGTCCCAATTCAATAATGTGTCCTTGAAAATTATATCAAAGGCAATTGATATAAGCATCGTGTTCCTCGGCCAAAGAGGAGTACATGCTCGAACCTGTATGAGAAGAATGCTTATGAAGTAATCAATTGAAGGAAAATAAATGGAGAGATCAAAGAGAGTTCCTACATAATAAAGGTTTCAACCTTGTGCATAAATGATCCAAACACAAAGAAGTTGCTCTGGCAGAAAAAGCCCTCTATTCATTTTCCACTGGAGAAGCCAAATTCTCATTTTCTGTTGGAGAAGCCAAATTCTCATTTTCTGAAAAAGAGAAGACCCTATGGAAATATGCAGAGGATACAAGAATAAAACACTAGGTGCATCAACAGTTGATATGGGTAACGTCTATCTTCACTTCAAGGGTGGTGAGCTGTAGCTAGTGAAGAAACAGATGAATCGAAAAAGAAAAAATCTCATCGAATCCCATTTGGAGGTGAAACCCGATGAATGCCATAACATGAGCTTGCAGGTGTGAAAGCCCAACATCTAAACTTGATATAAAGGAGGGGAACATTCCTATATTAAGTTTCTTTTTTGTTATGCTAATGTCTAAAAAAATATACTCGCAACCAGTGAAGACTTGGTGGTCATGAAGGAAGTAAAAGTCTCAAAAGCCTTTCACATGTGAATAAGAGACAACATCCAATGAGCTCTGTTTGGAGAGTGAAGAAAAAGCACGTGATTTGTGACAAAGAAGATGTGGTAAATATGTTTGAGGAATGCTGACAACAAGATGGAGAAGCTCTGCAGCCATACAAGAGATGAATCAGCCCCAGTGTCATGGAGAACACAATTGAAGACCATAGAAACCCACAGTCACATGAAGATGGCCATGCCCTATCTATACATAACACGCATCACATAAATTTGTGAAGAAACAAAGAGTGATTGAGGCACATTTGTTCTCCAAACCTGACAAGCCAAGCATGTCTATTAAGAAGATGCATGGAATCTGCCAATAAATGAATCCTGCGATAATGATCACGGATTGCTAAGGAATAACACAAGCACCAATAGAGTTATTTAATGAGAGAAAACCATGTGAAAAAATGATCACACAGTGAAAGGTATGCATCCAAAGAAAAACAATGGCCTAGACTGGCATGGTAGAATAGTTAGAAGATTACCATTTTAAAATATTTTAATAGGCAGTAAAAAATATCAAAATATGAAAGCATGAGGTATATACATTTATGAGAAATATTGGGCCTTTGAGATGATAAATGACCTTGGAATCACAATGAATAAAGTAACATGATGCTAGAGATATGTAGTCCACATAGGTTGGAAAGCATGTAGTTACCGCCATGCAAATGTTGGAATCTATGATTAAGTCTCCTCGTCCAACTCGTGCTAAAGCTACAGTTGTGGCCAATGCTATTCTTGATGGTATTGACTGTGTTATGCCTAGTGGTGAGAGTGTAGCTGGGGCATATCCTGAGTTGGCAGTGAAGATCATGGCCCGCATATGTATAGAAGTTGAATCCTCATTGGATTATGGTTCTATTTTCAAAGAACTAATAAGATCCACTCTTCTACTGATAAGCCCTTTGGAAAGTCTTAATTCATCTGCTATGAGGACAACAAACAAAGCTAGAGAAACCCTTATTATGGTTCTAACTCGTGGGGGCATGACTGCTAAATTGATAGCAAAGTATAGGCCACCTGTAGCTATTCTTTCTATTGTGGTTCCCATCTTGACAATAGATTCTTTTGATTGCAGTAATTGTCAAAGGCATGATGTCGAGTAAGCATCTATGAAGATCCAAACGCAGATGGAGAGGCATCTGACAATATTGAAATCAATGTCTTTCTTTAGAAGACATGCCAAAGACGTTCATGGTAATTTTAAACACAATCAAGACAATGACAAGTGAGTAAGAAAGCTTGAGCATGGAGTTCAACATCAAAATTGTGAAGATTCATTGTATGCAGACACATGGTGTGACAAAAGATTATTTGAAGTATCACTTGATAGTCAAGGCCCTCAACATGTATCATAGGACATAAGATCATGCAGAGACAATAAAAAATCATAAGGGAAGAAAAGATATTTGTCGAGGAAAGTTAAAGAGAAAAACTAACAAGACATTTCTAATTCACATAGAATCGACTACCAAATAGAAAATTGGAAAGGAAAAAGATTCAGTTATGAAACTGAAAGACCACCGTGAAAACTAAACAGTCATGAGAAGAGGTGAACCAGATGGTTATGGAAGAATCAAAATAGTCATGGGATGTCATTATTTATGGTAAAAAAACTTGTTCATTAGGGGCGGATTCTTTTCTGACATACAGTCAGAGAGATGGAGTAGAGGAGAGGGCATGCTAGTTTATGTATTTCATTTCATTGCATATAGGGGTTATTATTCTGATTTCTGTAATAAATTTGACAAGAAACTATGAGCAAATAAATCTGGGTATTGTATTTGTGTGTTGAAAACAAAGAAAAGTTTCATTCTGAATCAGAGTGTTTAGTTGTCACTATTTTGATTATATTCAATGAGAGTGTTGGTATATTTAGTCGTGGACACTATCTTGCATTTTGTGTCAGATATCAAATGTGATGGAAATCATAGTGTTTGCATGCCTTCCTATGATGGAAATTGGAATATTTAACTTGTACTCTATTTTTCATTCTGCATTGCATCTGCATTAACAAATTCTTCATATTGCATTACTAGTCATAAGATTATGAATTCTTGGGATTGGCTCGGTTTAGGATCTCAAATTTTCCTGAGCTAGTCTTGCCTAGGATTAGCTTGGTTCTCCTCTTCCATTCTCGGGTTAAGAATGCATCTTGTTAGTTTAGGAATAAAATAGATTCATTGCATATCATTCCATAAGGGAGCTGTACCTTTCAATTCAGAGGAAATCTATCAACCTCATGATAGATTATCCAACTGTTGGCATCTAATTGTTCTTTCAGATTTGGGCATTTGAGAGTTTATTTTACAAAGAACAATCTGTTTACCAACAGGGACATAACTTGAAGCTCATGGGGACTATTGATGAAATGTTGAATGATATAGGATGGGAATATCAAGACCTACAATAACATATCTAATTTGTGAGAGATCACATTCCATTTGGATTTGACACACCAATCTTACTCGATGCCAAAACACTCAACATGCCTCAGTTTATAGGTGCATTATTACTTAACTTTGAAACTACTAGTCTTGGCATTAAATCATCAATACCATTAACTCTAGATGGGTAGGTAAACCCTAGTGACACCCTTATTCCAGTCACAACGAGCTTCCATCATTCGTAGCCACCCCATACCAAAGAGTCTCCAAGGTGCTCTAAGTATGTTTGGAGGTCGATCTTCCAAAGGTTGTAACTCAAAGCTCATGGGGCTATTGGTGAAACATAAAATGCTACAAGATAGTCATGCCAAGGCATATAATAACCTTTATCATTTTTTGAGAGATCACATTCTATTCAGATTCGACATATTGATCTCGCTTGATGCCAAAACTTGCAGTGTGCCTTAGTTCATAAGTGTATCATTACATAAATGTAAAACTACTGATCTTGGCATCAAATCATTAGCACCATTATCTATTGATGGGCAAGGGAACCCTAGTGACACCCTTGTTCCATCCATGGAGATCCTCCATCATTTGTGGCCACCCCATACTGAAGAGTCTCCAAGGTACTCTAAGTGTATTTGGAGGTCAATCTTCTGAGGGTCATAACTCAAAGATCATGGGGACTATCAGTGAAATGTTGAATGCTACAAGATGGTCATGCCAAGGCTTACAATAACCTATCTCATTTTTGAAACATCACATTCTATTTGGATTTGACACACCAATCTCACTTGATGCCAAACTTTGTAGTGTGCCTTAGTTCATAGCTGCATCACTACACAACTTTGAAACCACTAATCTCAGTATCAAATCATCATTTCCATTAGCTCTAGATGGGTAGGTGAACCCTAGTGACACCCTTGTTTCGACTACAGAGAGCCTCCATAATACATGACTACCTCATACCAAAGAGTATCTAAGGTGCTCTAAGTGCATTTAGAAGTCGATCTTCTAAGGATCATAACTCAGAGCTCATGGAGACTATCGATGAAACGTTGAATGCTATAGGATGTTCATGCTAAGGCATTTAATAACCTATCTCATTTCTCAGAGAAAAATTCTATTTGGATTCTACACATCGATTTTTCTCAATGCCAAAACTTGTAGTGTGCCTCAGTTCATAGGTGCATCACTATGTAACTTTGAAACTACTAATCTTGGCATTGAATCATCAGGACCATTAGCTCTAGATGAGTGGGTGAACCTTAGTGACATCCTTGTTCTAGCCATGGAGAGCCTCTATCATTCATGGCCACCCCATACGAAAGAGTGTCCATGGTGCTCTTAGTGCATTTGGAAGTCAATCTTTTGAGGGTCATAACTTGAAGCTCGTGGGGGCTATTGGTGAAATTTTGAATGCTACAAAACTATCATGCTGAGACCTAAAATAACCTATCTAATTTATGAGAGATCAAATTTCATTTGGAGTCGACACATTGATCTTGGCATCAAATCATCAATTCTATTAGCTCTAGATGGGTAGGTGAACCCTAGTGACACCCTTCTTCTGGCCATGGAGAGCCTCCATCATTCGCAACCACCCTGACTTAGAGAGTCTCTAAGGTGCTCTAAGTGTGTTTGGAGGTTAATCTTCTAAGGGTCATAACTCAAAGCTCATGGAGGCTATTGCTAAAAGATTGAATGCTATAGGATGGTCATGCCAAGGCCTACAATAAACTATCCCATTTCTAATAGATCACATTCCATTTGGATTTGACACACCGATCTTGCTCAATGCCAAAACTTGCAGTGTCCCTCAATTCATAGGTGCATCACTATGTAACTTTGAAAACACTGATCTTAGCATCGAATCAATAATGTTATTAGCTTCAGATGGGTGGGTGAACCCTAGTGACACCCTTTTTCTTGCCATGGAGAGCCTCCATCATTTGTGGCCACCCCATACCAAAGAGTCTCCAAAGTGCTCTAAGTGCATTTGTAGGTCAATATTTCAAGGGTCATAACTCAGAGCTCATGGGGGCTATCGGTGAAACATAAAATTCTATAGGATGGTTATGCTAAGGCCTACAATAACCTATCTCATTTCTACGAGATTACATTCTATTTGGATTCGACACACCAATCTCGCTCAATGCCAAAACTTGCAGTGTGCCTCAGTTCATTGGTGCATCACTACATAACTTTGAAATTACTTATCTTGGCATCAAATTTTCAGTGTCATTATTTTTGGATGCACAGGTGAACCATAGTGACACCATTATTTTAGCCACGAGAGCCTCCAACATTCATGACCACCCCGTACCGAAGAGTCTCCAAGGTGCTCTAAGTGCATTTGGGTGGGTGAACCATAGTGATATCTTAAGGGATTACAAAGATCATTTCAAATTAAACATATAATATATGATTTCAAATTAAATAGTACATCAAAATTTGATAACAAAGATTCTTAAAATGTTCTTCACAAATTATTGCAGTTGAATCAAATATAACAAACATGATCAAAATGAATGATATTTCATAAACATGAACAATACACATGATCGACAATAAATTGAACAATACTATACTAAATTAATATGTATCTCATTGTGCACATAAATGAAAAAAATATATATCAAAATACATGTATCCATAGACAAATTACACAAATATATATCAAAGTCCATGTATCTATAAACAAATTAAACAAATATATATCAAAATACATAGATCCATATACAAAATGTGGCTGATCATGCCATCAAAATGTGTATAATATCAATGTTTCTATACACAACATGGCATATGCCATCTCAAAATGTCTCATAATTCATCCTATGAAAACTATACTATCCTATGTTGCTGGCGAATGATCAAAATGCAACCTCTTCGTTGCAATAGGTGGATCAAATGCCTCCTACATAAATAAAAAAGAAAAATCCAGAGTTAGACTACTAAGTTTATATGATTCTATGTATCTAACATTGAATTACTCAAATGTATAGTGATCCTTTTTTTAATGAAGATTTACAGTATTAAAATTTCATCATAAATACCTCTCTCGTCGACCTCCTACACTGATCAGGAGTCCTCTCATATGTGAAGATGCTTGGAACTTGGTTGGTTGTGGCCTATATATTCAAATATGTTTTTCAAATGGATCTATAACTTAAAATATAATATTATAATTTATAGAATATTAAATTTATAACATACAATCAAGAATTTAAACTATAACTTACCTCTGTCGACTCCTTTGGATATAATGGCTACTTGAGAAAAGATACAAAACTCTGACATTTAGCCTCCTGTACACTATGTTTTTCCTATGAGATACAAAATCCTAGTTGTTAATAGCACAAAAATTAGTTTTGAATTTTTTTTTGAAAATAAGGAAAATAACAAATAAATAATACTTATACATATGATGGGGATCTCATTGGGAATGGAAATGCCAGAGGGTATGCAATGACAAATCTACCTAGAGTCATCACTAGTAGCCAAGCCTTGTAAAATAAAGAATTTAATTAAATTTTATTACCACAAACATTTTACAAGAATGCATTGATATTTAATCACTTTAAAATCACCTAATTACCTTTCTCTTGTCAATGGGCTTGTTGAAAACAATTGGTTAATTGTGCATTGTCTTTCATGTTACACAAAATGTCATATCATTGCCAGTTAGTGTATGTCAAGGTCACTCGGGCGATAAAGATAGTTTCCTATGTCTTTTGAGCATTCCAAAGTTTACCGAGTTTAAGAGTCAGTGAATATAGAGCTCACTTGTGCATCAAAGGGAAGATTATAGAAGTTGGGTGTTTATCAAGCTCACTCAGTTAATGAAGGAAGAGTTGGATGGAACCAGTGTTAAAAAATCTCACTCAGTTACTAAAGGAATTTTGTGAATAAGCAGTGTTAACCAAGTTCACTTAGTTAACAGAGGAAAATAATTTTTGAGTTAGTGTCTACCAAGTTGGGTCGACTAACGAAGGATTTTCTTGTTTTAGCATATTGAGTTCAATAGATTTGTTTGTTGGTTCTAGCCGACTAAGGAGATGAATATTAAGTATTCTAAGTTGTATTCAAGATGACTTGAAAATGTGTAAGATATAAATATAAGGTCAATTTGAGAATTAAATGTGTAAAACATAATAGAAGATTTGAATATTCTTAGAGGAAGCAAATTGGAGGGATAAAAAGAATATCCTTGTTGAGCTGTAAAGATACATTTGATAAAAAAAGATCAAGTATATAAGCCATAATTGAGATCTATAATTAGTAATTTAATTGCATCAAAAATCAAGTCATCTCATTGTTACTCTCTAACCATTGTAGCAGTGATCTAAATCTCTTAACAGAGTTGGCTTAATAGCCATTTGTAAATCCTCTAACAAGGCGACATTTCTAGATTGAAGTGTCTAAAGACCTCTAACAAGGCCACTCCCAATAGGGTGAAAAAATCCTATAATAGGGTCACACCTAACAATGTGTTTTGTAACCTTTAACAAGGTTGGCTCCTAATAGGGCTCACTTCAGAAGAGTGAAAATCAATAACTAGTTGCAATTGATGGTCTTTCCCAAATTGGGTTTCCACGTTAATCTTAGTGTCACTTGTGTTCATGCTATTTTTTTTATGTGTATGTAACTAAGTTAAGTAAGATTAATCATAGATAATATCTTAATATTTTCATGTTAAGCAGTTGCCAAGTTATTTCAGTGTTTGTTGAGTTACATCATTTGCTAGTGTAAATAGAGTGACTGTGTGTTTACTGATCATTAGTATTTTTAGTGAAGTTTATTCTGACATCTAAGAGATTTGAGATTTATTTTTGTAGTAATTGATTCACCCCTCCCCTCTCAGTTACTCCTCTTTTATTTCCAATAATTGGTATAAGAGATTCTTGTTGCTTGTAGAGAAAGGTTTCAAGGACCTAAGCTAAATATTAGGATGTCTTACAAGAGGGAGATTCCCAAGCTAAATAGAGATAACTTTGAAGCATCACATGAACTTATGAAGTTGCATTTGGTAACCATTAGTGATTCAGGTTTGAAATATTTAAACACTACTTACAAATCTCCTACTAGTACAATGGCTATGGAAAAAATTGCTGAAAAGAAAATCATAATATCATGATGATCGAGATAGCATCAACTCTTAACTATGCTGAATTTGATGAAGTCAAAGGATATGCTACTGAACATGACATGTGGACCAAACTAAAGAATATCTATAGAGGTGATGATAATGTAAAAAGAGCCAAGGAAAAAATCTTGAGAGGTCAGTTTGATCAGATGAAGATGATAGAAGATGAAAACATTGTAAAATATGCTGAAAGAATCAAAGCTAGTGTCAATGCCATCAAAGCCTCTGGAGGAAAAATTGAAGATGTAACTATGGTAAGCAAGGTACTCAGAACCTTTCTTCCTATCTATGCAATCAAAGTGTCTTATATGCAAGAGATGAGATGTGATCCAAATAATGAGATAACTTGGATCATTTGGTTGGAAGATTGAGTACATTTGAACTAGATAACTATGATAACTATACTCCTAGTTCTAGAAACCTTGAGTCTACATTTGAAGCAAAGGTATCACTCAAAATAAATCCAAAAGATCTAAAAGAAAACAATCTAAAAATGAAGAGGAAGACTGTTCTGACAGTGATCTCAAATCCATTGAAGCATTGCTTGCAAGAAGGTATACCAAAGGCAAAGGAAAGTATAAAGGTAAGATTCCTTTAATCTATTTTTCTTGTGAAGAAGTTGGACACATTGCTGCAAGATGTTCAAATATAGAAGACACAGATGAAAAGAAACACAAGTACAAAGGAAAGAAGGATTTCAAGAATTTCAAGGACTACAAAGACAAAGGTAAGATATCTTGTTTTATGGCTAAAGATTCAACTAGTAGTGAAGATAATGAAATGATATATATTGTTGTAAAAGATATATTTGATGATGAAAGAGATAAAATGACACTTATTTCTCATGGTAGCAAGAATGATACATGTATTATTGATAATGACTACTCACATCATATGACTAGTGACAAAACAAAGTTTGAACATATGGAACATTATGATGGTGGAAGTGTGAGATTTGAAAACAATGAACGTTATTGCATAAAAGGAAAATGTTGTATCTCACTAACTAATGAACTTAAATGTGATAATGCTTATTGGGTTGAAGAACTAAAGCATAATCTATTGAGTATGGCATGGTTGAATAACATTGGGTTCAAGGCAAAATTCATGAATGGGAAGGCCAAGCTACTGGATGGAAAATGAAATCTAGTTGGGTCTGACAAATAAACAAAAGGTAACCTATTCTACCTAGATCTTAGTGAAAGTTCATGTTTTATTTCTCAAGTAGAAGAAAGTTGGTTGTTGAATAATAGGTTATGGCATGTGAACTTTGATAATCTAATCAAGCTAAGAAAGAAGAAAAAGGTAAGTGGTATTCTCAGTTTGAGAAAACTTGATATGGGCCTATACAAAAATTGCCAAATTGATAAGATGGGAAAGACAAGTTTCAAAAGCAAGGACTATCATTCTGAAGAAGTCTTGGAGCTAGTTTATACAAAATGATGTGGGCCTATTGGAATAGAGAGCTACACTGGAGATAAGTATTCTATTCTTTTTGTTGATGATTATTCTAGAATGATGAATGCAATGTATTTGGAAGAAAAGTTTGAAGCATTTCAAAAATTTAAGTGGTATCTAGCAAGAGTAGAGAAAGAAACTAGAAAGAAGCTGAATTTTTTGAGATTAGATAGAGGTGGTGAATTCATTTCCAATAAGTTTAATTAATTTTGCATTGAAAGAGGAATTAAGAGACAAGTATCAGCTTCTGGTACACCTTAGTAGAATGGTATAACTGAAAGAAGGAATAGATCCATCATGGATTGTGTTGGCTTGGTTTTTCACCCTATATAATTTTGTTACACTCTATAGTGAAAAACCCTAGTCCCGTGTTTAAATTGTGAGGTGTGTTAAAATCCTAGGTGAAATTATTAAAATTTCATACAATCCTTATTTTGTGCCCTAGTTTTATTTTAAATTTTGGAATATAGTGTTCTAAATTTTGGCATGGGAAAGCTCGTTACCCTAAGGTTTTATCTCTTACATTTTATGATATTTATTTTTGAGTTACGTTTTTGAAATTCATTTATCCTTTGTTGTTGTTGGTGTAAATAAGTATTTACTTATTACACTTACTTAAGTTTTACTTAGGTTAATGCATTATTTTATTATTATTTTAGTGAGATACTTAGGAGTTTGTGAACTCTAATTGAGTTACGCAATTTTAATTATGCACATGGTGTCTACAACACATGACTATGCATCATTCACTGAGTTATCATGATGACAACACAGTTATCATCACTCCTCATTTAGCACATGTTGTCTACACCACTAATTTGTGTGCTACACCATTGTAGGCTTATCCTCACATCATCACACTTAATCCCATGCTTAATGGAGGATAACCCATATTTGGTGGACATGTGTCTGGTTGTATGACATATCATGATGCTGACTTCTATGCATTCTAGAAGCTCTCTTGAGGCCTTTATATTTAGGCACTCCTAGTGTACTCTTGAATCCAGTTATTGAATGAATATCATCATTCTGATCATACTCTATCTATTTTGCTCTACTGTGTGCTTGTGTTGAGTTCTTTAGTTCTTGGGTGAATTCTGGCCTAAGCCAAATTCTTACATGGTATCAAAACCAAGGGAGATTCTCTACACATAGTCGTTCGAGACCGTTCATGCTTCAACACCTTGACACAAATTTGGAGGATCCACAAAAATTAGGAGTGTCTAGAGCTAGATCTGACCTCACCATTACGTCTGGAGCGTCGATTCGGTGAAGATCGACTATAAATTTCCCTATGCTAGGTGAAAGTTGATCGTGAGGCAATTTTTTTTTGCAAACTGGCCCCCGAAGGCATCAATTTGCAATTGGGTATGATCATTTTCATTGATCTAATTATTTGTATTTCAGATCTGAAAATATTTTGTTCTTTGTAATTTATTTTCTGATTTGGTATTTTCAAAAAATTTCATATAGTCCAGCAGAGAAATTTTTTTTGCCGAACCGGGCAGTGACATCCCGACTCGATTCCTATAATTTTGATTTATTATTGTAGGGCCTTTTTATTAATATAGTGACTGGATAAATCTATGGGCCATACAATATACGTACATTAGTGTAATTTTTGGTCTCTGCAATCAAGATTCACTACAACTCTGCGTAATCCGACAGACCATACCCTCACAGTCCGGTGACAACATCACATCGATCGGCGATTGACTTCCTTACATTTTTGGCCATGCCACCAAACCCACCTATGGCCTTTGAACTTACGGTCGCAGGCTCTCCATTTTAAAGAGCGCATAAGGCACTCAACACACAAATGTGGGATAAATCGTCAGACAAAGTCTGGCGGAACTTTGAACTCTGACGTCGTTAAAGGACCTCCGGCAACGCATTTCCCAGTTCTGACAGTTGTTATTAATCCCAATAACGGAGTACACGTGGCATGATTTAACAAGCCCACTTGGATAGCACTTGTTCTACCAACCATCTACCATGCGGCATAATTTCATATGCCCACGCAAGTTTCTACCACATCGACAGTCCCAGACACGTGGCAAACCCAAAAAGCAGGTTGAGTCGAAAGCCAACTCACGCCCACGTAAGCAGTACAGTTAGTAGTGAGTGGACAGCTCTGTCATTTTCCAATTAGTACTGAGCTATCATCCACATCATCTCATCCATACTATCCATACTATGATGACATCATGACATCATGCTGACATCACTGCTGGCCAAAGATTTGCTAACATCATCAAATTCTTAAGTATAAATTTGACGCCTGTCTCGATGTCATTCTAGGGCCAGATTTAATTGCTACGAAAGTTGTATGACCATCAAATTAAACCTCATATTTCACTGATGCAACCCCTCTCCAAATTGATTTTCAATTTTGTAGTCCAACTTTAAGAGGCCATAACTCGCACATCTAGACTCCAAATCAGGTGCAATTTTTTTTGAAATTGGGTAAAATTTTCTAAATTTTTCAGTGGAGTAGCTATTTTGTAGTTTTGGTGCATGGATTGTTCAAAAATTACATTTTTGGTGACTGTACTTGCTTAATCCTGCATTTTGCAACTTCAAATGCTCCGTACGGGCACATCTAGAGTCGAAAACAGGTTCTATTTTTTTTGAAAGTGCATATATTTTTTTGTCTACTTTCTAGATCTGGAATCAGATTGTAGTGTTGTGTGGTTAAAATTGTCACTTTCAGCAATAGGGCCTTTCTTTGCTTTGTAATGCTTCAGAATTGTAGCACATTGTAAAGTTTCAGATTTGTACTCTATTAAGAGGTTGTAACAAGAAAAATCAGAAGTCCATGAAGGCCAAAATTGGAAAGTGGCCCATTGTAATTGCACTACTGATAATGTGCCCATAGCATCTATTTTGGGGGGGTTTCTTGATTTAGTGAAAAGGGGGGGTGTTCTTGGTGTTGTTTTCTCTCTTTTCTACAATTTTTTTTTCATTTTCTACATTATGGGCAACTTTAAGTTTCCTAAATTAACTCCTCATAACTATGCTTCGTGGTCAATCAAAATGTTGTATCACTTAATGCATAATGGAGTTTCACAATATGTAGATGGTACTCTTCCTAAACCATCAGGTTATAATGTATCAATAAGTGAAATTTCTAATTGGGTAGCCATGGATAGGAAAGCCCTAGGTGATATATGTTTGGGGGTAGATGATAAGATCATGTATCAAATCAAGAAATGTATTACATCCAAGGAAGCTTGGGATACCCTCGAAAGCCTTTATGGTAAAGTGCCTGAAGAGGATGTGTTCAAGATTGGAGATGAGCTTGTATCCTTAGATCCTAAGTCGTATGACTCAATACAGGACTTCATCATCAAGGTGAATGAATTAAGGACAAAGCTTACTAATTGTGTAAGTTCTATCAAAGATGACATACTAATCTATCTCATACATAACAAGATGCCATTAGAATATTCCACATTTGTATCTTCTTTTAACACCTCAAAGACTACCTTAGGGTCTGCCTACAAGAAAGTCACTTTTGATGAATATGCTAAACTATTGGATGATGAAGAAAAGAAGTTGAAATCAATGGGGATTCTCAAATCACCTCAGTCCAAAGCATTGGTGGCCAATGAGGGTTCTCAACATTTAGCTGGACATTCTTCAAATAAAGGAAAGGGTAAGAAGAAATGGAAGAAAGATAAATCTGAGGATGCAAAAAAGAAAACACCACAATCCAATCAACAAGGAAAGTCCTCAAATTCCAACAATAAGGAGAAGAAAAAGTGTGCTTATTGCAAGAAATCAGGTCATGAAGAGCATGAGTGTTATCTTAAAAAGATTGATGAATTTACCAACATCATGAAGAAACATAATGTTCCATTGCCTAATGCTTATAAGGAGAAAGGGTCTTCTTTAGATTCCAAGGGAAAAGGGCAAGTACTCATGGCAAATTCAAACTCTTCAAAGGAATGGATATTTGACTCTGGTGCCTCATATCACATGGGTTCTTCAAAGGAGGATTTATCTTCATTGAATCACTCAAAGGTACCGCACATCTTCATGGGGAATGATAGAAAAATGGAAGTTGAAGGAAAAGGAAATGTGGATATGGAAAATGGAGAGTTTCAAGAGGTTCTTTATGTTCCAAACCTAAGTTCAAATCTCCTATCAATCTACCAAGTCACTCACTTTGGAGATGGACATAGAGTTGGGTTCCTTCCAGACTCAGTAAAAGTGCATAGTCTCAAAGACAATTCCTTGGTTGTAGTGGGAAAAGTGAATGATCACAAGAGGTTGTAGTCTTTCTCACATTTTGTACCCAAGTCTTCTTCAAAGGCCTTGTTAACTCAATCTAATTCAAACATGCAATTATGGCATGAGCGGTATGGTCATCTTGACTACCGCTATCTTCAACAACTTTACACATACCACATGGTGAAAGGTCTACCTCAAATCAACTTTTCTAAGGGTGAATGTTCAACAGATTCAATGGATATGCATCCAGAGGGGAATTTACAAAGAGGGAAGTCTTCAAGAGCAACAGGTGTTCTACAAATGGTTCACATGGTATTAGCAGGTCCTTTTGCATTCAGCCAGGGTCACTACATACTTACCTTAGTTGATGACTTTTCAAGGTTCACTTGGGTCTACTTTCTGTATAACAAGAATGAAGTGTTGGACAAGTTTCTAGACTTCAAGGCTCATGTAGAATGGAAATCCAGAAAGGCCATCAAAGTACTCCGAATGGACAAAATGGAAACATGGATGTGAACATAAGACTTAAGGAATTTTGCAGACATGAGGGCATTGATCTTCAGACTCCTTCAGCATTCAGTCCAAATAAGACAAAAGTTGTAGCTTTGAGGATTCAAACTTAAGAGTTGCATGATTCATGCCAAGTCTCTAGATCCATCATTAGAAGTCAAAGTAATCTCTAGTGCCACTCACATTCTTAATCATTCTCCTCATCTAGCCTTAGATGGCAAAACTCCTTTTGAGGCATGGTGCAACAGAAAACCTATTGTGACAAACTTTCGAGTCTTTGGTTGTCCTACATGGGCAAACAGATCTTCCAGGGGATGCAAGGCACAATCATCTCGACCTTATACTTTCATTGGTTATGAAGATGATGTGAAGGCATATAGACTTCTAGATCTTGAGACACATCAGATATTTGTGGAGAAGGATGTACATTTTGAGGAAAGTTCACCGAGCTTGTCCTCTACTCCTCTTTACACATTATATAATGTGGAAACTGATAGTGATTCTAGCGATAGTGCTTCAACAGATTCAGATATGTGGGGTTCTATCGACGAATACAACAGGTCACTTCATCAGTTTAGTCCACATGCATACATCGCCACAGTGATAGGTCCAAAATAGTAGGGTACATCTAGACTTCCAGATACAGGTTCAGTGATAGATTTGGGGGACAGTATTCATGATCTGCCTCTTCTTCTTGATGAAGAATTACCTTCTTCAATTGTTCGATCAAAATATTTTGTTCATTCTCTACATGATCGATCCTTAAAGGTTGAAGTGATTGTGGATACTTATGATCAACAGTTGCAACAGGTTTCTTCATCAGTTGCAGAGACAAACAGTTCTTTGGGATGGGTTCTTCAGCCAGTTGAGCAGGTTTTAGAGACATCACTTATCCATGGGATTCTTTTCACACATAGTGGAAGCATCTCATTTTTACCTTTGGCATTGTTTCTTCCTAAGGCGAGGAACACCATTTTGCAGTCTTGGATCAGCTTCTTCATCAGAGTAGTCACTGTTTGGAATTCTTCTTTGGGGGGGGGGGCAGGTGGGGAGCCCATCCTGTCTCTCTTCCTCTTCTCATTATTCTCTTATGTATATACTGGATGTATGTCATAATGGGGGGGTCTTGATTACTCCATCCATCCATGCATCCTTCTTTATCTCTTTTTTTGGGGGAGGGTTTTTCCCATGAGGTTTTCCCTCTTCCCTTGCTTTATGAGAGATTGCATATCATTATGTATAGGGGTACCTAACATGGCCTAGTAGCCGAGACCCATTCTGCATCTCATCCTAGATTTCGTAAGCTTAAGGGCATTCCCCTAAGTTGCACTTAAGGGGGGGGGGGGGGGGGGTGTTGGTGTAAATAAGTATTTACTTATTACAATTACTTAAGTTTTACTTAGGTTAATGCATTATTTAATTATTTTGCATTATTTTATTATTATTTTAGTGAGACACTTAGGAGTTTGTGAACTCTCATTGAGTTATGCAACTCTAATTATGCACATGGTGTTTTCAACACAAGAGCATGCATCATTCATTGAGTTGTCATGATGACAACACAGTTATCAGCACTCCTCAATTAGCACATGTTGTCTACACCACTGATTTACGTGCTACACCATTGTAGGCTTATCCTCACATCATTGCACTTAATCCCATGTTTAATGGAGGATAACCCATATCTGGTGGACATGTGCCTGGTTGTATGACATATCATGATTCTGACTTCTATGCATTCTAGAAGCTCTCCTGAGGCCTTTATATTTAGGCACTCCTAGTGTACTCTTGAATCCAGTTATTGAATGAATATCATCATTCTGATCATACTCTGTCTATTTTGGTCTACTGTGTGCTTGTGTTGAGTTCTTTAGTTCTTGGGTGAATTCTAGCTTAAGCCAAATTCTTACAATTGTAAACCTATGTTTTAAACTATGGTTTTACCCTCATTATTTCCTTACTACTTCCCCAAGGTATTTTAAGTATGCAAGGCTTATGTTTGGTAAACATCGATCTTTTAAAGATCAATGAACAACACTTTCATGTAATATGAAGTTTCTCAACCTTTATGAAATGTGGGCAAGTACTTGCATGCCATGTACGATCATGTGATGTTGCATTTTCAATGTGCTACAAAATCTTGAGGTGTCTAAAAGTTGTCAAAGCATGTTAGAATTTCAAACAATTTCATTGGTCAAGGCAAGTAGTGGGGTCATCTTTTGGTATTATATCATTGAAACGTTGATCTTGGGAAGATCTATGGTAGGTGTATTACCACTTCATGAAGATGTGTGAAGTTTACCTAATGGGGTAAATTGCCCTAATGACACATGTATTTAGTGATGTCATGCCTCTTAATTTAACAAAGATGTAGAAGTAGTCTAAGAGACACAAGATATATGCATCATTGATCTTGGGAAGATCAATAGACACCACATTCTCGTAATATAGACATGCTCAAGTTTTAGCTAAAGCATGGAAGTGCCCATTTTACACATTTACTTGTATGAGGTCATGCACCCCCATTTTGAAAAAGATGATAGTATGATTAGTAATTAGCAGTTGTCAGAACACATTGTAAAAGAGCAACACATTTCATTGGTTGACCTTGTTGACTAGATTGTAAAAAGGTATAATATTTGTGTGTTGATCGTGGGAAAATCAATGGAAGGTGCATCCCCACAATATGAAAATGACTAAACTTTAAATAATGTGGGGAAGCACCTGCTTGCCATGTGGACAATTAGGGCTGGTTACAAAGAACGTTGCCTAGTCACACTAGTGTGGAAAACCATACTGATATGGAACATGATGATTGGTGGGATTGTCTATGTGTTTTTTGAGATGGAAGGTAATTGTACTAGTGGGCCTATGATTTTAAAGCCAAAGTTGTGAAGATAGAAGGATCCTTTATGACTATCAATATTTGAAAGATCAATGATTGGAACTTCACCACTTCATGAAAGCACTCAAATATTATGAAATGTGGGAATGCACCTTGTTGACATGTAGAAAATTTCCAAAAAAGGTTAATGTAGCCATTTTGAGTTGAAATCAAACCATCTGATTCTTCATGATCAATGGTTGAAATTCAAACTTCATGGCATGCTACAAAATTTGATTGTTGAAGCATTAAACTTTATTAATGTTGTCTCATGTGAGCTTAATACTACAATAAAATTCCCAATTCTCCATTATTAAGTAAAAGGATTGCAGAATTTTCATAACACAATGATTTAGAAAGCCAAGGGCAAGAGTTTTCAAGGGTTTCAACACATTACAGAGTGATTTATAGAGAGAAAAGGGCAAGAAAAGGCAGGTAAGTCATTTGAAAATTTGAAATTTGAGAAATTGTAATTACACCAGGTTACTGGTTGGTGAGGGTTTCTATGAAAAAGAAAATTAATTAATGGATGCATAAGTATCTATGAGAGGATTAGATATTTTTAGGAAATGGGTTGCATAAAGGAAATTGGATACTCTAGTAAACAATGTCTGGGAATTTGACATAGGTAAATTGATTATCCTTGGAGTCTTCTCCGATGATGATTTACTAGTAGAAATGGAAAAAAATTATGATCCAATTACTAGAGTTGTAAAGAACCATGTGGTTGACAACCTCTTTAGGGTTTCACTTGAACTGATTAGAGAAGTTTTCAAGCTTAACCTTGATCATGCTACTCATGAAAAAATTGACATAGAAGACCTCTGAGCTAGATATGACGCACAAAGGTGTATCTAAGGGGAAGGTCATCACAAAAAATTTTTGTTAAAATTGGATCATTACCCTTGGTCACACCAAACACCCCCGAGCCCTTATTGAAAAGTAATTTAACCCTAGGGCACAGGTCTTATATTTTTCTCTTTGTAAAATCTTCAGCATAGATGAACAAGATCACATTTTAGGCTGTATTATCTTTATTATTGCTCAAACTTTCCAATATGGAATGAGTTCAATTCTTGATTTTGCTACTTTCTTCACTAAAGAGATTCATAATGGTTTAATTGGAATAGCAAAAGCTAAGGTTGACAAAATTTTTTGCGAGTACTCCATGCTAATGTATATATGCTTATACAAAGGAGTTACCTTCTTCTCCAAGGAGATGAAGTTGGATTTAGAAAGAGATGGAGAGAAACTCCCTATTCAATTATGGAGTGCATACATGACATGGGAGGTAACTGATGCTAGCTTTGTTAGATTTGATAGCTATTTTTCCTCTAGGCTTTGAATGTTGTTAGTAGGGGATAGCCCTAGGGTACTATAGTCTCTATTAGAGTTGATAAGACCTAAGGACCATGCTAAAGGGATGTTGGTAAGCCATAATTGGGGTTATATTATTCTATATGCTGCATCTAATGTTTTCAAAATTTATGCCTTTTTGGGAAAATCACACGTGTTACCATGCCAAATACCTTTGAAAGTAGGGATTGCTGAATTGTTATGGAAAATCAAATCAGTCGAGGAGAGGGACTTGCTAGGAAACTCTAAATGTTCTTTCTTTCCATAGATTATTGTTGTTCATAATTTTTTTTTTGTTAAAAAGGGATGGAGGAACTTGGGGAAATTCTTAGATAAATATTAGATGGCTCAGTCCCATTCTTGTTTTCTTGACTCAGAGGGATTTTATGACCTCCTTAGAGAAAGGTGTAAAGCTAAAAGTCAGAAGCAAATTGTATATTTTCTTGAGGATATAATTAGAAATAGGTTCTCATTGCAAGAACAAGATCTCAGGAAGGAAAAATGGATAGTTTATAGTAAAGTCCTAGATTTTATAAATTCTTTTGAACTTGATATATTATGATCCCCTATTAGATAGAAAGTATTGGGGTATGAAATAGATTTACTGATGGACACTTTTGCTAGGATTATGCAAATACTAAATGAGAAGAAAGAAGTCATAACACAAGCATACCCAAAAAAGGCTATTGAGGTCGAGAGGAGGCTGGCCAACAGAATGATTGTGACCTCAAGACAATATACATTGCAGAAAAGAGACAAGTATTTAGTGGCCAAGTATATATAGTATGTTCCTTCCTACAAAAGGCCAAGGTTTGAGAGCCCACCCAACACACATGCTCCCAAGAAGAAATTATTAGAACAAGGATCATCTTCTCATGTGAAAGAATATTCACCTACCCAGACTCCACTTAGAATTAATGATGAAGCATCTTTGAGAGAATAGCTAAGACAAATTGGAGCAAAAAGGGGCATTGTGGTCACAAATGCTAACACTGAAGGAGGAGCAATTGAGGTAAGGACATATACCATCTTTTGATCTTACTATTGGTGATTATTGAGGTAAGGACATAGACCATATGATAGCACAGGCTGCCCAAAAATTCATTGATGATAAAATTTTTGTAAAGTCTAGAGCTTTTGCCCAGATTTTATGGAGGAGAAACATTAGTATTTTTGAGAATAAGTGTAAATTAATAAAAGAAGAAAAAATAGGTAAAATGGACTCTAAAATTGAAGAAGTTAAAGCTAACTTCATGGAAGAGTTTGCACAAATAACCCCTAAAGGGGGAAGGTGACTGTTAAAGGACTTAGGAGTCTTAATTTTGCTTGAATGGGACATAGCCAATGCTATGATCTTTGATTTTGTTAGAAAAGAAAAAGACACTCAGTTTAAAATTGAGGAAGAGGTCTTGCAGGCACACAGAGGATTGGAATACAAAAATGATCACCAAGAATTGGTGATATGGTCCATTGAAAAAAGGGACAAAACTAGGATACAAGAAATTTCAAGTGCTAAGCATATAGGTAGCCTCATGGTGTACATAGTAGATGAGTTTGATAGTGAAAAAGTGTCTAAAATGACTAGAGAAATGATGGAATTCGGGGTTGTGGTTGTTGAGAAGGATAAAAATAAATTCCTAGAACTCAATGCTAAATTTGAAGAAATGCTAAAAGTATATGAGGAGAGAGGAGAAAGGATACATCAATTAGAGGCCTAGGTAGCCTAGATGGACAAGCAACTGGGAAAGAGAAAAGTAGGAGGATCTAGCTGGCCCCAGATTACTTATCCTCACCCCCCAATTGAGCCATTCAAGTCAACTCCCTTAGTAGAATTACTAGATACTCCAAAAAGGCCAAAATTTTATACTGCAGAGGATTTTGAAGAAAAAAAGAGTAAATTGTAGGCATTACATGTGGAGCTAAATATTTAGTAGGAGGATACACTAAGGAAAACTATCATGTATTTAGTTGATAAATTTGATTGGCCAACATTCTATCAACAATTAGAAAAAGTAATAAATATATTGGATGAGATAAAAGAAAATGATGAATCCCTAAAGCCAATTGTCAACAAATGGAGTAGAAGGAATAAAAGTGTTACTCTTCTATGTTTTTCTATTATCAGTTTATCCTGTGAGTATATAGAAAAGACTTATGATTTGACAAATGATCTGTTAGAGTTTGACGATAAAAGAATTGTGTTGCAAAAGAGGATCATAAATTATCTCGACAAGTATAAGAGTATTAATTTTGAACTCTTCCCACATGCCATAGATAAAAAGGATAAGTTGAAAAATAAAGAGGAATGGGCCCAAGAATTGAATGACCTATTATGCCTTCAAATGAATAAGGTCATAAATGAGAAAGAAAATTCATGGTGGAAAAATACAATTGAAGAAGTTGTAAAAGTGCAATTATTTTATGATTATTTGAGAATAGATTTTATTGAAATTGATAAATTAGGGGAATATGTGATTAGGAAGCACCATGAGATTCTAAATTTTAATTGGCCAACTGACACACTTTTTGAGAAGTGGATGGCAGATTTTGTTCATGCAAAATAGTTGGAACTTGATGAAACTGATGTTGAGGAAATGGATCAAGATGAAATACAAATAATTGATACATTAGTAAGAGAAAAAGAGGATAGGGGTAAGCAACCAACTGCAGTCACTAGAATAGAGGTCCAAACTAATGATATGGCAACAGAAGAATTAGATGTAACTATGTTTTTGGCAGTACATGATGACATGGATGGAGATTGTCAAGTTGAAGTAATTCTATAGACATTTGAACCAAGTCCATCATGTGCAACTTCATTGATTTCACCATCTAAGGAATGCCAACAACTTCAAAACCAATCATGAACTTCTTAGCAACAAAGAATGTAGTAGAAAGCGGTCCTCACAAGAGAATATTTTGTAAATTTTTTTTTGTTGTACCTTTTTTTTGTCTTTTATGGTAATAACATTGTAAATATTTTTCTGTTTTAAGGACAACTATCAATTTCTCTATGCCTGAAGCTTGTCACATCTCACACTATATAAGTGAGATTCCAAGGCTAGAGAAAGGGTCTAAGTCATTGTATAACTTTAGTTCTACTAAGCTTTGTTTGGTCCAGTTCTTTATGCAAGTTTTCTAATGCATTTCTCTGCAAATCTGAGAATGCATTATTTTTTAGGATCATTATGTCTTATCTTGAATGGTTTTGAGTTCTATTCCAATTTTATATAATTTTCAAAGAGAATTAATACAATGATGAATTGTCCCCATATCTTTCTTCTCTAAATCTTGTCTCCATTGTTATTTATTAGTAATTTTTGAAATTTTATGGGCAAAGCCTTTTTCAATTTACTGCAACTAGGATAGGTTGTATATCATATCACTATTGCTTTTAATTCAATGAGTTAAGTAAATACTTCAATGATATGATAGGATTCCCAACCAATAATAAGGATATGCATAAGAATGATTTTTAGAGAAAATTGCTAATAATATTGATTGTAATACAATCAATTAGGTCAAGAAATTGGAGAAACTCTGAATCCCAATAGATGAGGCACTAAGTAGTTCTATTTAGTTTGCATATGAAGAAAACATGAATGAGTATTAAGCAAAATCTTAAAAAATCAAAATCAATTTTACTTTAAATGTATGAAGAATGTTTAAGTTGGTCAATATTTATTTACATTTGATATTTGAGTCTTAGTTAGTTGCTTTTACCTAGAATTATTTGTAGATCTAAGAAGAATTATGACCAATCTATTGTAGGGGATGAGAATTATAATAGCATGTCAAGAAATGAATGAAATGTGAATGTAGTTTAAAGTTGTGAATCTTTGTATACCTCTGGTGCACCTGCCTTGATTTTGCAGAGCCAAAAGAGTAGAAAATCTTTCATGATTTTGTTGAAGTTGGGTTGAAATCTGAAGAGAATATAGTTGTTTATAGGAAGTAGCTAATCCTTAGGTTGTTGTGATCTTCATCATCTTGGTATTAAGTATTTTGTTGCTTAGTAATGTAAAAACACCAATAGATTGTGCAAGAATGTTAATGATAGAAAATAGTGTTGCAATCAAATACTAGAAGGAAGCAATCAGTACTTTAGTGCATATCTTGAATAGAGTATAGTTAAAGAAAGACTCAAATCAAACTCCTTATGAACTATGGTATGGCTACAAACCTAATGTAAGTTACTTGAAAGTATTTGGTAGCAAATGTTATAACTTGAAGGAATCTAGGAAAGGTAAATTTGATGTCACATGTGATGAAGGCATATTCCTAGGATACTCCTACAAAAGTAAAGCATATAAATGTTTAGATTTATCCACTCATAAGATCTTAGAAAGTGCATGTGTGAGGATTGATGAGTTTGTAGTAAAGAGTAAAGAAGAGAGCAATAAAGAACTTGGGGATTACAATTTTTTTGTTTACTATGAAACTAATACATTGCAAAATCTAATTCCAAGTCAAGAGGCACCTCATGAGTCCTCAAAATATTTAGAAGCACTTGAGTTACAACTAGTGCAACTCAAGTCATAGTCTAAAGGACTTGAGTCATAGTTAGAAGCCACCGAGCTATTGCTAGAGAAAAATGAGTCTAAAGGGACTGAGTCACAGACAGTGGGACCCGAGCTTGATACAGAAAAGCATGGCGAGGTTAGTGGAGAAAATTCTAGATCTAAAGTACCTATGTTAGCAAGATATGTCAAAAGGCACCATGTACCTAATAAGATTATTGAAGACAAGTCAAATGGAATAATGACAATAAGTAAATTGAAAGGTACATTATTTCTTGTTGGAATTCTTTTAGAATAATTGAGAGGGGGGTGAATTAGTTATTCAATTTCTAGATGTACAAAATAAAACTTTTCACAATTCAGTGAACCCATAAAAATTTCTTAATTATGCATGCATTCATTGTGTGTTAACCAAAATTGATATGTTACTATAACATTAACGTGCATAAGTGTAAAGCATAAAACACAACACATCCATCAGTACACTTTGACTCAATGATTTAACATGGAATCCCAATTCGAGAAAAACCACCAGTAACATGCTACTCCTTTTTCACTCTTCTAAAGTGATACCCTATTAAAGGCCAACCTTGTTAAATGTTACAACACACACTTTTAAATGTGACCTGGTTAAGGGATTTCAATCACCTTGTTAAAAGTGAGCCTTGTTAGAGGACTTTAGGCCATTCACTTGGAATGTCACCCTATTAAAATATTTTCCAATGACTGTTAAGTCAACCTTTCTCCAAAGGATTTACCCTGATTTGATATAATTTTTAGAAAGTAACAATAGAGCTTTGATCTAATACAACTTAAAACTTTACTTACAGATTATAGATCACTATTCAATCCTCAACTCTGCTTGGCTTCCAATCTTTTCAACTTTGATAGCTTGTTTATCCTTCAAGCATTCATCCTCTTTAAGCCTTCTTGCTTAGTTTTCCATTGCAAACTTCTACTCTTGGGTCACTTGATGAAGCAAATCCTCTTCCTTCTCCTTGTCAGATTTTCACATCCACAACTCTCTAACCTCTATCCAACATTGCTTCATGACTAGACATCCCTACATATAGGAAATTAGAACTCTTTTTGCACTCATTATCATCTCAAAAATTAGGGTTTTTGATGGATTAGGTAGGATAAAATGTACCTACCCTATATCCTATCTTCTCTAGAAACTTCTCCTAGAATCCATTTGAATTCACCTCCAAAATAGTTTACATAAGATTTTGTGCCTCCAGCACATCAATCTTATCTTCCTCTTGATTCACAAGTTCCAAGAAAACAAACTTGTCAGCTTTTATTTGGTGAATCTTTGATCATTTTCATAATGCAGTAGCTCGACATTATCAATTTACTGATGCTTGACACATACTATGTTACTCTACATCTATTGTAAAATCACTTGGCATCAACTAGATTTTACTAGTGCTCGACATCAACTGAAAATTACTCGACATCTCCTAAATTTCTTGGCTCCTACTAACTTGCTTGACATCCACTCAAAATTTCTTTCACTCGGCTCCAACTAACTTTTTTGCTTTGCTTGCACTAACTTTTCTTGGCACCTTCTATTATCTTAGCTAAGATTAGCAAATGAAATTTGTCCAACCTTTTTCTTCTAAACTTTCTAAGTGTAGCCAATCATTTTGTAACCTCAAGTAGATCATCAATACATTATGTTATCATTGTCTTAATTAATTCTTGCACTTCAATACATAATCATAACTCAACCTTTCTCTAGGTACTTTTGTTACATCTTGTTGATCAAATCCTCCTCATCAATCAACTAAGTGATAGTGCTTGAAACATAAGCAATTGTCTTACCAACA
The DNA here is from genome assembly GCA_028749045.1 of Cupressus sempervirens. Classification (NCBI taxonomy): domain Eukaryota; kingdom Viridiplantae; phylum Streptophyta; class Pinopsida; order Cupressales; family Cupressaceae; genus Cupressus; species Cupressus sempervirens. Next base: position 111,138,945 of record CM053793.1, read on the forward strand.
TGTAGTAGGTTTGACATTAATGACAAAATAATGATTGGAAACACATAGTCTTCTTTTAATAATCTTTCTAATCAAATGATCTTTTCAATCATATATCAACATTTCTTGTTGAATTTGAACCTAGATTAGTGAAAGATGCTTTGGATAATGAAATTTGGATTGAAGCTATGAATGAAGAAATAGAACAGATAAAGAGGAATACAACTTTGACTCTTGTTCATAGACCCAAGGATAAAAAATCTAATTGGCACAAAGTAGGTTTTTAGAAATAAGTTGAATGAAGACAAAGAAATTTTTAGAAACAAGGCAAGGTAACTATGCAAAGGCTACTCTCAAGAAGAAGGTATTTATTATGGTGAAATTTTTGCTCCTGTTGCTAGATTAGAAGGTATTAGAACTATACATGCTTGTGCTGTACATAAAGGATTTAAAGTTTATCAAATGGATGTAAAATATGCATTCTTGAAGAAGAAGTTTACCTAGAACAATCTAAAGATTTTGTGAATCCTAGCAAAAATGATATAGTTTTAAATTACACAAAGCATTTTATGGTCTCAAGAAAGCTCCTAGAGCTGTATGAAAGAATTCATAACTACTTAATAAAGATTGGTTTTCAAATGAATGATAACAACAGCTTGTATATCAAAGAACGATCAGACAAGAAAATTGTATTAGCTGAAATCTTTGTGGATGACACTTTATTTACAGGAAATGATGACTTATGCAAGGCATTTTCAAAAGAAATGAGTAAAAAATTTGAGATGTCCATGTTTGGAGAGATAAAATTCTTTCTTGGATTGCAGATCCAATAGAAGAAAGATGGTATCTATATTACTCAATCCAAATATATCAAGGAGATACTAAAGAAAATTGTAATGGATTCAAGACTAGTTGGAACACCTATGTCTACTGGACATAAGATTTTTGAAAATGATGATTCCAAAGAGGTAGATCAAACCACATATAGATCAATGATTGGGAAATTGCAATATATAGTGCACACAAGGCCTGCTATTGCATTAGCAGTTGGTATGGTGGAAATATTCTCAGCGAATCCCAAAGAAAATCACATGATGGCAATCAAGAGAATCATGAGGTATCTAAAGGGTACTGAGTGTAGACACCTAAATATAATTACACCATTAGGTAGTCTTATATAGTCATCTCCTAGGACATTATTGATTAAAAATTTATTACTTAATTAATTAACCAACATCCCCTAGTTAATTAATTAATTTAAATTAACTATAGTCCAATTGATAAAATCAAATGACAACCCAAAATAAATTTATCAATTAAACCCCTATTCTTCTATTAAATTAAGTTAATCCTCAAATCTATTTAATTTAATCCCACATCCCCCATTGTATTAAATAAATCATTTAATAAATCATCCAAATGCCTAAAAACATCCCTAAACCCTATCTTTACCCCTAATCCAACCCATTCACCGGGCACCCATACTAACCTCACTTAGCCACCTAACTAATCCATCCCATCAAAAATAAGCCACTTTCCCCCTAATTGCCTTCCTAAGCTAAGCCTAATCCCCCTTCTAACATGTGCACAACTTAAGCAAGGGTTAGGACTTGCTAACCCAAGCCAAAGTCAAAATCTCTCCCTTGTCCTCTTCCATTCCTACCCTAGAGCATTAATGGCTCTTACATGCCATTAATTCCTCTTACATCCCTCTTAAAAACTCATCCTCCCTCATTTCTCCCCTTGAACCTCCATTTTGACCACCCAATCACCTTGTGACACTTGTCACAAGGCTAGAGCCTTGAACAAGCATAATCCATGTGCTCCCTTCCAAAGCATCCTAGCCCTCCCTCACCATTCCTCCATCCTTGCATCCTGACCATCCAATTCACTACCCCTTGGCCTATAAATAAAGCTCTTCCCTCTTGTAATCCATCATCAACTTTTATGCAAACTTATAATGCCTCACTGACCACTACATCACAACCATTTTACACCATCATAATGTTAAAATCTATCTTCACCTCCATTGTTAAGACCCCCATACATCTACACACTTGATAACACACCGCATCCATTGGAAGCTTGAGCACACTATGAGCACACATCCTCTATCCATTAGGGACATAGATTTGTCATAATAGGTTACACCCAAGGAGCTTACCATTCTTGGTTTGCCTTCCTTCTTGGTGATAACCTCATCCTATCGTAATTGTTTGCTATTTTTAGTATTGTGAATGCTTATTTAATGTTAGTATTCAATATTACACTACTAATTTAGGTGATACATTTTGGCACACTCGGTGGGACTCCACATTTAGGTTACTATAATCATGCTTGTTTGCTCATTTTTATTAAACTAACCCACCTAATGTTTTGTGCTTTTTTTTGTGAAAATAGGTGGTGATTTAACATTGTTTGCAGCCATCAAATTCTCTAATCAATAAGTGTGCTCCTGGCCATCCAATCAAATTCCTATTAAAACACCTTGCAAACACATCATATTTGTGATCTCACAGTTACAAATTGCAAACCCGCAGCTATAAAATCAAGAACTTTTACTAGCGGGAACGTGAACTTGTGAGGGTAGGATCATGATTATTCCTAAATCCATCCACCACGTGGTAGTAAAAACCCTCCCCATCAATCCTGCTAATGAATCCTCCTATGGGAACGCGAGTTTTTACTAGCTGGATTACTGTAAAACCTATGAGAAAGCTTGACCAAAATAGCTAAGCCTAGAAATCTAGTTTTACCTTTTTGCCCTCAATCTTGTAGATACACTTGCTAGTGGGAACACTTTCCAAAAACTTGTGGGATCTCTCTTTCATGGGATTGCACTGTGAGTATTTTTCTTGTGGCCCACTTTTTCACTATTTTCACCAGTCTCTGTTCATGATCTTGCACAATATGAGTGCATTCCTACACTATGGGATCACTTTTTAACTCCCACAGGATTGCTATTTTGATCAATTTTGACTTTCGGTGGTTATGTAGGATAGGGATTTTTCTAAGAATTTTTACACCAATAAAAAAGAACAAAAAAAGTTAATTTCCCCCCCCCCCCCATAGTTAAGCTTTGATTTGGAGATTTTTGGGTAATGCTAATCAAGGTGATTTTTTTTAGATTGAAAATGATAAGATTCTAGAAACATCTAACCATGTTTCCTTGCAAGTTTGCTTAATGTTTTATTAGTTTTGGATAAATGAACTTGCATGGTCTAATCATTTGTCATTGGACTAATTGTTGCAATTAATATCAAAAGTCAAATCAACTCTTGAATGCATTCAAAAATAACATTACACATACAATCTTGAGTGCCTAAATCAAATGGACAAATCTTTCATTGAATGAATGTTGCCCAAATAAATCTTGAATGCCATGGACTAAAACCAAGCTTTTATTAGAATGCATGATTAAAATAACAAATGCAATCTTGAATGCCAAGGATCAAATATTCATTGCTATACCTCATGCTTCAACTTTGGGGCTTAAAAATAAATCACTCAATCTTGAATGCCTAAAGGAATTTCCTCTTTCCTTATCAAATTTCTTATGGTTGATGAACACTTGATTTACTTATGTTAACAAACTCTTGATCTTTATCATGTTGACAACATTGTCAAGTTGGAAAGAACATTGTATATCATAAAAATACATGTCTTTAATGGTAGATTACAAAATCTAAATCATCAATCAGAAATAAACAAGTGTCTTTTAAACCCAAGATCACTTATGTGGTCCTATTTTACACTTTTTAGGAGGCCTGCTTGGGGATTTCATCAACACTTGGGATGACTTCAACTCTAGCGTTCTGGCAAAGTATAAGTATTGGGAGGTGAATGGAAAGACACCTTTCTTGGAAGAATAATCTTGTCACTCTTGGCTAAGCCCCAAAGAACTTTATACGTTTGGGAAGTGAAGGTGGAGATTTGGGCTACCACCTCCTCTCAGCTGTATGGCATTATTTTCTTTCATCTATAGATTTGGGCCTCACATACCTTCCATATATTGAGGACAACCCTGGTTGAGCTTATATATCCTCATAAAATCTTATAGGGTTATTGATGTGTTTGGCATGTTTGGCTATTGTTAGCTAAATAAATCACTTATATATCCTTTAAGACAATTGTTAGCAAGTCCATTCACAACAACCCTAAGTCTAGTTTGCTCTACTTTATCCATTGGTAAATCATTCAACCCAAATGAAAGACACACTTAGTGTAGACTACCTCATCAGAGATTCATTCAAGCTTCCCAAACATTTTGTTATCCTTTTTTTCTTTCCTCTAGTATCATCATTCCTAGGGTCTTCCCTCAAGTCCTCCTTTCTCTCCATGTCCTAACTAGCATATGTCACAATCCTATTACGATGGTCATCTCACCTTTTCTCCCACTCCTTCCAATTCCAATGATGATGAAGATCTTGTTCACTATGATGAGTATATTAAAATCCTTAGAGTTATTGCTCCCAACATCCTCCAAACTACTCCATAATTATTCCGTGCAGACCTACTAGTACTCCTTACCATGATTTTGACAAGGGAAATCCATTATTATCCTCATCCTTACCTCCTTCCTATATTATGCCCACATAATCCTCTTATACATTGGTTATATCTCCATCTTTCTCCACCTTCATATCCCAATCTCCACCATTCCAAAACAATTCTAGTAGGTACATCCCTAGTCCAAACCCACCATCTCAATATCTTCCAAACCTCTTTCCAAATCCTCCAACCAATCCTAGTTATACAGTTCATCACCTTAATCCCCTTATAGTTTTATAAGGAAATCCAAAGAAAATCCATCTCCCACATCCATCATTCCTCTTATATCATCCTATCACTGTCATCCATATTTCACCCACCCTACTTATTAAACCCCTTCCACCTCCTACCTCCCATCCATCGACTCCCTCCAAATCCCATCCACATCTCATCCTCCTAGCATTACCCAAATCCCATGCAATAATCCTAAAGAGTCCCTCCCCCATCAGCTCATCCCCATTAAACAACCTCCTACCCATCCATCTACCTCACTTGTGCAAGAGCATCTTGGGTTTCTTTGCAATCCTACACTTTTGTTCTTTCTGCCTGTTAGTGCCGAGTGATCCTTTGGGTGCCAAGTTGCTATTGGTGCCGAGTGATTTTTTTTGGGTGCCAAGTTCCATTGGTGTCGAGTGATCCTTTGGGTGCCAAGTTCCTATTGGTGTTGAGTGATTTTCTTTGGGTGTTGAGTTCGTGTTGGTGTCGAGCGATCCTTTGAGTGCCAAGTTCTTGTTGGTGCTGAGTGATCCTTTGGGTCCTGAGTTCCTATTGGTGCCAAGTGATTTTCTTTGGGTACCAAGTTCCTATTGGTAATGAGTGATCCTTTGGGTGCTGAGTTCCTATTGGTGTTGAGTGATCCTTTGGGTGTTGAGTTCCAGTTGGTGATCCTTTGGGTGCCAAATGATTTTCTTTGGGTGTTGAGTTCTTTTTGCTGTAAACTAATCCTTTGGGTGCCAAGTTCCTATTGGTGCCGAGTGATCCTTTGGGTGCCAAGTTCCTATTGGTGCCAAGTGATTTTATTTAGGTGCCAAGTTCTCATTTGTGTCAAGTGATCCTTTGGGTGTTGAGTTCCCGTTGGTGCTGAGTGATTTTCTTTAGGTGCTGAGTTTGTAGTTTCTGCCAAATGAATCCTTTGGATGCCAAGCTCATGTGGGTGACATGTGCCAATTTTCATTTGTAGAAGTTGTCTGTGTCTAGTTCCAGTTTAGGCTAACTCTACTTGCTTTCAATTTCTATTAGGTAGTTAATATTTGTAAAGAGCTGACTTGTGGCCTTTTCTATGTTCTAGAATATTTTGTAAGTCATTCTGGCAAGTATAAATAGGGTGTTTGGGCTTAGAGTTAGGGCAGATTTTGTGAGTTGAGAAAGGGAAGGCAAAAGTGTCTATAAATGTGAATTTAAAGCTAGATCATGGATCTAGAAGTTGTATTTTGTACTTGGCTATAACTAAGAAGGCCTTACAGCTAGGCATGTATGAAGATATTGTGATGAATCAATAAAAGTATTTCTCTCTTCTTCCTCCTTTGGCTATTGTTCCTTGTGTTTGCTTCTATTATGTTAACTCTTGCGGGGTGGTTTGGATAGCTGGGTGAGCCTTTGGCCCTAGTTATTCACCCTTTGCCTATCTCAATTGGTATCAAAGCTTGAGGTTTATCCTTATGGAGATTGGATCATGTAGAACCCTGATTTGGATTTGGTTGTAAGGTGGCAGATCTATGGATTTGACATATAACTTATAGAGGATTACGATCTTGTAGGAACCTAATTTGCAAAGATGGTTCATGGTAGAAGAAATGATGATGATGCTATATTGGATCAGTTGAGACAAATTGTAGCTAGATTAGATGCTGTAGAGATAGACTAGAGGAGAGGAGCACATCTTGATGATGTAAGTGATGATGAAGTAGCAACACCAAATCATAATTGAGAACCTGAAGAAGATCAAGATGAGGAAAGATTGTTGTGAGTGTTGTCTAGGGTAAATTGAGAGCCTACTGTAGAAGTTGTTCCTTATGATGAAAAATTGGATACCAATGCTGTGTTGGATTGGATTTCTAATATGGAGAAGTTATTTGAGTATAAATGCACTCTTGATAATAGAAAGGTGAAGATTGTAGTCACTAGGTTGAAAGGTCATGCAACACTATGGTGGGAGCACTTGCAAACTGATAGACAAAGGAGAGGAAAGGAGAAGATTAGAACTTGGCCAAAGATGGTGAACAAGGTAAAGAAAAACTTCCTCCCTATTGATTACCAAGTTAGTTGGTTGAGAAAGATGCAAAATTTGAAACAAAAGAACATGATTGTGAAAGAATATATTGAGGAATTCTACAGATTGGACATCAGAACTGGACATGTGGATGATGATGTTGAGAAAATTGCAAGGTACATTAATGGATTGAGATCTGGAAAACAAGATGAAATAAGTTTTTGTGAAGTTGGAAAGTGTAGAAGAAGCATATCAATATGCCTTGAAAGCTGAGGCAATCTTGATAAAGAAGCATGAACAAAGACAAAGAGGTAGAGGTGGTAGATTCTAGAGAGGTAGAGGTAGATCTTATGGAGAAAGTGGTAGATCTGATAGTTCTATGTAGGATGAAGGCAAATTTAAATGGAAGAATGATGACAAAATCAAGAAAGAATGGAAAAGTGGTAATTCTTATCGAGGAGGCACTAATTCTTACCAAGGAAGGGGTAATTCCTATTCTAGAGGTGTATTTCATGGTAATTATTTTAGATGTGGTAAAGAGGGACATATATCTTTTGAATGTAGATCCTCTGAAAGTAGGCAAGGTAAAAAAAATGCTATGATTCAAGGAGATGATGAGGGTTCACCAAGTGGGCCTAAGGCTAGAGAAAATTTGATGGTGAGAAGAACCTTATGTAATAAGGGAAGTGATAAGGAACTTGTTTTAAGGAGAAGTCTTCTCAAGACAAGATGTAAGATGGTTGGAAAATACTGCAAAGTGATCATTGACAATGGAAGTTCTACAAATTTGGCATCAGAAGAACTGGTTACTGAGTTGCAGTTGTAGAGGCAGAAGCATCCCAAACCTTATCATGTTTCATGGATCAAAGATGAGCATAAGATATTGGTAAGTGAGCAATGCCTTATGAAGTTCAAAATTGGACATTACTTTGATGAAGTTTTGTGTGATATTATGCCCATGGATTGTTGTCATATTTTTTTGGGTAGACCTTCGCAATATGATAGATATGCTATACATGATGGAAGATTGAATCAATATAATCTTTGGGTAAATAAGAAGAAACAAACATTGTTGCCTTTGATTGAAAGTCCAGATGAAGTTAATTCTAATGTTGTAAAAATTTGTATGGTTAATGGGAAACAATTTGAAAAGGAAATGAAAAAGAATCAAGTTTGTTTTTCCATATTTCCTAGAGGACCAAGTGTTGGTAGTAATGACTAAGTAGAAAAGGTTGGTAATGATCGAGTAACAATAGATAGTGATAGCCGAGTACTAGTAGAAATTACAAAATTCTGAATGAGTATAAAGACATTATTGCTGATGATATTCCTAATGGTTTACCTCTAGTAAGAAGTATAAGTCATTGTATGGATCTAATTCTTGGAGCTAGTTTGCTAAACAAAGAACCATATAGATTGACACCTATAGAGAATGAAGAACTTAATAGACAAGCACATGAGTTGTTGTAGAAAGGTTTGATTAGAGAAAGCTTGAGTCCATGTGTTGTACCTACTATATTAGCACCTAAAAATAATGAAGAATGGAGAATGTGTACTAATTCTAGAGCTATTAACAAAATCATAGTCAAATATAGGTTTCCTATGTCGAGGATGGATGACATAATGGATTGTTTGAATGGAGAAAATTATTTTACCAAGATTGATTTGAAGAGTGGCTATCATCATATCAGAATTAGAGAAGGTGATGAATGGAAGAGTACTTTCAAGACAAAAGGTGGTTTGTATGAATGGTTGGTTATGCCTTTTGGTTTAACTAATGGACCTACTACTTTCATGAGGTTGATGAATGAAGTTCTAAAAATATTTTGGGGTAAGTTTGTGATTGTTTATTTGGATGATATTTTGATATTTAGTAAGATTAAGGAAGAACATCTTGAGCATATTAGACAAGTATTGCAGAGGCTAATTTAAGAGAAAAAGTTGCTGATCAATCTGAAAAAGTGTTCTTTTATGCAAGAGGAGATTGTGTATTTGGAATTTTTTAATTCGATTGATGGATTGAAGATGAATCTTGAGAAGGTCAAAGCAATTTTGGAGTGGCCTACACCTAAGAATGTGGGTGATGTAAGATCATTTCATGGTTTGGCTAGTTTTTACAAAAAGTTTATAAAGAATTTTAGTGCTATTTGTAATGCTATGAATGAGACAATGAGGGGAGATAAAGTGGAATTCAAGTGGACATATGGCACTGATAAGAGTTTTGAGACTCTGAAAAAAAAGGTTGTTGAATTATTAGCTTTACTTGATTTTAACAAAGTATTTCAAGTTGAATGTGATGCAAGTGGTAATGCAATAGGAGCTGTATTAAGTCAAGAAGGTAAGCCTGTTGCTTTCTTTAGTGAAAAGTTGAATGATGCTAAAAGGAAGTATTCTATGTATGATCAAAAATTTTATGCCATTGTTCAAGCATTGAAGAAGTGGAGACATTATTTGATTCCTAAAGAGTTTGTATTTTATAGTAATCATAAAGCTTTGCAATATTGGGGAAGTCAACATAAACTAAATCAAAGACATATGAAGTGGGTTGAGTAATTGTAGAGTTTTACATTTGTCATTAAGTATAAGATTGGAGTTACTAATAGAGTTGTTGATGCATTGAGTAGAAGAAGTTCTTTCTTAATTGAAATGAAGTTTGAAGTTCTTGGTTTTGATGAAATGAAAGACTTGTATGATGTTGATCTTGATTTTTCTGAGGCATGGAGAGAGTGTAGAGCACCAAATTTCATAGATCACATATGTAAGTATGATGAATATTTCATTCAAGAAGGTATGTTTTTCAAAGGTATTCAATTACATGTATTCCTAGAAGCTCTATGAGGTTGAATATGATTAAGGAAAAGTATAGTGGTGGATTAGCTAGACATTTTAGAATTGATAGGACATTGAGTTTGCTGAAAGAGAAGTATTATTGGCCACAAATGTATAAGGATGTTTAGAAATTTGTAAAGAGTTATGGAGTTTGTCAAAATACTAGTTTGCATACACTTATTACTGTTCCTGAGAAAACTTGGACTGACATCAGCATGGATTTTTTTCTTGGATTGCCCAAGACAGTGAAGGGGTATGATTCCATATTTGTTGTAGTCTATAGATTTTCTAAGATGGCTCATTTCATACCATGTAAAAGACATCAGATGCTAAGCATGTTGGTGAAATTTTCTTAAAAGAGATTGTAAGATTACATGGATTACCAAGAAGCATTATTTTTGACAAAGATAGTAAGTTAGTTATTTTCAAAAGACTTTGTGGAAGAAGATGGGTACTGAATTGAAGTTTAGCTCTACCTTCCATCCAGATACACATGGACAAATAGAGGTTGTGAATAAGAGCTTGGGTAATTTACTGAGATGTTTAGTTGGGAATAAGCCAAGTAATTGGGAGATGGTATTGGCACAAGCTGAATTTGCATATAACAATTCTGTGAATAGGAGCAAAGGGAAGACACCTTCTGAGATTGTTACTAGAAAGCATCCTAAAGGTATATCATATTTGAGAGATGTTGTTGGTGAAGAAAAGAGAAGCACTGCAGGAGAAGAATTTGTTGATTTTATGAAGTCTTTGCATAAGGAAGTGAAGTTGAGGTTGGAACAAAGTAATCAGAAGTATAAGGAGAATGCTAATTAGTCTAGAAGACACCATGATTTTCAATTTGGTGATGAGGTGATGGTTCATCTAAAGAAAGGAAGATTCCCAATTGGAATATACAGTAAGATGACGATGAAGAAATTTGGACCTTGTAAGATCCTAAAGAAGTTTGATAGTGGTAATGCTTATTAAATTGAGTTACCTGATGACATGGATATATCTCCTATATTCAATATTGCTGATCTATATAAGTATCATGAGTTAGATGATGAAGTTGTTGTACCTAATGATTATCCTAAGAAGCGGATTGAAGAAGTTGAATAGATTTTGGATTAGAGAATTGGTAAGAGTACAAGAGGGAAAGATTACTATGAGTATTTGGTGAAATGGAAGAATAGACTAGTTGAAGATGCTACATGGATTTCACAATCTAAGTTGGATTCAGATTAGGTTGTGACATTTGCATGATTCAAGAGAATCATTTTCTCCAACCCTGGTTGTTTGATGCAGGAGCATCCTGGGTTTCTTTGAAATCCTACACTTTTGTTCTTTCTACCTATTAGTGCCAAGTGATCCTTTGGGTACTACGTTCCTATTGGTGCCAAGTGATTTTCTTTAGGTGCTGAGATCCTGTTGGTGTTGAGTGATCCTTTGGGTGCCAAGTTCCTATTGGTTTCGAGTGATCCTTTGGGTGCCGAGTTCCTATTGGTAGCAAGTGATTTTCTTTGGATGTTGAGTTCTTGTTGATGCTGAGTGATCCTTTGGATGTTGAGTTCCTATTGGTGCCGAGTGATTTTCTTTGGGTTTCAAGTTCCTATTAGTGCCAAGTGATCCTTTGGGTGCCAAGTTTCTATTGGTGTTGAGTGATCCTTTGGGTACCGAGTGATTTTGTTTGGGTGCCAAGTGATCCTTTGGGTACCAAGTTCCTGTTGGTGTCGAGTGATCCTTTGGGTGCCAAGTTCCTATTGGTGCCAAGTGATTTTCTTTAGGTGTCAAGTTCATAGTTGCTGCCAAATGAATCCTTTGGAGCTTGTGTTGGTGCCATGTGCCAATTTTCATTTTTAGAAGTTGTCTATGTCTAGTTCCAATTTGGGATGACTCTACTTGCTTTTAATTTTTGTTAGGTAGTTAATATTTGTAAAGAGCTGACTTGAGGCCTTTTCTATGTTCTAGGATATTCTCTTAGCTGTTCTGGCAAGTATAAATAGGGTGTTTAGGTTTAGAGTTAGGTTAGATTTTGCAAGTTGAGAAAGGGAAGGTAGAAGTGTCTATAAATGTGAATTTAAAGCTGGATTGTGGATCTGGAAGTTGTATTTTGTACTTGGCCATCATCCAAAAGGCCTTACAACTGAGCATGTATGAAGATATTTTGATAAATCAATAAAAGTATTTCTCTCTTCTTCCTCCTTTGGTTTCTATTCCTTGTGTTTACTTCCATTGTGTTAACTCTTGTAGGGTGGTTTGGATAGTTGTGTGAGCCTTTGGCCCTAGTTATTCAACCTTTGCCTATGTCATCACTAAAAGAAACCATCCATACTTCTCCTATCATACCATCCACTCCCATCCATTCCTATCAAGATCTTGTCCAAAAGCATGTTGAAATATCCCATGACACAAAAGAAGATCCCACCATACCACTCATTCCCATACATGATCCACTTTCAGCATTCACTCCATCCAAAGAGTAGTCACTATCCCCTCCATATCTGAATTCTACCATCATACCTACTCCATCTCATGATCCATTTCCATCAACCCATCCAAATCAAGATCCTATCCTTCCATCCCCTCTACTTTGTGATCATGCATATCCTATAATCCATGATGATAGATCCATAAAAGAAGAACTAATTATCATATATGAAGCTTCAACTCCTTTAGCTAGTAATGGACTCACGTCTTGTGTTCCCAAAAATGAACATCATATTGGGGAAAGAAATAAAAGTGTATCTCTAGATGCTGGTATGCCTTCTATCCCTACATGGTCCCAAGTCCTCCCATCTTCACCCAAAAGTTCCCATCCATCTTTTTCTACATCTATTTTGGGCCTTTATTCTACTACTTCTTTCCAACCCTCCATTTTGGGTCCGTATATCCCTTATCTACATCCCCCATCCTTTCCATCCATTTTGGGTCCTTATGTACCTAATATGAATCCTTTATCTCCTCCATCTATTTTCAGACCTACTCCTTCCTCATTTCCATCTATTTAGTCCTTATCCTTCATTCCCTCCATCCATTTTGGACAATTATATGCATCCATATCTTGTATTCCAATCCATCATTCCATCCCCTTAAATCCACAAGATAGATCATCAAAGGCACTCATCTTTGAATCCCTTCCAACCTTCAAACTCTATCATTACATCTATCATCCCTCCATATCCCTCATGCTATTTTTCCCATACCATGGCTAATAGAAAAAAACTGGATGCCAAAATTAAAAATCATAAATCCAAAAATCTACAAAAATCCAAGTTTTGACATGTTTCGAAAGAGAAACATTTAATCCCAATCAAAGAAAAAGTCAAGAGGCCACAAAGGCCCAAGCTGCAAAAGTAAAAAATCATGTGGATACCCAAGATGCTCATAAAAGAAATACATCTCAAATAAAAATTTCAATTAGCATCCATTCATGGTACTCAAAAAGCCTCATCTGTTCATACTCTATCCAAATCTCCATACATACATCCTTCATCTGCCCAATTCACTCTTAGTCCATATGCTTCTTATCCTAACTTTCCCATCCTCCATCTTCCAACTTTATTGTTAGTCCTTATATATATCTTCCTCCTTTTTCTCCTTAACCTTGGTCAACACCATCTTTCCCACTACTTCATCACCTTTCAAGGTGTGTACCAATGATGATCTTTCCATTTACCCACAAGTCTTATGTCTTCCCATCTCTTATCTACCAACTCCCATCCACCATTCCACTCATTTAATCCAATATTTTCCACCCATCATACCAACATCTATTAGTAAAAATGCATCAAAAAAGTTTTTAAAAAAATCAAGTAAATAAAAATAAGCATCCACTAGTGAAAATTTAGCAATTCGAGCACCTTGAACAAGTACCGTGATGAAAACTTGGCAAACAAGCATCATGTGTAATCTCTTTATCCAAATGCTCTGTACACTTGGGTTAAAGCTCTAGCACTCACCATACCCATCTCATCCCACCATAATAGCCACAAATTATCTATTTCACCCACCATCCTCCTTTGCATCCTGATAAAAATAAAGTCCACCACCAGTTACATGATTTTGGTCATCCTTTTGACACCCATTACCCATCAAAGTTTGTCTCCACCTATCCTTTATCCATCCACTCTTCCTTCCATATAATCCCTCCACCTCCTCTTCTTCAAACCTCATCCACCAAACCTAATTATCCCCTATCTTCCATGATCATTCACCTTTCCTATCCTAGTTTCCCCCACCTTGTTATCATCTTATCATCCAATCTTCCATCCTATCACACCCCTTATAAAAAATCCTCTTGAATAGCATATGATAACTAGGGGCACTATATTCCTTGGAGAATGTGCCATGTCCATTTTTCCATCCTCCCCATTCTAGCCCTATTTTCATCTTGTCATTCCCAAAACTAATCATCACCTTTTCTTCCATCCTTGCACTTTGCACCATCTCTCCATATTTCCATCACCTACTACATCCCTTGTCATTGGTATCTAGCTCTAGGCTATCCCCATATCCCCCAATTTCATCCATTCACATCCTATTACTCCTAGAAATCTACCATCCACTAAACCATTCCATTGCACATCATTCAACTCATCCAAACATATTCTTAATCTTCTACCCAACCTTATTCCATGCTTTGGTCACACCCCAATCATCATCCTTTGGATACATCTTTCCCACTCCTTATCTTCAGGCATATCATTCCCTTATCCATATCACCCTATCCACCATCAATCCATGTTTCATTTGCTCTCTCCTCATCTTGAACTTTTCATCCCCTATCTCCTCATCCTGAGTGTTTCATCCACTATCTCCTCATCTTAAGATTTTCATCTTCTATCTCATCATCCTGAGCTTTTCATCCACCATTTTCTCATCCCATTCTTTTCCTTTATCTTCTCATCCCATGCTTTTTCTCCATCTCCTTGTCCCACTATCTCCTCATCTTGAGCTTTTCATCTACTATCTCATCATCCTGAGCTTTTCATCCACCATCTTCTCATCCCATGCTTTTTCTCTATCTTCTCATCCCACACTTTTTCTCCATCTCCTTATCCCATGCTTTTCCTCTATCTCCTCATCCCATGCTTTTCCTCTATCTCCTCATCCCACACTTTTCCTCTATCTCCTCATCTTGATCTTTTTATCCACTAATTTTCTCATATGAAACCTTTCATCCACTATCTTCTCATCTTTATATTTTCTGCCGCTATCCTATCATGCCAAGCTTTTGTATAGTACTCCGTTGTACAAACTTTGGTCTGTCAGCTTTATATTCCTTATGCTTTAGTCCTTAGCTTGGTACCATTGTGTATCTCTCATGTCTTCGTGCCAGTTCATGTTTGATCACAAATTGCAATTATCTTGGTTTGGTGCTTTAGCAAATCCTCATACAAGATCCCTTGTCATCAAAATGTTGTCCTAAAAAGTTCTGATTTCCTATCTCATCCTAGTCCTTGATATTACAGATAGATCCTTACAGGATACATCCTTCCTCTCATTTGATCTTGGTCTGTCAATATGTAGTCCTACAAATCTCTTTGGAAAAAGGTTAATTATTTCATGGATTTACATTTTCTTCCAATTTATTTTCTTTTTGGGATTTCAAGTTTGGTTCTTAAGAGTATCTTTTCCAAGTTATTTGGGTTATTCTCTCCTTAAGGTCACCATGGTATTTTATATCATGGTGTGCTATGAATGGGGAAATTCAAGAGCAAGGTTTCCATTAGGTCTTTTTCATCTTCTTTTCTTCTTGTGAGTCAATCAGATATGACCCTTTCATGTTCCAAACATGTGTTCACTTTTGGTTACATGATGCACTTGGGAAATATTATTTTCTTATAGGATGCCCAGTATCATTTCCACTCTAATTCCTCTAGGATTCTTGTGTGATGTTGGGGTAATCCTTGTGTGTTTGTTTCACATTAGTCCTATGTAATATTGGTTGAAAGGCCTTGATGTTCATAGTAACCTTGACATATACCAAATATTCCTATATCAAAATAAGTGCTTAACTATATAGTGGTGCTCCCCTTTGGAACACCCCCACACTCAAGCTTCAATGGAATCCTTCACCCTTCCATCCTATCCAAACATCCCATCATATCCAAGCATCCGATCCAATCAGTCCTACAATCATGATCCAACCAAATTTATCAATCCTATAGTATCCAGTCCTGCACCAATTATAATCATAGCTCTTGCATCAATCATCATCTTAGTCATCACTAATCATAATATCCCCAACCCTACCATCTTCTAAATTACTTCCCTGGGTTCAATTTAAAACAACTAATCAACCCCCACCCCCTTGTTACCAATGTTCTTAACCATTGGTTGTCCTTGCACATAGGGTTTTCCTTTGTATCATTCTCCCATAGTGAGAGTATGATCTTCCTTAAACCCCCTCTATTCACCACTCTTAGTCCTTCCACTTGCCCTAGATTCTTGTACTTTTTAAGAAGCTGTCGAGCCTCTCCTTCTCTCCCCACCACCTTCTTGAGGGGGCATCACATAGTCCATTTTCTCTTCTTCTACTCGAAAATAGGGAAACCATGTTGCTTTAGAAAGTCTTTTTTGCATCATTTATATTCAAACTTCTTTGAAATAGTGGTGTCCCAACACTATGTCAAAGAGGGGTGAAATATAGACACCTAAATCTAGTACATCATTACGTTTCATGAGATGAAAAAGAGGGAGAGTTTTCTACCATATAATAGAAAATCTTATAAAGAGGGAGAGTATACATTTCACATAAATTTTCTAAAGGAAGAAATTTGTAGAGATGTCAAAGAGGAAGAACTTGGTTTGATATCAAGAGACAAAGTTTTGCTGACAGATGATAAAACTAAAGGCAACGGGAGTTCACACTGATAGAGGGAGTTCTCATGGCTGAGAATTAGAATGAAACTAAGGACATGTTTCTTATTTTATTCTTTCTCTAAAAAATTCACTATATTATAACATGTTGTGTTGCCATCAATGCCAAAGAGGGAGATTGTTGAAAACAATTGGTTAATTTTGTATTATCTTTAATGTTACACAAATGCCATATCATTGTCAATCAGTGTATGCCAAGCTCACTTGGGTGATGAAGATAGTTCCTTGTATTTTTTGAGCATTCTAGAGTTTGTCAAGTTCATAAGTAAATGACTACTAAGTTCACTCGGGCATTAAAGGGAAGATTGTAGAAGTTGAGTGTTAATTGGGCTCACTCATTAATGAAGGAAGAGTTGGATGGAACCAAAGTTAACCAAGCTCACTCAGTTACCATAGGAACTTTGTGAATATAAAGTGTTAACCAAGTTCACTTGGTTAACATAGGAAAATCATTTCTGAGTTAGTTTTTACTAAGCTAGGCTGACTAATGAAGGATTTTCTTGTTTTGGCATATTGAGTTTAATAGATTTGTTTGTTGGTTCTAGTGGACTAAGGAGATGAATATTAAGTATTCTAAGTTGTATTCAAACCAACTTGATAATGTGTAAGATATAAATATAAGTTCAAGTTGAGAATTGAATGTGTAGAACATAATAGAAGACTTGAAGATGCTTAGAGGAAGCGAATTAAAAGGATAAGCAAAATATCCTTGTTGAGCTACAAAGATACATTTGATTAGAAATGATCAAGTATACAAACCATAATTGATATTTTTAATCATCAATTCAGTTGCATCAAAAATAAAATCATCTCATTGTTACTCTCTAACCATTATAGAAGTGATTTAAATCTCTTAATAGAGTTGGCTTAACAACTATTTGTAAATCCTCTAACAAGGTGGCATTTCTTGATTGAAGTTTCTAAAGACCTCTAAAAAGGCCATTCTTAACAGGGTGATCAAATCCTCTAATAGGGTCACACCTAACAATGTGTTTTGTAACCTTTAACAAGGCTGGTTCCTAACAGGGCTCACTTTAGAAGAGTGAAAATCAGTAATTAGTTGCAATTGGTGGTTTTTCCCAAATTGGGTTTCCATGTTAAATCTTGGTATCACTTGTGTTCATGCTATTTATTTTATGTGAATTCAACTAAGTTAAGTAATATTAATCATAGATAATATCTTAAGATTTTCATGTTAAGTAGTTGCCAAGTTATTTCAATGTTTGTTGAGTTACAACATTTGCCAGTGTAAACTGAGTGATTGTGTGTTTAGCAAGCATCAATATTTTTAGTGAAGTTTATCCTGACATCTAAGGGATCTAAGATTTATTTTTTAAGTAACTGATTCACCCCTTCCCTCTCAGTTACTCCTCTTTTATTTCCAATAGGACTTTTCCTAACCCCCCATACTTTGCCCCCCACTAATAGGTGATACTTGCAAGAGAAAAGAAAGATTAGAAAACATATATGCTCCAATATCAAAGAGAAAAATAATGAGAACACAACATAATGTACTGTAGATGTCTCAAGGCCAAATGTAATAGCTGAGAGTGTGATAACATCAACCTGTTTGAGCTCCTCCTTAGTCATCAACTAAACATGAATAAAGATTACATACTTGTATAAGTTTGTATGGGTTAAAATTACTCTATTAAAAATATTAACTTTAAATCAAATATGCCATAACAAAAAAATTTTGTATACATACTGACACAGTAGGATGCCATGCCTCTACATCCCCCTCCTCTCTCATGTCAGGGTGTGTAATCTTTATATGTGCATCTAGTGTATCCTCCTTAAAAAATGCAAAGTAATACTCAAAAATATCACCTATGAGACCTAGGAAAATATTCTTGCACATTATGAAAGTATGGGGCACACAAAAATGTGATGAGCTCATCGATGGTGACTCACACCAACATCATCAACATGGGGAGGCAACACTGACCTATCCTGGGATATCAATAGGATACTCAACTATGGATGACTCTAATACTTTGAGAGATAGCCTCTATAGTGATATTAGGATGCTACATTAGAGGGGGGGGACAATAGTAGGGAGGACAAATGTGCCAACTTTCTTTTCTTGGGAAAAGGGTCTATCTTGAGGAGATCCTCCTCCTACACCCATGTTGTGCCTCAAGCTCTAATAGTTCACCTTGAGGTTCAATACAAATTTGGCATACAATTTTTTAATAAAATAAAATAACACCTCTAAATTGCTGTGTGGAGGTTTGTCAAAAACCACCCACCAATAATCCCAAAAGTTTGTATACATAGCCTCATTTGTGCACCATTTAATTGATAATTTGGGCTTTGTGCATTCTACTTTTTTACAGATTTTTTCATCCACAAAAGGGATAATATATCATCTTTAATTATATTTAGGGTCGCAACCTCATCATAGTCCAACCCATCATCAAACATGACATGCATTTGCTCATGCTAGTGAAGAGCAACATTTTGTTCATTAGCAAGTCTTTCAATATTATCCACTATGGTGTTTAACATAGATAACAAGGGAGCCAATGCAGGTATATTGTTATATGCTGTTTGCAATACCCTCAATTTAGTGAGATTTTCATGTATCAAATCTTCAATTTGAGGAGGATTTTGAGGGGGTATGGCATCATTTGGTGGACAATTTTGAGGGGGTACTAGATCATTTGGTGGAAGGTTATGATGAGCATTATTTCCTATCTTAGTGTCATCATTTGGGTTAGCCATACCTATTAAATTGCAAAACATATTTTCTATTAAAAAAACCTAAATTTCAACAATTTCTATTTAAAAAATCTATTTTTTAATAATTTCTATTTAAAATAACTAATTTATATTAAAATTTACTCAATTCATAAATATATACAAAAAAAAACTTATATCTGATACCCGTTCCTATATCTGATACTTGAAAGAGAGCAGCACAAACCCGAAACACAAATGGTCTAAATCACTCTCGAGTTTTTCATATAAAAATTCCATGTCATAGGTTTTGGGTATCTGATCTCATCGGATACTTGATAGTGGATTAGATACCTGAAAAGGCTTGGCCCGACCTCTTTGCCTTGGTATTAAGGTGGGTGGAAAAAAGTTAGAGCAAATTTTGAAACACTTCTAGACATTTTCAAACTCCAATTTTTTCACATTGTCACTTTTTGGAACACTATGATCCTATACATAACCTGATAATACAAGTTCTATAAACATATCAAAGTATCCTACAATGCACACAAAGACTAAGCACATTGCAATCAAGTATCATTACTTGAGAGAGTTAGTTTAAGACAAAGAAGTGAGGATGGAATACGTGAATACAAAGAATAGATAACTAATATATTCACAAAAGCTTTACCTAATGATGCTCATGAGTATCTAAGAGGTAAACTAGGGGTGATACCCATATCCAAATCTACTTAAGAAGCATGGTTAGTGCCTTACATCAACTAAGTTGAATGCTGTATCTTACAACTTGATGCAGTGGATCTTACTTTAGGAGTTGCTTAAAGTAATGAAGGATTTAAATTAGAATATTTATAGTCACATGAAAGGTGATAGAGGGAGAACCTAAATTGATTATATTTTCATACAAAGATGACAAGTCTTTGGCATTGTCGTCAAAGAGGGAGATATAAGCTGAGGGAGATAGAGTACCTAAAAATAATAGAGTGATATAAGTACTGATAGAACTAAGAGAGTTAGAATACTTGAATATTAGAAAGAGGGAGAGATACTTTAAGGGAAATATAAGAAAGAGGGAGCAATACATTGAAAAATTCAGAGGGAGAAGAAACAACAAAGGAACTTGACAAAGCTCACATTACCCTACACTAAGGAAGGACATATACTACACTAATAGAGGGAGAAATTTCAAAGATTTATTTTCTTTTTGGTATTGTTGTTTGTATTGGTTTTCCATCAATGCTAAAGAAGAAGATTGTTGATATAATATTTTTTTAAAGTGAATAATCTATAATGGAAAAATCATTATTTTGTCAATGAGGTCAAACTTGCTACCTGCTAGTGAGACATTGATTTTTGGTCTAAAAGCTATCATTTAGTTGATTGATGAAGATGATTTGAAAAGAGGAGATAACAATAACACCTAGAGAAAGGTTGAGTTATTTGGTATGTAAAAGAAGCACAAATACCAAGTAAGACATAGGTACTATAGTGTATTATTTATCTACTTAAATTTTGAAATGAAAGATTACCCAAGTTAAGACTGGAAGAAGATCAAGTAAGAAAAGTGTTTGCCAAGCCTCACTGAGTAGTTAGTGCAAGCTGAGTAGAAATCAATTGAAGATGAATGAAAAATAAGAGATGGCAAGAAAATATGAAAAATAGTGCAAGACAAGTGTGATGCAGGAAAAAGATGAATAACTAGGCCCAAAGGCTCACCTAGCTATCTGAACCACCCTGCAAGAGTTAACACAACGAAAGGAAACACAAGGAAAAACAACCAAAGGAGGAAGAAGAGTGAAATAATTTTATTGATTCATCAAAATATCTTCATACATTCCCAACTATAAGGCCTTCTGGGTTACAGCCAAATACCAATACATTCACATTCAAAAATCCAAAAAAATTTGCACTTTCTAGTTTTCCTCTACAATATGCTCTTCCAAAAACTTGCCTAACTCTAAGCCTAAACACTCTATATATACTTGCCAAAATGGCTTGTAGAATATTATAGAACATTACATAAGAGGAGGGCCGACCCAAAAATGGTTTGGACACATCCCAAGAAAAGATCTTAACATAAATGTCACAATCAAAAATAAATCCCACAAGCCAACTCATAGAAACCACATCCAATTGCTAACACTTGGCATACACTAGGTAACTCGACACATGAACAAACACTTGACATACACTAGGTAACTTGGCACATAAAGAGTCACTTGGTATACACTGGGTAACTCAGCACATGAATGAATTGCTATAGTAACTAGGCACATGAAGGATTGCTAGGCACATGAAGGAATTGCTAGGTACATTAAGGACTGCTAGGCACATGAAGGAACTACTAGGCACATGAAGGAATGCTAGACACTGACTTGCAAAATGAACAAAAATGAGCAGAATAACAAGGCAACCTGGGACGCTCCTACATTAGACAAATGGGGTTGAAAGAAATGATTCTTCCAAATCATTGAGATGTCACAACCTAAGCTAAATCCAACTCAAATTGCGAAATCTATGAAGCATCTTCAATAGGTCTTTTCTTCCATTTCACCAAATATTCATAGTAATCTTTTTCTCTTGTTCTCTTTCCAACTCTTTGATCTAATATCTATTCAACTTCTTTAGTCTACTTCTTAGGATAATCATTGGATACAACATCTTCATCCTCTGACTCATGATACTAATACAAATCAACAATATTGAATATAGGAGATATATCCATGTCAACAAGTAACTCAAATTCATAAGCATTACCACTATCGAACTTCTTCAAGACCTTACAAGGTCCAAATTTCTTCATCTTTAGTTTACTATATATTCTAACTAGGAATCTTTCTTTCTTTAGATGAACCATCACTTCATCACCAACTTGAAAATCATGGTGTCTTCTAGACTAATCAGCATTCTCCTTATACTTTTGATTACTTTGTTCCAACCTTAACTTCACTTCCTTATGCAAAGACTCCATAAAATCAATAAATTCTTCTCCTAAAACACTTTTCTTTTCTTCACTAGCAACATCTCTCAAGTTTGATATACCTCTAGGATGCATTCTAGTAACAATCTCAAAAGATGTCTTCCCTATACTTCTATTTACATAATTGTTATATGCAAATTCAACTTGTGCCAATACCATCTTCTAATTAATTGGCTTATTCCCGACTAAACATCTCAAAAAATTACCCAAGTTTCTATTCACAACCTTTGTTTGTCCATCTATCTGTGGATGGAATGTAGAACTAAACTTCAACTCAGTATCCATCTTCTTCCAAAAGTCTTCCAAAAGTAGCCAAAAAACTTACTGTCTTTGTTAGAAATAATACTTCTTGGTAATCCATGCAATCTCACAATCTCTTTAAAGAAAAGTTCAGCAACATGCTCAACATCTGAGGTCTTCTTACATGGTATGAAATGAGCCATTTTAGAAAATCTATCCACTACAACAAATATCAAATCATACCCTTTCACTATCTTAGGCAATCCAAGAACAAAATCCATACTGATGTCAGTCCACAGTATCTTAGGAACAGTAATAGGTGTATACAAACTAGTATTTTAACTCACCCATTTTTCAAATTGATAAAATCCACAAATATTTACAAATTTCTAAACATCCTTATACATTTGTGACCAATAATATTTCTCTTTGAACAAACTCAATGTCTTATCAATTCCAAAATGTCTAGCTAATCCACTACTATGCTTTTCTTTAATTAGATTCAACCTCATAGAACTTCTAGGAATACACAACTAAATACTTTTGAACAACATACCTTCTTGAATGAAATACTCATCATAATTACTTATGTGATCTCTTAGATTTAGTGCTTTTCACTCTCTCCATGCCTCAGAAGAATCAGGATCAGCATCATACAACTCTTTCATTTCATCAAAACTAAGCACTTCGACCTTCATTTTAGTCAACAAAGAACATCTTCTACTCAATGCATCAACAACTCTATTAGTAACTCCA
Source organism: Cupressus sempervirens (assembly GCA_028749045.1). Lineage (NCBI taxonomy): Eukaryota > Viridiplantae > Streptophyta > Pinopsida > Cupressales > Cupressaceae > Cupressus > Cupressus sempervirens. The sequence continues at coordinate 111,162,035 of CM053793.1, forward strand.
CTCTTATGTTTAATGAAAAATGTAAAACACTACAAATACTCAACCCACTTCATATGTCTCTGATTCAATTTATGTTGACTTCCCAAGTATTGTAAAGCTTTATGATCAATATACAACACAAACTCCTTAGGAATCAAATAGTGTCTCCACTTCTTCAATGCTTGAACAATAGCGTAAAACTCTTGATCATACACAAAATACTTCCTTTTAGCATCATTCAACTTTTCACTAAAGAAAGCAACAGACTTACCTTCTTGACTTAATATAGCTCCTATTGCATTACCACTTGCATCACATTCAACTTGAAATACTTTTTTAAAATCAGGTAAAGCTAATACAGGTAATTCAACAACCTTTTGTTTCAAAGTCTCAAAACTTTTATTAGCTCCCTATGTCCACTTGAATTCCTTTTTATCTCCCCTCATTGTCTCAGTCATAGCATTACAAATAGCACTGAAATTCTTTATAAACTTTCTATAAAAACTAGCCAAACCATAAAATGATCTTACCTCACCCACATTCTTAGGTGTAGGCCTTTCCAAAATTGCTTTAACCTCCCAGGATCCATCTTCAATCCATCAGCTGAAATAACAAATCTCAAGGACATAATCTCCTCTTGCATAAAAGAACACTTTTTTAGATTAATCAACAACTTTTCCTCTTTCAACCTCTGCAATACTTGTCTAATATGCTCAAGATGTTCTTCCTTAGTATTATTGAATATCAAAATATTATCCAAATAAACAATCACAAACTTACCCAAAAATCTTTTTAAAACTTCATTCATCAACCTCATGAAAGTACTAGGTGCATTAGTCAAACCAAAAGGCATAACCTACCATTTATACAAACCATATTTTGTCTTGAAAGCAGTCTTGTATTCATCACCTTCTCTAATTCTGATTTTATGATAGCCACTCTTCAAATCAATCTTGGTAAAATACTTTGCTCCACTCAAAAAATCCATTATGTCATCCATCCTTGGCATAGGAAACCTATATTTCAATTATCTTGTTAATGGCTCTGGAATCAATACACATTCTCCATTCTTTTTAGGTGCTAATATAGTAAGTACAACACATGGACTCAAACTTTCTCTGATCAAACCTTTCTGCAACAACTCATGCACTTGTTTTTTAAGTTCTTCATTCTTTATAGGTGTTAATCTATATGATGCTTTGTTTGGAAAAATACCTCTAGGAATCAAATCCATACAATGACTTATGCTTCTTGCTGGAAGTAAACCATAAGGAATATCATCAACAATAATGTCTTTATACTCATTCAACAATTTTGTAATTTCTACTAGTACTCGACTATCACTATCTGCTGTCACTTGGTCATTACTAGCAACACTCGATCCTCTGGACTTTCAATCAAAGCTAGCAATGTTTGTTTCTTCCCATTTTACCAAAGAGTATATTAATTCAATATTCCATCATGTACAACATATCTATCATATTGCCAAGGTCTACCCAACAAAATATGACAACAATCCATGGGCATAATATCACACAAAACTTCATCAAAGTAATATCCAATTTTGAACTTCACAAAGCATTGCTCACTTACCAATATCTTATGCTCATCTTTGATCCATGAAACACTATAAGGTTTGGGATGTTTCAGCCTCTGCAACTGCAACTTGGTAACCAACTCTTCTGATCCCAAATTTGTAGAACTTCTATAGTCAATGATCACTTTGTAGCATTTTCCATCCATCTTACACCTTGTCTTGAAAAGACTTCTCCTTAAAAAAAGTTCTTCATCACTTCCCTTATTACATAAGGTTCTTCTCACTATCAAATTTTATTCAGCCTTAGGTCTACTTAGTGAACTCTCATCATCTCCTTGAATCATAAAATTTTTGTTACCTTGCCTACTTTCAGAGGATCTACATTCAAAAGATCTATGTCCCTCTTTACCACACCTGAAACAATTATAATGAAATCCACCTCTAGAATAGGAATTACCTCTTCCTCAGTAAGAATTAGTGCCTCCTTGATAAGAATTACCACTTTTCCATTTGGCCTTTCCTTTTTCATCACTTTTTCATTCAGATTTTCCCTTATCTTGCATTAAACTATCAGACCTGCCACTTTCTCCATAAGATCTACCTCTTCCTCTCTGGAATCTACCACCTCTACCTCTTTGTCTTTGCTCATGCTTCTTTGTCAAGATATCCTCAGTTTTCAAGGCATATTGATATGCTTCTTCTACACTTTCCAACTTCATAAAACTTATTTCATCTTGAATTCTAGATCTCAATCCATTAATGTATTTTACAATTTTCTCAACATCATCATCCACATGTCTAGATCTGATGTCCAATCTATAGAATTCCTCGGTATATTATTTCATAGTCATGTCCTTTTTTTTTCAAATTTTGCATCTTTCTCAATAGGCTAACTTGGTAATCAGCAGGGAGGAATTTGTTCTTTACCTTGTTCACCATTTTTGGCCAAGTTCTGATCTTCTCCTTTCCTCTCCTTTTTCTACCAGTTTGCAAATGCTCCCACCATAGTGATGCATGACCTTTCAACCTAGTGACTACAATCTTCACCTTTCTATTATCAGGAGTGTTTTCATACTAAAAAAACTTCTCCATAGTAGAGATCCAATCCAACACATCATTGGTATCCAATTTTCCATCACAAGGAACAACTTCTACAACAAGCTTTGAATTTTCCCTAGACAACAGTTGCAACAATCTTTCCTCATCTTGATCTTCTTCAAGTTTTGGATTATGGTGTGGTGTTGCTGCTTCATCATCACTTACATCATCAATATGTGCCCCTCTCCTCTAGGCTATCTCCACAACATCTAATTTGGCTGCAATTTGTCTCAACTGATCCAATATAGTATTGTCAACATTATTTCGTCTATCATGAACCATCTTTACAAATCAGGTTCCTGCAAGATCATAACCCTCTACAAGTTATAGGTCAAATCCATAGATTTGCAACCCCTATAACCAAATCTAAATTAGGGTTCTACACAATCCAATCTACACAAGGATGAACCTCAAGCTATGATACCAACTGACGTAGGTAAAGGATGAATAACTAGGGGCAAAGGCTCACCCAACTATCTAAACCACCGTGTAAGAGTTAACACAATAGAAGAAAACACAAGGAACAACAACCAAAGGAGGAAGAAGAGTGAAATACTTTTATCGATTCATCAAAATATCTTCATACATGCCTAGCTATAAGGTCTTCTAGTTTACGACCAAATATAAATAATTCACATTCAAAGATCCAACAACAAACTCACGCTTTCTAGTTCTACTCTATAATCTACTCCTCCAAAAAATTGCCTAACTCTAAGCCTAAACACTCTATATATACTTTCCAAAATGGCTTACAAAATATTCTAGAACATTACATAAGAGGAGAGATGACCCAACAATTGTTTGGACACATCCCAAGAAAAGATCTTAACATAAATGTCATGATCAAACATAAATCTCGTAAGTCGGCTCACAAAAATCATGTCCAATTGGTGACACTCAACATAAACTAGGTAACTCAGCACATGAAGAAACACTTGACATAAATGGGTACCTTGGCATATGAAGAGTCACTCAACATACATTGGGTAACTCAACACATGAAGGAATTGCTACAGTAACTCAACTCATGAAGGACTGGTAGGCACATGAAGGAACTACTAGGCACATGAAGGACTGCTAGGCACATGAAGACCTATTAGACACATGAAAGACTGCTAGGCACATGAAGGAATTGCTAGGTACATAAAGGACTGCTAGGCACATGAAGAAACTACTAGGCACATGAAGGATTGCTAGGCACCAACTTGCAGAATGAAAAAAAATGAGTAGGATAACAAGGCAACTCAGGATGCTCCTGCATCAGAGTGATTGGTAGTATATGCTAAGTAAAGTTTAGTTGGTGTCGAGCATTAGTAAACTTTATTATTTTCCAAGTGAACAATGATGGTAGAGTAACATAAATGTATGGATGTTGAGTGACAATATATTGATGCCAAGAGCCAATAAATGTGTTAAATCAAAGATTTGACAAATATGAGCCAAAAAAATTTCTTTCTTGAATTATGTGAAGCATGTGGGAGATAACTATGAAGAGACAGTGGCACATAATTCAAGGAAGATTGTAGAAGAAGTTTCTAAAGGAATGAAATAGAAAAAATGGTAGATTCATTATATCCTACCTAATCCTACCCAACCCTAAAATGGACGATTGTGGTTAATTGACAAAAGATCTAAATTCTTTATTTATAGAGATAACTAGTCAAGAGAAAAGATTGTCATGTGCGAGAACCTAAGGAAGAGGAGTCTAGGGTATTACTTCATGCAATGGTTGAACAGAGGTGAATACAATTAGCATGCAAAGCAAGAAGGCTTAAGAGTATGAATGCTTGTGTTAGAATTAACCACAAACAAAAATATAAATTACATGCTATATAAAAAATATCAAGAAATAATAAATTGCACAGAACAAAATACAAGACACCAAGATTTAACATGATTCACCCAAATCCCTAGGCTACATACACCAAACAACAAGTCCAATATTATTATGATCTAATGATTACAACCAGATTACAATCTATAATGCCTTATAGCTCAATACCACCACAAGAATTTTTTTTTGCATCACACATATGAAAGATACGTAACCCTAAGCACTCTTATACATGTATTTTTTCCACTTTAGGGTCATAGTTAATTACAATATGTTAGCTCAAATTTACCAATAAAATATTTGTGATAAAATAGGCCTCGATTAGTATGTACAATACTTCCCTGATCAGTCAATACAAACTAACAATCTCCCACTTAGGGATTGATTAGGCTCCACACTAGACAATCAAGAACTTGGAGACTAATCCTATAGCAATATCGCTACCACATGGGGCTCCCATTGGATCAAACCACCCTAGAATCTATGGTTCTTTTATTATGTTCAATCTAGAAGACCAACCAAATCTAAAGAGGAGTCCAACTTCTCCCTTTTCGCTACCATTGTAAACATATCCACTAGATTTCCATGTATGTACCTTGTCTAGCTTTAACTATCCATCTTCCAAAATTTATTGAATAAATGGTACTACAACTGTATGTGTTTTGTCTTTGAATATAGAGAATAATTCTTCACAAGATGAATGAAACTCTCACTATCTATAAATTGTTTTTTATCCCTCTATGGGTGGCCCAATTCTTTTAGAAAGAACTGAATCCATAACATCTCCTTAATTTCCTATGTAGTAGCAACATACTTTACCTCTGTAGTGGATAAAGCATTAACCTTCTACAATTGAGAAACCTATCTCATTGCTACCCCACCAATAGTAAATACATAACCTATAGTACTCCACCTTGTATCAATATCCCTTGCCAAATCTAAGTCAACATATCCTTGTAAATTAATACTAGAGCCCTCATAGTGTAAACACTTACTAGATGTACCTCTCAAATATTTGAGAATCCATTTTACTAAATTCCAATGCATAATTCCTAGATGAATCATATACCTACTAACAACTCCTATTGCATGTGCAATATCTAGCCTCATACATACCATAGTATACATAAAGCTTTCTACAATTGAAGCATAAGGTACCTTGGACATCTTATCCTCCTCTTCCTGTGTCTTTGTACACATCTCTTCAGTCAACTTCAAATGACCAATCAAAGGTGCGCTAACAACTTTAGCATTCTCCAAAGAGAAAAGTTGCAACACCCTTGCAATATAATCAACTTGAGATAATGTCAATTTCCTATTTTTTCTATCTCTACAAATTTTCATACCAAGGATTTGTTTTGTTGCCCTCATATCCTTCATAGCAAATGCATGTGCTAACTGGCATTTCAACCCCTGAATGTGATCCATGTTAGACCCAGCTATAGGCATATCATCAACATATAAACATAAAATAGTGTAGATGTCATCATATAACCTCTTAAAATAAACACAATGATCTAAATGACACCTACTATATCCATGGTCATGCATAAAACTGTCAAATTTTAGATACCATTGCTGAGGTGTTTGCTTCAAGCCATATAAATATTTCTTCACTCTACACACTAAGTTCTCCTTAGCTTTGACCTTAAATACTTATGGCTGTGCCATATATATATTTTCATCTAGATCACCATGAAGAAAGGTTTTTTTAACATCAAGCTACTATGAATACAAATCTTTAGTAACCATAATACTTAAAATAGTATGAATAGAAGTCATTTTTACAACAAGAGAGAATATCTCATCAAAATCAATGCCCTTTTTTTGTGCAATTTCTTTTACAACTAACTCGACTTTAAATCTTTTCTTACCTCTATCCTCTTCTTTCAACTTTTAAACTCATTTATTCTGTAAATCTAGTTTACCTACAAGCAACTTGTGTAAATCCCAAGTCTTATTTTTCAACAAGGAGTCCATTTCATTTGCCATTGCAGACTCCCACTAAATCTTAGTATCCACTTGCACAACTTTATCATAACATTTAGGTTCACCAGCATCTATTAGTAAAATATAGTAAAAAGAGGGTAAAAATCTTTTTGGAGGTCTACTTAGCCTTTTTTACTGTCTACCATTCACAATGGTGTGTAATATTTTTTGTTGTAGATCATGAGGAATTTCTCGAACATCATCTTTTATAGTATCATCTAGAACTACATAATCATCTTCTTTCTTCTCATGTTACTACAATAGATCTTTATGCAACACTTTCTCATTGAATATGACATCCTTGCTTCTTACAATTTTATGATTTTCAAAATCAAAAAGCCTATAACCAAATTTATCAATGCCATATCCAAAAAATACACATTTCTTTGACTTAGCTTCCATATTGGTTCTATTTTTAGAATCTATATAAGCAAATGCTTCACAACTGAAGTTTTTGAGAAAAGAATAACTCACCTTCATACTAGGCCAGGCTTCCTCTAGAATACAACAACCCAAAGGAGTAGAGGGAACTATATTAATAAAATATATGATAGTATTGACAACCTCCACCCATATATTGAAGGCCAACCCAAGATGTAACCTTATGCTCCTTACACAGTCCATTATAGTCTTGTTCATGCATTCAACCACTCCACTTTCTTGTGGAATCCTTGGAACAATTTTCTTTCTACGAATGCCATTAATGGGTCAAAAATTCAAATTCATGAATGCAATACTCACCACCATTATCAGATCTGAGACATTTTAATTTCTTACCAGTCTCATTTTTCAACCAAGGATTTCCATTTCTTAAAAGTATGAAATACATAAGATTTCTATCCGAGGAAATAAATCCATAATTTTTTAGTTTCATCATCAATAAATGTAACATAGTAATGAGAGCCACCAAGGGAAGATACATGAGTTGGTCCCCAAACATTTGTATGTACAAGTTCTAATCTCTTACTCTCTTTTTTCCCCACTCTTCACAAAACTCACTCTCTTTTGTTTTCCATATGCACAACTTTCACAAAAATTGATATTAACACATTTTAGACTTGGTAAAACTTACTTTCAATGAATTACTATCATAACTTTCTCACTCATGTGCCTAAGTCTATTGTGTGATAGCACTATATTAGAATCTACAACAACTGTTTGTTCTCCTTGCCCAACTGCAACAACTATTCTTGAATATTAATTTTTCTCTAAAACAATCAAAGTAGAAAGAAAAATATGACCTATAAAAAGATATAAGGTTCCTACTTTCAAACCTATTGCTACTATAAGGGAACCTTTTAAAACCTTCCAATTTTTATCATTAAAACTAACTACACAACCCTTATCATCGAGTTTCCCTACTAAAATTAAATTCCTACTCAGCCTTGGAACATATCTTACCCCATGTAGTAGCCAATGATTCTCATTCTACAACTTAATCTTCACTTTTCCCTTTCCAACAATCTAATAGGGTTCATTATCCCCCAAATAAATAAGCCCAAAATCTCCTTGGACATAATCAATAAAATAACCTCTATGAGTTTAAAACCCATGAATCATCAACACTTTCTAAAGACAAAAGCAAAGCATCCTCTTCAAATTTGTTACTTACCACATTTTCCTCCCTATTCCCTTTTGGTTTATCTCCTTCATTTTTCTATCGAGTCTAACAATTTTTCTTCTTATGCCCTGGTTTTCCACAGTACTGACAGTCATTTTGTCCTCTAGATTGAGACCTCTTTCCCTTTGACTTTCCTATTGATTTTTCATGATTTTTAAAAATTGCTTCTTCTCTTAGTCATTCTACCTCTGCTTTGTGCATTCAAAAAACTTCTTGATGTAGATCCACCTGAGGGTTTCCTACAAGTTTCCTCACTTAAAATAACACCGATCACATCATCATATTTTAAGGTATTAGATACACAAATAGAATTACTCACATCCATTACAAGGCCATTCTAGCTTTTAGGCAAAGAACACAAAATCAAGAGAGCCCTAATTTCTTTATCAAAATTAAATACCCATAGAAGATAACTAACTAGTAAAAGTATTAAAATCATCTAAATGATCTGCAACAGATCCACCTTCTCTCATCTTCATATTGAATAAAAACTTCCTAAGAAATACCTTATTTGAAGCAGAGTAATTTTCATACAATTTCACTAGGGTTTCCATCAACTCTTCCATCTTCTTCACTTTTATAATGTTAAATGTCACTAATGGTGCCAAGTATAACTAAATACTTCCAAGTGCCTTCCTGTCTAAAATCCCCCAGTCCTCATCTATCATAGTTCCTTGTTTCTTGGATTTTCCTTCTAATGGATTCCATAAGTCCTTTTGATAAAGATAGTTCTCCATTTATGTCTTCTATAATTGAAAGTTCTACCCATTAAACTTATCAACATACTAAAATAGAAAGCTCCCATAAATAGTAACCACTATATCTACTACTACTTATTAAAATAGAAAAGACTAAAAATAAAATATTTTTGGGTGATGCAAGATTACTCTTACACCCAGGATACTCTTACATCAGACATCCGTGGTAATTTGAGAATTGACTCTATTACATCTTAGGTGTTCAGAGGAAAACCAAGATGGTTAACCTCCTCTCTTGCTAGCCATGATGAATCCTCTATTGACCTCCCTTTCTATTTGATCATATATCCCTCATAAGTTTTGTTCCTTGTATTTTTTCCAATATGATTGTCTAGTATCTTCACAATCTCCTTTGTAGTTGAACTAGCTACTAGAATACTCCACTGCGCTTCTACAACTTCATTTCCATCACCTTCTTCATAATACTCTATCAAATCTAAAATATTAAATACTAGTGAAATATTCAATTTAGCAAGTAACTCCACTTCATAAGCATTTGCAAAATCACATGCCTTTTCACTATCTTGCACGGTCCAAACTTCTTCATCTTCAATTTATTATATGTACCCAATAGAAAATGCTCCTTTCTCAAATGAACCATGACTTCATCTCCAATATGAAATTCCTTATACCTCCTTTTCACATGTACCTTAGCCTTGTACTATGTATTCATCTTTATGATGTGCTTCCTTACCTCCTCATGGATGTTGTTTAAATATCCAACAATTTTTGTACTTTAGCATTAGTTATCTCTCCTTTATCCAACTACCACAATTCAAAAGCATTTCTAAGACTACTCCCATATACAATTTGGAATGGTGATTTACTAATACACCTATTGAAAAAATTATTCTATGCAAATTTTGCATGTGGTAAAATCATATCCCATCCTTTTAGCTTGTCTCCAACCAAAAATCTCAACAAATTTCCCAAACTACGATTCACAACTTCTATCTGTCCATTATTCTATGGATGATGTGATGAAATGAAGTTGAAATCCATCTTCATTTTTTCCCATAATGTATGCTATAAATACCCAACAAATTTGGTATCGTCATCTAAAACTATACTCTTTGGCAGACCATGTAGTCTCACCACTTCTTAAAAAAATAACTCTGCCACATGAACAACATCACTAGTCTTCTTGCAAGGAATGAAATGTGCCATCTTTGAAAACTTGTCAACCACCACAAAAATATAATGATCCCCTCACTGAATCCTTGGTAATCCAAGAACAAAATCCATGCTGACATCCTCCCAAGGCTTTTATGGTATAGGTAATGGATGTTACAACCTATTATTCTACTTCACTCCTTTTTCCGTTTGACATACTCTGCAACTCTATACAAAATTCTTCACATCTTGCTACAACTATGGCCAGTAATAATTATCAACAATCAAAGCTATGGTCTTATCTCTACTAAAATGTCCAACCAATTCTCCACTATGCTTCTCCTTGATGAGATTCTCTCTCATTGAACTTCTAGGAATGCACAACTGGCTTCCTTTGAACAACATATTGTCCTAGATCATGAAATCTAACCACTTCAAACTATCAAGTGTAACAATTTTTGTACAAGCCTTCCACACTTCATCAAAATTTGGATCATTTGGATACAAAATACTGAGTTCCTTGAACCCAACCACCTCTATATACATTTTTGTTAGCAAAAGTTATCTTCTACTAAGAGCATATGCAACTTTTTTAGACTTCCCACTCATGTGTTTCAAAATAAATGTATAACTTTGCAAAAACTCAACCCAATTCAAATGCCTTTGGTTTAATTTTCCTTGACTATTCAAATATTGCAAAGCTTGATGATCAGTATACAAAACAAACTCATTAGGAAGAAGAAAGTGTCTCCACTTCTTCAATTCTTGAACTATAGCATAATTCCTAATCATAAACAATTTTTTTTTCATTTTGCATCATTCAACTTCTCTCTAAAACAAGCAATAGGTCTACCTTCTTGGCTCAAAATAGCTTCTATTGTAGTACCACTAGCATCATAGTCTACTTGAAATAGCTTGTTAAAATTAGGAAGTGCTAAAATAGGCTGCTCAGTAACTTTTTGTTTCATTAGATTAAAACTCTTATATGCTCCTACAGTCCACTTAAATTCTTTCCTATCCCATCTCATTGTTTTAGTTAGGGGTCCACAAATACTACCAAAACCTCTTATGAATTTTTTGTAAAAACTAGCCAGTTCGTGAAAAGATCTTACCTTTGTTACACTTCTTAGAGTAGGTCATTCAAGGATAACCTTCACTTTCTCTAAGTCCATTTTCAAACCTTCTTCTAAGACTAAAAATCCTAGGCACACCACTCCTTCACAAAACTACAATTCTATAGATTTATTGATGCAACAAGTAGGTCATTCAAGGATAACCTTCACTTTCTCTGGGTCCATTTTTAGACCTTCTTCTAAGGCTACAAACCCTAGGTACACCAATCCTTCACAAAACTACACTTCTATAGGTTTATTGATGCAACAGTGGGTAGCAAAAGTCTTCAAACAACATGAAATGATAAAAGTCTCCAATTCCCTCAACACCCAAAATGAAGGGTCCTAGTGCCAAATGCCTATAATAGGTAGGGAAATGGACTTAAAGGAAGGTTTTCACAACCCCACAAGACAAGGTAACCTAATCACTACACTTACCAAAGTACTAAGCACCAAACTCACAAATGCATTATAGGATTCCCTTGACGAAAAGAGGGAAAAAACCACAAAAAAAGTGGATACAAAGACCAAGGGTGGCCTAAAATCACTATTATGGCCTATTTAGGTCTTATTCACTATGAATCAATGATTCTTTCCATCAAAGACAACTTATAATATCAAGTTACTTTGAAAACCAAGGATTTGTCTTCTAGCCCTTCCTAGAATGAAAATGAAACATATTTTGGAATGTTATCAAAAAAAATGGTGACTTGACTAGAGATTCTGATACCCTTTTGGGTTTTATAAAACATGCCAAAGCATCCAAGGATGGAAATGAATAGAGATTTTTGTTATTGCAACATTAGACCAGATTTATAGGCCTAATTAGGGCTCCATTTACACTACAAGTGTACTTTCTACAATGGAAAAACCCAATCCAACCATCGAGACATGTGGAGGCATGTAAAAGAAACAAAAATCCAAGGTTTTACCATCTAGTGAATCCCAAATCACAAACTAGGAAGCATTGTTGTAAATGCTATATGGTGCACTCATGAAGATGCAGACCTAGGGTATGGTGGCAAAACCAACTCCCTACATTTACTGGAAAAAAATTGCATAATATTAAAGTACATGGATACACCTTTCATTCCACCAAAGGGCATCAATTTCCCATGGCGGAATGTGCTAAAATGACCTAGCCCTAGCCAAGTGTTAATTTCTAGGTTGAATCCTAGGCAGCAAGCAAGAAATTTCAACATCTCCCAAACTAGAAATTATCAACACATGAGACTTGATGAAAATTAAATTAGATTCAATTCTCAAACTTCTATGATCATTGGCACATGCCATCTCATCTGTACAATTCTATACAAAGGCCTAGAACACAAATTTTGTAGAGAAAAAATGCTGATTTTTATTGATTTGAATTGCCAAATTACAATTTATATTCCTACCATCAGCCTAAGAGGCTTTGTAGGACTTTTCCAATGGTTACATGGTTAGTTAAAACTACCTAGATTTTTGAAGAAGAGTTTTTAAATGTTTGACAACTTTTAGCAAAGTTGCTTAAAAGTTGTTCAAAAGTTGTTAACAACTTTTTGAGCAATCTTTGCAAAATTTGCAAAAATGCAAATCTAGAGATCAAACTTGGTCCAAACCTAAAGAAAGTGATCCAAAATGGATCTAGATATTAAAAAAAATTTAAAAAGTAGAATCCTATGTATTTTTAGGTTTATTGATCATTTTTTACCATAGTTTCCTAGGGGCTCATAATTATGCCTAATCTTGGAACTAGGCCTTACAACTAGATCAATGTGCCAAACTTACCTAAGTAGACTATTTAGAATCCTTAGGTGCCCTATTTGATGGGTTTAGACTAAGTTCTCCTACACCATTTACCAACAACTTTTCTTTCCTCAACTTATCAAACACCTTGAGAATATGGATCAAATGTTCCTCCGATGTCTTACTAAAGATCAAAATATCATCTAGGTAAACAATGATAAACTTACCTAGAAACTCCTTTAGTAGCTCATATATGAGCTGCATGAAAGTGCTTGGTGCATTGGTTAGCCCAAAAGGCATAACTAACCACTCATATAATGCTTCTTTTATCTTGAAAGCAGTCTTCCACTCACCACCTTCTCTGATACAAATCTGATGGTGCCCACTCTTCAGATCTATCTTTGTGAAATACTCAGCCCCACTCAAACAGTCCATAATATCATCCATCCTTGGAAATAGAAATCTATATTTGACTATGATCTTGTTGATAGCATAAGAGTATATTCAAATCTTCCATTCTCCATTCTTCTTTGGTGCTAATAGGGCTAGTATGACACATGGACTTAGACTCTCTCGAATTAGGCCCTCTGTAAAAACTCATAAACTTATCTATTCAACTCTTCACTTCCTGCTACTATCATGCTATGCATTTCCTTGTTTAGAAAACTAGCTTCTAAAACCAAATCCATCTAATGACTAATCTTCCTCATTGGGGGCAATCCATCAGGTACATTATCTAATACAATATTAGAAAACTCTCCCAACATATCCGCAACTTCTATAGATACCTCCTCTACATCTTCTCTACTATCTTTTGGAATTATAACAAAACATATATGCTCATGCTTCATACCTTTGAGAAACTCTTTTCTATCAACAAAATAGATTTTGGCAGTACTACATACCTTATCTTCTTTATCCTCCAATGGCTTCAACTTATGCTTTACTCCATCATTGGTCAGAGTATAGGTATTTTCTAGCCCATCATGTACAACATCCTTGTCAAACTACCACAACCTACCCAACAACATATGACATATGTGCATAGGTATGATATCACATAGTACCTCATCCTAGTAGCTTCCAATCTTGAACTTTACTAAGCACTACTCATTGACCATGACCTTATGGTCATCTTGCACCCAAGCAATACAATATGGATGCAGGTGTTTCTATTTCTTTACCTTTAACTTTGTGACCATCATTTCTAACACTAGATTTTTAGTACTTCCACCATCAATGATCACATTGTAACACTTGTCTTCACATCTACACCTTGTGTGAAACTAGCTCCTTCTTTGATCAGGTTCATTCTGACTAATGAGGCTAATCATTGCCTCTATTTTATGATAATTTTAATACTCTATTTTAATACCACCAAGACATTAATGAACTTACGTTTATCTGAACTAATGATTAAAATCTAGAATAGAACCATTAACCCATGGGTAGATAGTATGTCATATTTAGCCAATTTTATATACATAATGCAATATTTCATATAATCATCAAAATGTATGTTCTAATATTTGGATTTGATTTTATTATGCTTATTTGAAAATATCTCTACATTATAAATAACCTGTTAGAAAGGGAAGTTGAAGATGGTCAGAAGCATTAAGGGAGAATGTTGAAGATGGCTGACAACATTAAAGGAGAAAATGTTAAGGTCCAGCCATAGTGGAGTGGAAGAAGTCATAACGGTAATGAAAGACAAGGTTGTTATCAAGGAGGAGCTATGAAGAATTGCTATATTTTCTCTGCATTCACTATTGCATCAAATTAGTTGCTCAGACTTTATTACTCATATTGTGAATTGTTTCCTTTTTTCTTTCTGAAAGATTTGTAGTTAGTTTGTTTTGCCTTCCTATTCTGAATAAGTGTCGATCCTCTATTTATAGGGATTAGATCAATGGTGTTAGGAGGTTATAAGAAAGTTTATAAAAATAAACTATTGACTCTTGCAGTGAGTTGTTCTTATAGTTTTATGTATCATTCTCATGTAAGAAATTTTTGGAACATAATGAAATAGCTCTTGGTTTACACTTTGTGTTAGTAGATTAGCAGAAGCTAACCAAGGGGGCCCACTTAGAAGGTGGATTAGATTAGAGTAGAACAAATTTATTTTCAGTGTTTCTAATATTGCAGGTAGAAGTTATAAGTTCCTTCCTGTAGCATCATACTTTGTGAGTGTTCCTATAGCATTTGCAAGAACAGTTATAGTGGATGAATTGAGTTGGAACACAAGTTAGTAGTTAATTATAATTCTAGAATTAGTTTTAGTGAAGAGTTAAGTGTGTTAGTTTCTTGTAGCACTAGTGTAAGTTCTTTCCTTTCATTTTACTTTCCTCCAGCATAAGCATAATGACTCATTAAGAAACCTAGTGCACATATTGTGCAGACTATTTCAAGTATACATCACTGGGTTGACAAATTAAATGCATCTCATGGTGGGAAAATAGTCCTTAGATTGAATATACTACTCCTAAGTATGGCCTTGAGCATGATTATTAGACACCTATTGTGAGGTAGATCATTTTTGGCACTATTTTCGGGGATGGTGTCAAGCTAGTAGCATTTTTGAGTCATAGTTCTTAGTTTACTTTTTTTTAAGAATTTGCAGTCCTAAAACTTTCTTCACTAGTGTGAAGAATTCAAGTGCATGCATTGAAGAGGAATACAACAAGATGAATATGGAAGATTTCTTCCATGGGAGTCTATTAATTTGAATGAAGACATTGAAGAACAAGAAGCCGAGTTGCCTTTTGAGGATTTAAGCCTTATTTTTCCTACAAAATCATCCTTAAGAGAAGAACCTATAGATATGAGTGGTCTTCAACCTTTTGTTGAAATTTTGGCTAGTTTCCTTAATAATACTACTCTGAATCCACCAGTTGTTAACAATCTAGTACCCAATGTTCCTTTAAAACAACAACCTCATAATCTAATACCTCAAGTAATAGCACAACCTACTTTTCCATCTCCTCTTCCAAGCCTCATAAATAATGCTACTCTCAAGAATATACTCATAGCTACTCTTCCAAAGTTCTATGGCCTTGCAACTGAAGACCCGAATACTTTCTTGTTTGAGTTTGACATACTTTGTCATAGCTTTAACTACAACATTGATGCCCATAAACTCAAGTTGTTTCTAGCAACACTAAAATAATTAGCTCTATGATGGTTCATGGGCTTAGGAGCTAATGCAACAAGAACTTGGGATGAAATGCAAACTCTATTTCTGGATAAATACAAAGAGTATTGCAAATCATCTGGTTCTAGAGGAGATCAAATCTTTAGGATATCACAAAAGGAGGAAGAAACATTGGAAGACTATGTTTCACATTTCTTGTATACACTGCAGAAGAACCCTAAGCATGTGTTGTTTGAGGATTTACAAAAGCTAGTCTTTTTGAGAGGTGTGCATGATAATTGTCTAGAAGCACTAGACTTGATGGTTAGAGGTGGTGTTTATCAATCTTCTTGGGATGAACTCAAGAAAATATATCAAAACTATTCAAGGCCAACTATGAAGAAAGGCCAAGGACCTTGTTCCACAGTCACTAAAGGAATCAGTTAGGGTATTTCAAAGCTTGAGATATCTAACTTATTGACAAATTTCAAGCAGGACATCATAAATGATGTCGCTACACATCTCGACACCATGAATACAAAGAAGAATCATGCAAAAATTGAATCACAATTGGTCGAGTACTATCCTCATTGCTGAAAAAAAAAGAAAGATTGCACATATAAACTAGTAGCCAACTTGGAGAACCAACATTTTCCATCTAAGTACATGAAGATAGATGGGGATAATGATCAAGTGTTCTTCATTGCTCAACATTGACCATGGGCCTCAAGACAAGGTATGCCTCAAGATCCTCTACAATTTTCAAATACTTATAATAATCAATGGCAAAACCAAAGCTATTAGAATCCCTCCTAGTACTCCCAAAATTGTTGGCCAAACCAGTATAATAACCAGTGACAAAACTAGTATAATCACCAGTGGCAAAACTAGCAAAATAATCAATGACAAAACCAATAGAACAATTGGCAACCACTATAGGGAAATTGGTAGTCTAATAACCAATGGAGGGGACCTTCACAATGGCCTAAAAAAATACTAGTAACCCACAACTATTGCCTCCAGTTCCACCTCCTACAATAATGCCACCTCCTGCAGCAACTAATGTTAACACTAAGCCAACTCAATTTCCTGCTCAGCCTTAGCCAAATCCAAAAAATGAGCAACCACAAAAGCAAATGTACACTACACATACTCATCAATCCCCTAAATATTCTTTAGAAGTATTTGATATAAATTTAAGTTTGGGTAAAAATTTGTCTACACTAGAATATCCTATTATAATGAAAGTTGCAGATACTCCTACAACACCCCTTCTAGAAGTGATACTGCCAAATATCAACCTACCAACTGATGTATCTAGCAAGACTATTGACCATACCATAGTGAATCCTCCTTTTCTACAAAGGCTAGATAAAGAGACATCTATACCCCTAAAGGAAGAGAAATTTGAAATTATTGAGCAACTAAAAAACATGTATGTTTAAATTCCTTTGTTTCAAGCTATCAAGGATGTCCCTCTTTATGGAAAGGCTATTAAGGAAGCATGTTTTAAGAAGCTTGGGTAGAAGAAAAAAGACCCTAAAATAGTTCATGTTGTTGGGCAACTAGAAGATATCATGTTAGGGAAGGTAGTGACACCAAAGTATTCAGACCTTGGTAGTCCAATGGTTAACTTGATCATAAATGGACAGGCTATGAAAAATGCATTAGTTGATCTTGGAGCAGCAATCAATGTAATGAGCAAAGATAAAATACATAGGTTATGCATGGAGGGTTTAAGGACAACTCTCATAGTGTTACAACTTACAAACAGTTCAACTGTCACTCCAAATGGTCTCATAGAAGATGTGGTAGTAACTTTAGATTCATGGGAATACCCTGCTAATTTTCTTATCCTATCACCCAAAGTCAAACTTTTTGGCTATCCCGTCATATTAGAAAGATCCTGGTTAGCCACTACTGATGCCAAAATTAGTTGTAGATCAGGCAATATGATAATTTCAAATGGTCAAAATATAAGGAAGTTAGAACTATATCCACCTGCCCAACACCAACCAGATTTGGAAGAACCTATTTGGCCAGATTTAGGAGATGAAGAAGAAGAAGTAGATTATGTAGCCCAGATCATGATGTTGCATAAAAAATATTTTCTAAAAATATAGGAAGAAGATGGTATAGTACAAAGCATTCTCACCAATGAGTGTGTAGTGGCCAAAGATATTGATGAAAGTTCTATCTTACAACTATGTACCTATGAAGATTGTGTTTACCCAAAAACTCTTGAAATAATTGACCAGCTATTGCCAAGAGAGATATCTACAGGACCAATACTAGAAGTGTCAATGGTAGAAGTAAAAACTACTATGGAACTTTCCCCTAGTCATAATCTTCATGTAAACAATAAGTTGTCCATACCCCAATTGGAATTGTTAACCAAGCTCCTCAATTAACATGAAATCACCTTTGCTTGGGATTATTAGGATATGGTAGGATTGAGTCCTAAACTTTGCACCCATAGGATATATATCAATGAAGAAAGCTTGCCACTCCGATAGCCTCAAAGGAGAATAAACCCAGCATTGTGTGAAATAGTTAAGATAGAGTTACAGAAATTGTTGGATGTTGGATTTATCTATCCAATCTCTAATAGTAAATGGGTATCACTTTTAGTTATTTTACCTAATAAAGGAGGGAAGTGGTAGATCTGTGTAGACTACAAAGAATTAAATAATGCCACAAAGAAAGATCACTTTCCTTTACCATTTATTGATCAAGTTTTGGATAATCTAGCTGGAAAGAAATACTTCTCATTTTTAGATGGATATAGTGGATACAACCAAATAAGAATTTCTCTAGAAGATCAGGAGAAGACCACATTTACATGTCCTTGGGGTACTTATGCTTATTTTGTATTACCATTTGGTTTATGTAATGTACCAGCTACTTTCCAGAGAGCTATAATCAACATCTTCACTAATAAATTACATGACTGCATAGAGATATACATGGATGACTTCACTAAATTTCATGTCACATTTGAGGAAGCTTTGAAAAACTTGGAGAAGGTACTCATCCAATGTGAAGAGCACAATCTATCTCTCAACACTGAGAAATGCTTCTTGATGATGCAGGAAGGAATAGTATTGGGACATTTTATGTCTAAAGTTGGAATCCAAGTAGACCCTACAAAAGTAGAGGTAATTCTCAAACTCCCCACTCCTACAAAATAGAAATACATCAGATCTTTTTTAGGACATTCTAGTTATTATAGAAGATTCATTAAGGATTTTAGCAAGATAACTAGTCCTCTTTATACTGTGCTTACCAAAGACGTTGAATTTACTTGGACAAAGGAATGTGACAACTCCTTTCAAAATCTTAAATCATTATTGACCACTGCACCAAGACTTAGGGGTCCTGATTGGACTTTTCCTTTTCACATACATACAAATGCTTCTAACTATGTCATAGGTGCAGTTATAGGACAAAAGTCCCAACATGTTGAAAATGCAATCTACTATATTAGCAAGAGCCTTCATGGACCAAAATTAAACTACATAGTGACTAAAAAAGAACTATTAGCAGTAGTTTATGCTCTAAAAATTTTTTTGCATTACATAACTGGCTATCCCTTATTTGTTCATACTAATCATGCAACAATTAAATACCTCATGAACAAACCTACCATATAGACAGGTTAGCAAGATGGCTACTATTGTTGCAAGAATTTGATATCACCATCATTGATAAGCCTGGGAGAGCCAATGTGGTAGTTGATTATCTATCAAGAATTCACCATGATCAAAATGAAACTACTCTGCTAGATGATGCATTTCTAGATGAGTATTTATTTCATATTGTTGTCCAAACTCCATGGTATGTAGACGTTGCTAACTACATTGTAGCTAATAAAATTCAAGCACATTTCTCTTACAAGGAAAAGAAGCTTGCTTGTAGAGAAAAGTTCCCATTTCTCTTGGATTGATAAGATCTTATTTTACACTAGACCTGATCAAGTTATGAGGAGATGTGTGAGAGATGATGAAACATATGACATTCTACATGTATGTCAGAAAAAACCATGCGAAGGACACTTTGCAGAAAAAAGAACAACATTGAAAATTTTAACAACTAGTTACTATTGGCCTACACATCACAAAGATGTAGCTAACTATAAAAATAAGTGTGATAAGTGTCAAAGGATGGGCAAACCAACAAGAACAGATGAAATGCTTCTCAATCCACAAATGGTGTTAACACCATTTGTTAAATGGGGCATGGACTTCATTGGTCCAATTGATCCTCCATCCAATGGGAAATCATATATCCTTGTGTGCACTGACAACCTGACAAAATGGGTTGAAATCAAAGCAATGAAGCATGTTCATGATCACAAAGTTGTAGAATTTTTGTATGAAGAAATCTTTACTCGCTATGATGTACCCAAATAACTTGTCACTAATCAAGGTGCTCAATTCACTTCTAACCTGATCACAGAACTTATGAAATAATATAATATCAGAAACCAAAAATCAAGCCCCTATTACTCTCAATCTAATGGATAAGAAGAAGTCAGAAATCAGGAGATAGAGGCCATCTTAAAAAAAATAGTTCCTTTGCACTAAAGCGATTGGAATAGTAGACTACTAGAAGCTATTTGGACCTACAAAACACAATGGAAGACTACTATAGGGTTCACACCATTTGAGTTATTGTATGGGAAATTAGCAATGCTCCCCATTGAATTTGAACATAAAACTTTAAGAACAACATTTGTAGTTGAACATTGAACTTCCTGTAGCATAGAGAGAACATCTTCTACATCTTAATTCTTTGGATGAACTGTGTAAGGCTGCTCTGGAACATGTCAAAATCACACAAAAGTGAAGGAAATAATGGCATGAATCCCACATTAAGAATAAACAATTTCAAATTGGTGACTGGCCAATCTTGTATGATTCCAGATTTAAAGATATGCCAAGAAAGCTATAAACACAATGGCTAGGTCCCTATGAAATAAACCATGTATTTCAAAATGGAGCCATCCAGATAAGTACCATTGATCCAGTGCATTTTACATTCTTAGTCAATGGCCATAGACTCAAGTATATAAATGGCCCCAAACAAAAGAGGACTTCCTGCAACAATTTCAACAGCCAACTTCAAATAAACAATAGGTAACACTTCTTGTAGTAGAAAGTGTTGACTTCCTACCTATAGCTCTTCAATACTAATTTCTTAGTGCATGCCCATAATAAAAACTTTATGCCCACATAAAGTTCAAAATTCTCCATTCACTTTCTAATTCCTTCTTTTCCAACTCATCTCATTTCTTTACCTACCACCCACCTAACTTCCACATCATCATTTTCCAATGCTTTCAATAAACACCACCAGTTTGCTAACATATGTTATCATTGTTGATGTATTTTCCACCACTTTTTTGGTACGTGCAATGATCAACTCATAGGTATAAGCTTTTCAATTTTTTTTCATTTATAGTACATAGATTTCGTTGCTTATATCTAGTACTGCATTATTTATATTATTGCGGTGTTATGCCAGTTCCATACCCTGTGTTAAGTATGATAGGTGTGGAAACTTGTCCATGTTTCATAGGGGGCATGAAAGGTTACTAAAACCCAATGACGTTCCTATTTATTCATTAAGTTTTTTAAAAATCTTTGCACTCCCTTTATTGGTTAAAACTTAGTTGCTATAAGTATGCAAGTATTTAGGCATTGTACCCTTATTCCTGAATGATTCCTCATTGTCAGGCTATGATGTGATCTAAATTTAATTTTCAAGTGAACCGAATTCAATTCTTGGAAACTTTTCACATATCTATGATTTAATCTCATTAAACTACATTATTATTGCTCATAACAAATGTTTATGACATTAATTAATAGAAAAGAGTGTGAAACATGAAAATGGGTTTGTAAAAAAGGAAAAAAAAGCCTAAATTTATAGGAGGGAAGAGAAAAATAGTGCAAATAGAACAAGGAGTGGAACTGTCAAGCAAAAATGGGTGGACAATTGTAGTGATGAGAACTGATGGAACATACTATTTTACTCTCAAATGTGGAGGTAGTGAGAAGATTTAATGCATGTGGCTGGTTAGGGTATTTCTTAAGTCTAACAATATTTGATGAAGAAGTGGCCACAAAATTTACCAAAACATTTAATGAGGGAGAAGCTACTGTATGGGGATTGACAATTGTTGCTATAGAAGAGTGAATAGTAGAAGTAACTGGGTTACCAACAGTTAGAGAACATTACCCTCACATGCATGATGCAAGATCAGCTAGGGCTCAATTCATCACACCAACTGATCCTCAATTGGATATAACGAAGCAGGGTTGCAAAAGGACGTCTCTTCTACTACCATACAATGAGTTGGTTATGCACATTATTAGGTACCTCACCTATGAAGGAAGATTTTCACATTTGCATGCACATCATTTTAAATTTCTTAGTTACATAAGGCACAATTATCCAATAAATTTTCCCAATTTCTTGTATAACATGTTATGCATTAGTGCTGAAGAAACCCAAAAGGAGAAGGAAAACTCTATCACCCATCATCCCTTGATCAAATTGCTTATAGAGAGGTCACTTAGGGATGCTTCTCCCATGTCATGGATAGAATTTTTCCAAGCTAAAACCCTACAACCTTAGGCTGCCCTTAATAACCAGCCCATTGATGAACCTACTGAGCAAAGCACTTAAGATGCTAAAGCTAGCAATGTGCAAGAGAATCTGCCCTTACCTATTCAAGAGACTAAAATACTTACCTCTACCAGAGCAAACAGAAAATATAAATTACAAAAAGAGACCTTGGCTTTGGTAGTAGAAAAACCAAACCCTCTAGTTACAAAGCAAAAGAAAACTAAGACAGGTCTTGTAATAGTCACTTCTACAATAGAGACACTGAAAGGAAGTAGTAGGAAGAAGGTTGTGATAACTGAGGAGAGCCCTATGAGAAGAAGTCATAGAATGAGGGGACAAACATCTAAAGTGTTAGTAGAAGCTCATTCTACTTCATCCAAACCATCCACTAAAAATCCCCAGTACAAATTGTTCCAGATGACTCTCCTCACCCTGAAACTTCAAACATTCCTAAAAATCATAATGAGGAATGTAGGGTTGAAGGAAATGAAAATCAAAATGATTCCCCAATAGGCCAATAGGCTACTCCAAGCTGTAAAGACTTTGGCCTAGTT
Source organism: Cupressus sempervirens (assembly GCA_028749045.1). NCBI lineage: Eukaryota > Viridiplantae > Streptophyta > Pinopsida > Cupressales > Cupressaceae > Cupressus > Cupressus sempervirens. Next base: position 111,185,124 of record CM053793.1, read on the forward strand.
CCCTACAAGCCCACATGGCTTACAAATTTCTTAGAGCAGTTGTGGAGGGAACAGAGGAAAAAGAAAAATAACTATGAAGAGGATAGTGGTCCCATTACCCTGCAAAAACTCCTTTTCCAATTGTATCGTAAACATACGCTTGATGTAGCCCTATGGAAAGAGGAGAGGAAGAAGATGAAGAAACTCATAGTGTCCTAAGGTGAGGAAATTACAGATTTAAAAGAGCAATTGGCAAACCACAAATAAAGGATGGATCATGCCCTCAAATTGGCTAACCAAGCACTTGCTTGTAGACCACAACCTCAGATTTATGCTATGTATTTAAAGGAACAATTCCTTTTATTTCAACTTATGCTAACCCTCAAGAACATAAATGTAGAATTTAAATCAGCTTAGGAATTCTATGGTTTATACGAGACTTTGCCATCCTAGTAGCAGAACTTGCTCTGTGAGTTATATGTGCACAATTTTATCATTCCAACAAAAACTCAATGGAATCCTTTACTCTACATAATGGATATACATATGAGGGCTTTGATGTCCTAGATACATAATGAAGCCAATTATGATAGAGAATTGAATAATTATAGAGATGAGGAAAGAACAGAGCCCCTATTATTAAGAGCTGAGAGCAATAAACTAGAAGAGATTTTTAGGGACTGGTTTAGATTGACTTATGGGGATAAAAACAAGGGGGTAAGAGATAGAATCTTCACTACTAGAACCAAGGTCTATGCAGAATATGAGAACCTACCTTACTTTACCTTTTAGAGAGCCACGGTTAGTGCTAAAAGTAGGTGGGCTAGATTACCTGAGACACTCAAAAGATCATAGCCACACAGTCCTATCAATTTAGAAGCTACTCTTTATTGAGTTCCAAAGTATATATAGTTGAGGAAACAGGCTAGGAAAAAATTGTGATGCCTACTCACAATGCAACCTCCAATGCTCATGTGGCCCCTATATGATGTTAATGCTGACAGACTTGACAAGCTGCATGAGGACAATAGAAGGGAAGTTTGGGAGAGAACACGAGGATTCTACTACACCTTCAAAAGTAGTAGGAGAGGAAGGATTGATGTTGAAGAATTCAAATCACTAACTAGGAAATGTAATGCTTCATGACAAGCATCAATTTACAAGGGGGCAGATGATGAGGCTAATTATTGCCTCTATTTTATGATAATTTTAATACTTTGTTTTAATACCACCAAGACATTTGTGAACTTATGTTTATTTGAACTGATGATTAAAATCTAGAATAGAACCATTAACCCATGGGTAGATAGTATGTCATATTTTGTCAATATTATATACATAATGCAGTATTTCATATAACCATAAAAATGTGTTCTAATATTTGGATTTGATTTGATTATGCTTATTTGCAAATATCTCTGCATTATAAATAACCTGCTAGAAAGGGAAGCTGAAGATGGTCAAAAGCATTTAAGGGAGAACATTGAAGATGGCTGATGACATTAAAGGAGAAAATGTTAAGGCCCAGCTATGATGGAGTGGAATAAGTCATAATGGTACCAAAAGACAAGGCCACTATCAAGGAGGAGCTATGAAGAATTGCTATATTTTCTCTGCATTCACTATTGTGACAAATTGGTTGCTCAGACTTTATTACTCATACCGTGAACTATTTCCTTTCTCTTTGACAGATTTGTAGTTAGTTTTTTTTGCTTTCCTATTTTGAATAAGTGTCGATCCCCTATTTATAGGGATTAGATCAATGGTGTTAGGAGGTTATAAGTTTATAAAAAGAAACTATTGACTCTTTTAGTGAGTTGTTCTTATAGTTTTATGTATTGTTCTCATGTAAGGAATTTTTGGAACATAATGAAATAGCTCTTGGTTTACACTCTGTGTTAGTATATTAGCAGAAGCTGACCAAGGGGGCCCACTTGGAAGGTGTATTAGATTAGAGTAGTATAGATTTGTTTTCAGTATGTCTAGTATTATAGGTAGAAGTTATAAGTTCCTTACTATAGCATCATACTTTATGAGTGTTCCTACAACGTTTGTAAGAATAGTTATAGTGGATGAATTGAGTTGGAACATAAGTTAGTATTTAATTATATTTCCAACATTAGTTTCAATGAAGAGTTAAGTGTGTTAGTTTCCTATAACACTAGTGTAGGTTCTTTCCTTTCATTTTACTTTCCTACAGCATAAGCATAATGACTCATTAAGAAACCTAGTGCACATATTGTGTTGACCATTTCAAGTATACGTCCCCAAGTTGACAAATTAAATGCACCTCATGGTGGGAAAATAGTCCTTAGACTAAATATACTATTCCTAAGTATTGCCTTGGGCATGATTATTGTACACCTATTGTGACGTGGATTAGTCACCACTTAACATGATATTTCTATTGACTAAGACTTCTCCTCTTTCTTCAACATCTTTTGAATGTGATGATTTGGCATCTTCATTAACATTTGTAACTCTAGCCTAGCATTTTGTTCTTCAATCTATCCTTCTTTAGCATTGGGAACATTCAAATGCTCTATGCCCTTCTTCTCTGTAGTGAAAACATTTCCCATGGAAGCCTCCTCTTCTAGATCCTTTTCCTCTACCTTTTCCTCTCCAATCTCTATTGTTCTAATCATGGAAATGATTGGAAATATTTCCCCTCTAGTTCTGATTACTAGTTTCAACCTCATCCTTGTTCTTCTAATCATCATTATGACCTCCATAAGATCATTCACCAGATCCTCCATTGTGACCTCTTCCACTATTCTTGTTGTGAAACTTCTTGCTTTGTTTCTCCTTAACTCTTAGGGAAAATTGGTATGCCTTCTCAATACTATTTATTCAAACTAGGCTCAACTCATCCTAAATACATGGCCTTAACCCATTAAGATAACAGGTCACTTTCTCCTTATTAGCTTCCACATGGCCGGTTCTAGTGAGATCTTGGTAGAACTCTTTAGTATACCCTTGAACAAATTTTTCTGCTTGCTTCAATCCTTACATTTTTTTCAAGAGATCAAGCTCATAATCCACAGTAATGAATTGTTGCTTCATTTTAGCTATCATTCAATCCCATCTAGTGATTTTGTCCTTTTCCTTTCTATTTTACTACAACTGAACCTCTTGCCACCAGATCTTTGCATGTCCCTTCAGTTTTGCCTTTGCAAACTTGACCCTATTAGGATCCTTAATATCTTCATACTCAAAGTATTCCTCTAGTTCATTGATCCAATCAATCAACTCCTCTAGGTTAAGATTTTCCAAAAATTTGGGAACCTCAAGCTTAGGTCTTTTTTCAATCTTAGAGATGGCCTTAAAAAGCCTCTCTTCCTCTAGGTCTAGAAGTACCTTTGGTTTGAAATTTTCTTCTTCTTTGTCCTCATCCTCCCTTTCATATTTTATGAAAAAATTTGTTCCTCTATGTATTTGTGCTTCTAATGCCTACATTTTTCTTTATAGGGCTCTAAAACCCTCAAGTGTAACACCTATAGCTCTTTTGCCATGCTCTCTTCATGGAGGCATTTTCATGCTTTCACTAAAACCCTAGTGCAAACTACCTCATAATCAATGATCTATCTACATGCTCAACCCAAACCATGATCCTGGTGTGAATTGCCTCACAGTTGTTGATCTATCCACACACTCAAGAATTCTAGATTTGATACCACTTGATGAAGGGTGCTCCCCTTAATACCATAAACCCATAACAGAAATAAAGAAACAATAGAAAATGAAAGAATAAAATATGGACTTCTTATTATCACTGCAAATGAAAAATTACAAAATTCACAAGTACAAAATGCTAACCCACATGCGTGCCTTCATTATAGTAATCTACATGACTAAGCTATAAACTACCACCCAGAGCTATTCTAGACAATGTTTAGAAATTTTCTTAAATAGGAAATTTTATGCCACATGGGAAGGTTCTAAACATTGAAACTTAATACCTAGGGCCAAAAGACCCTAACAATACATATAAAGTCTGCAAAATACATCTTTGACAATTATTTTAGACATTTTGGATAGCTCAAATTTGGAAGTCCATAACTATTGAACCATTGCTTTAATTATTTATTATAACCACTTTTTAGAAATGCCAACTATTGATATACAAGCTTGAAATTGCACAAGTGCCCTTTTGTCAAGTTTTTGGACCTCATCTGGGCACTCTAAGACCTCCAACAGTGAGCCCAAAGATTTTTTTGCAAATGTTTCCTCTGAAAATCCACAAGAACTTCTTTGATACTTAAGTTGGAGCAATCAAATTTTTATGGTAGGCTTATAACTCTAAAATGAGCCTTCATGTAGAAAATGTGAACATAAGCTCCCATAAATAGTAACCACCCTATCTACTAGTCCTTATTAAAATAGAAAAAGACTATAAAGAAAATATTTTTGGGTGATGCAAGGTTTCTCTTACACCCAGGATACTCTTGCATCAACTTATGTGACCCATTTAGGCCACAAATATTCCATGAAATAATCTTCATTTCTTTTTGTGAGAACATGCCTCTTGGATGGTAAGTTGGGTACCATATACTATATTCTTGTATGGTTCTTCCTCCCAAAATATGCTATCTTTTTTCCTACTTGCATATTTACCTTAGCTCCAACATTTGGCTTGCTCTTACTTATAGTTACTACCAGAGATACTGGCAATGGATCTCTATTACTTTTCTTTGGTTTCCTCTTGGAAACCATATTTCAACCCTCTTCATTAGAATTTTTTCCTCTTGCACATTGATCAACTAAGGGTTCCATATTCTTGACTATGGAGTCCTCACCACCTAAACCTTGTCTCTTTGATGTTCCCAAAACATTGCAAGGTGGTGCATCTTGAAAAGGATCCTTTGGGGTGATACTTTCCATAGAATCCATATTATTCTGGATTTCCTCATTACAAGGTTGTGTATCTTGAAAAGGCTCCTTTGGGGTGATACTTTCCATAGAATCCCTATAATTAAGAATTTCTCCACTTTCTAGGGAGAGATTCCCCACTAAGTTAGGGATAACTGAGTTGTTCTCTATATCTTATTGAAAAGAGTTAAAGGAGCCTTCCTCTTCTAGGTTTTCTGTCTTCCATAGCTCCTCCTTGTTTTCCCTTTTGGGATTGCCCTTACATGACATATCTTGATTTTCATCCACTTTGGGCTTTTACTTATCTCAAGTAAGGGATGATCATTCTTAACATCCTCCCTCCTCCCCAAATCTATGGAAGGATTTCCCTAGTTCTCCTTATTTCCCAATTCCTTTTTTTGGGCCTTGTTATCTTTTTCTTTTGTAACAAAGGAAGGGCATTGCTTTGCAACATGACCTGGTTTCTTACAAAGAATTAAAGAAAAGGGGACATTTAAAAAATCTAATTTATGAATGTGTTTACCAATATTGGAATGAATTTCAATAACCTTTGGCATATATTTATCTTGTTCCACCCCTACACTAATTCTAGCATATGCAACCCTTTTATAAGATGTCATGACCAAATCAATTGATGATAACATTCCAAAGGAGCTTGCTATGCCCTTAAAAATGTCTTCATACTATAATTCCACAATAGGTTCTAGAAACTTGACCCAAAGAAGGGCTTGGTGAAAAAAGAAACATTCAGATCTAGGTTACAAGACCATTTCTAAAGAGCTAGGGTGGCTTTACCTAGTACCTAGCGACCACTACAAAATATCTTTGTGAAATCCTCTTCAAATGAGAATGAAAAAGACAGGAATCCTTTTTCCATCATCTTGATTTCCACATCGCCCTTAAGATCCCATGTTTTCTTAGCAAAAAATCTAACAACATCAATATTAGGATGAGGGCCAACAAACTTTCCCACAAGCGTAGTTGACATTAGAACAATGTTATGATTGACAAGCTTATCTAGAATAAGAATAGAAAATTTTCCTTTCTCCATATCTGATAAATCTTTGATGTCTAGGAAACTAGACTTACCTATCAGTTTAACTCCAAAAAGGTTTGACCAAGGTTTTGAGAAAACACATTCATCTCAGGATCTAAGAAGATCTTTTGAGTTACCCCCTTTTTTGATATTCTCAATTGCCTTCCAAGGAATCTCTAAATCAACATTTTTCTTCAGGGAAAAATCCTTCCCTAGGTCTTTTTGAAAACCTTGTGGGGCCGAATCCACCTAACATTCCAATTCCTAACCAGATTCTCCATCAATTTAGGCTTCAACACCCTCCAAGATGCACACTCCCAACCCTACAACCTTTCCACCCATGCTCAAATTCAAATTTTCTGCTCCATCTCCTCCAATGTTTGTCATTATCTTCTTGTAAAATACCTCTTGACTTCCTTTTTTTTTTTTTTTATACCTTGTTTCTTAACCATTTCCTCAACCATTTTGGCAACTTTCTCTTTCTCCCACCAAGATACAATTGTTCTCTCACTTCACTAGATTTCTTTTTGTATGTCCCCCATCTAGGACATTCAATATCCCTCTTAGACTCTATTTTCTTGGCATAACCTTCCAATATTTCCTTACAAACCTCATAGCCTATTAAGTATATGAATATCTCTCTAGACTCTACTACCTCCATACAAGTATTCATCTATTTCTACCATAAAACATATAGAATCTTCATACATTTCAACCATAGAACTAGGAATCTTGAATCTTTATTTCATTTCCATTTGGAATGCTTTATTCATCCCAAATATCTTTGCTACAATTACATATTATGGTTCTCTTTTATAATGTTATGGACTCAAATCCATTACACATCTACCAGTTGTCCACTCAATATGTGGCATGTTGGGAAATTTGAGGAGTACCTGGAACAAAAGATAAATAAGTAGTGATTCAAATATGAAAGGTATATATTTGCATTGTTTAATCCTCTTAATATTCTCTAATAATCCTTGTCTCAAAATCTCACAAAAATTTACTTTCTATTTTCCAACTATCATCTTATAGGCTACATGAATAAAGCTAGTTGAAACTGAGTTTATTCTAGAACTATAGCTAACTCATCTTATATCCCATGGTTTTCCTAATTAGTCTAACATGAATTTTCTTAATGGTTTCCAACTTCATACCTCTTCTATCTCAAACTATTTTTGTGTTTTCTTTAAATTATTTCTTAGTTTATTTCTCTACTATAGGCACAATTCCCTCATTTCCCAGTACTTTTACCTTGTAGATTAGGTCATTTGTAATCATGGTTGGTTCATCTCCCATCCACATTATGTTGTAATAAATCCTACTTAGAATAATCCTTATCCATTTAGGTTGGTCAAATTCCTCATACAACATATAATGTGCGATGTTTCACCATCTCAAATTATCAAACCCTTCCTTAAATATTTTATCATTATTGTAAACCTTACCCAAGTCATAAAATATGCAATTGTCTCCTACTGAATCAAACTTATAGTGTATGTATGCTCTTATATATTCAACATGTAACACACTTTCTAGCATTTGTAGGTGGGGGTTTTTTGAAAACAATTTCCTCTCATCTTCCTCACCTAATTTCAATTTCTTTCTTGATTTGGATACTCTTCTTGTGAATACTGTAGTAGACAACTTGGTGGGTCTAGTTATGATAACTTAACCCTTCTTCTAGATTGACTCTTCTTCTTTAGATTTTGTTTCTTCTACTTCATCTTCTGCATCATCTTCTTCCACATCATCTCCTTTTCCTTCTATCAAAAAGACAGTAGAACTTGCTTGCCTTAGTTTTTCTATCATCTTCTTTCCTTTACTAATTATAAATGTTAACCTCATATCTTAGAAGCTTAACCCACACCACTCTAGGGTTGACTACTTCAATGTACACTTGTCATAGTCTACCATAAAACAAACATCAACCTTGTAATCTTCTACAAGTTTCTTTGAATTCTATATCTATTGTTCATATTTTATTTGAATGAATCAAAGTAATTGTCCATGATATTGACAAAATTCTCACCCATCTCTGCTATATATTCATTAATTTGATATAGTATAGGTACATCTTTTACATCTTTTCTCTATACGAATGAACCTTTTAAAGGGAAAAACTTTTGCAGAAAGAAGAATAAACAAGTCAAGAGAGAACCAAACTTACATAGATTGTTCTTTGAAGTTCTAGTGCTCTCCATGCTCTTATTGAACTAATTCAACATTAGCTCAACAAGGTCAAAGGACATGTTGTTCTTTACTACCTTTAGAGCTAGATCAAATGCCTCACATGACATGCTATTGAGATGATTAGAGGTATAGATCTTATCAGCTATCAAATGAATTCCAAATTTTAGCTCCATGTTAGTCATGTTGCTGATCTTCATACCTCTTCCATACCACTTGACAAGAGTTTTCTTTCTAGTTCTACCTAACTTAGGTTTTTGGTAGTCTTTGTTTTGTTAAACATTGGGAGCCTTTCATTTTCTTTGTTATTTGAATAGGCTGCTCCAACCATAGCTATCTATTGTGTACACAACTAAGAATAAACCTTATCCATTTTATCTGAAAGTCTTACGGCATATGTAGAATGTGTGTTAAACCCTTGGTCTCCAAATGTTGATGCTCAGGATTTAACACACCATTAACACATAACTTTTCCAGATTCTCATCTAGCTCTAGGGTTCCAATATCTTGTATCAAATAGTGAAAATGTGAATGAATACTATTAACAAGTAGTACCTTTGGTAGAATCTATAACTGAGCTCTAGTTAGATCAAGTGCTTCTACAATTGCCAAACCTAACTTGAGTTTGGTACCTTGCATTCAATTCCATGAACCAAAATCTTAGATCCTTGTATTGCATAAAAATGTAATAAATGAAATACACATTAAGCAACTAACATCTATTCCTACATGATTATGCAAACCTCAAAATATGCAAGATAACATGTAAACAAAGATAACATGAAATCACAATGACTCAAAATACTAATGCAAACCTCATGAAATCATCAAGTATAGATGATTTCATTGTTGTGGGATGTGGTTGCTCACAAATCCAGCAGCATAACAATGAGTTAGATAGTGCTTGTTGAAAATGAGGAGAGAGCTCTCCTTTTATAGGAAAAGAGATGAAATGGACGGTTGAGATTGAAGGCAAGATGAATGGCTAGGATCTCTCAGGATCAATGAGGTGTCCATGAGGTGGAGGCCAAGTAGACTCCATGTGGATTAGGGTTTTGACCATTCAAAGGGGGCAATATGCTCACACATGTGTGAGCAACCTTTGATGTGACATGTCTATGATAGGTGTAAGAGGGTTGGAGGTTCAAGGTTTCTCACACATGTGTGAGACACCTTTGAAAGTGATGGGTCAATGACATGTGTAAGAGGGTTGGAGGCTCAAGGTTTCTCACACATGTGTGAGACACCTTGGTTCACATGTGAAGGGGGAAAAATCTATAAGTGTGTAAGAGTCACATGTCACATGTGACTAAGGTTTGCTAATCCTTTGATTAGGATTATGCAAATGATTAAGGATGTAATTAGATGGGAAACTAGGATTAATTGGTGGATAAGTAGATTGACCTAGGTTAGAAGGATGGGTTAGGTTAGGGAAGTGAGGTTAGGTGAGGGTTAAAGTTAGGAGCCATGTGCTCAAATAGAATTAAATTTAATATTTAATTCCAAGTGGGATTAGGAAAGGGATTAATTAAGTAAATGAAGTACATAATTAAAGTGAATGGGTTAGCATGCAAGGGGAATAGGTTAGGATATAAATAAATCTTAGTTTATTTAAATTAAGAAAGGGTGAATATAATTAAATAAATGTAAATTTATTTAATTAAAGTTAGGGTAATTAAATAAATAATAAATATCTATTTAATTGGTCAAGTTAAGGGTATTTGGACAATTTTAGGTGTTTACAATCCTTTCCTAGTTTTTCTGATTGAAGACACCATGCTTGGTAGGGTTTATAAAAACATGAAAGTCTTACACAGATCACTTGGAATCATAGAAATATCCCTTTACAAATAGCTCTTTAAAAATTCACGGTGATAAATGAATTCAATTTCCTTCCTTTTAACATATTTTAATTTTTCAATCACCATAAATGCTTGGTATGATCTGTTATTTGGTGATAGATTTTTGTCCACTTGGTTTAATCTTAATGCTTGGTAGAGTCATTCATAGCTTAGTGTCCACACAATATTTTAGTGCATCCCAACCTTTCTTGGCAGGGTCTTGCAACCCAACCTAGTTTGGTAAGGTCTTGATTTTCTTGTAATAACTTAGTGACCCTTTTACATATTAAATGTTGATATGGATCTTTCCTTCTAGCTAGCTAAAAGTAATGTAAGATGTCTCCTTCAGAGTCTTAGTTCCAGTAATTTCTGTAGGAGATCAAGTTGAAATGCTTTACTCACCCAATTCTTGAGTGACATTTGCTTCAAGACTCAAACTTGCATTCTTAGAAGACTTTGGAATCCATTGCATTCTTTTCATCTTGAATATTTCTACTATTCATATGGTTCTTGGAAAGATGTCCAAGTTCTATAAAAATAAAACATCTTCTCACGGTGTCTCTTGTCCTCATGTGATGTTTCATACAATTTGCTCCAATGTGCCCAAATTCTCCACAGTAGTGGCATCTACACCATGTATTGTATTCCCATCCAAATATAGCTTTCACAATCTATTCTGCTGGTTTCAATATCTTATTTTTTCATTTAGAAGATTTGTGTCCATGCTTCTTGCACTTGTGACATTTACCTTCAAATTTAGGTTTCTCTTTGTATTCACTTGCTCTATGACCATGTTTATTGCAATTGTAACACTTTCCATTGAATTTTGCTTTACAGTTACTCCAACATTTTTTTGATGTATGATCTAACTTACAATAATGATTACAAGTAAGCCTTTGATTCTTTTGAGCTCCTTTATTGGACGATTCATCTTCTTCTATGTATCCTATTCCTACTTTGCCTCTCTATCTATATTGACTTTTCTCATTCAACTAATTCATGTCTACTTGAGATTTCATCATTCTCTCATTGGTTTTCTTTTTTAGTATTTAGATTATTTTGTAATCTTTCATTCTCTGATCTTACTGACTAAATTTCTTGTTCTCTTTTCATCTTTCTAACTTCTTCATGAAGATTACAATTCTTTTCCAATAGGTCTTTGATTGCCTCATTAGCTTCATTTAAATTTCTTTCTTGATATATATCTTTAATTCTTTCTTTAGTGTAGAGATTATCATTCATTTGTACAACAAGATCTTTTCTTCTTTTCAAGGATTGATAGAGTCGGCCCTTTTCTTTCTTTAGTTTCCCAATAGCCAACTCTGAATCCAACTTTTCATTGTCAATAGGCTTGTCTAACCTATATACCTCCATTGCATCTGATCTTTGCTCAAGCTATTAAACTTCTTCTTTGAGAACCACAATGTTTTGATACCAATTTTTGGAAATATAGGATAGGCTAGGTTATTGAGAGGGGAGGGTGAATCGGGAACATAAAAAACTTAATCTTATTACACCAAATAATCATTCATATATATTATGATCTAATTTTATGCATGAAAGATAGAAAGCATTAAAGCATTCAAAACATATTGACACAAGATAGAGTGACACAAAAACCTCCCAAATAGAAAGTAAAACTGGGGTGGGGATGATACCCACAAGCTTTAGTACTCTAGTATAAAGTTAGCTAGTTAAGGCTATAGTTGATCACTTCTAATGATCTTCCCTATTAGGAGCAATAAGGACCACTAGGTCCACCTTGTTAAAGGATTTACAAAACATACAATCAAGTATGCACTTGGTAAAGAGATTTATAAAAGAATGTTAAGTATACCTTGTGAAAGGATTTAACTAATATACCTCTTAGGATGAATCAATGGCTGATATCTAATCTACAACTTTGATTTTCTAGTTGAGATTCCTTTGAAGTGTAATGATCACCTTTTTGTGATAGATAAATCTTTTCTACTTCTTATACTACTTGTAGCCTTCTTAATTCACACTTCTACTCATATGATTGTTTTCTATATTCTATCTCATATATTTAGATGTGATAGAAAAAATTTCATATATACCAATCCAAATTACAAAGTCAGCTATAACATAAGTTTCACCAAAATACACAAAGTTAGCTCAACTGCTAGCACTCAAGTTCTGAAGACAAGCTTGATGAGGTTCTGATACATGACAACCATTATAAACACTTGACATTATCATGCTCTTGATAGAAATAGAATCTTGGTTCATACTAATCACTTCCAAGTAGTCTGAACTTGGTCAGCATTGGTGACTCGGTGAATACTATGAAACTCAACATATAAACTAAATCACTTGGTTGACACTACATGGCTCAGTCAACACTAACAGTATGAGCTTGGTATAAACTAAATCACTTGGTTGACACTTCCTGGCTTGGTCACACTAGATTCACATCATTGATACTATGAACTTGATAGACATTGGAGACCACGATTGACACTGTGCAACTTGGTTAATACTATGAAGCTTGATTTGCACTGTTACTTATCAACTTGGTAGATACTACTTAGTGTGAACTAAATATCAATTCTAGAGCTCGATAGAACTTCGATTACTTGGTTAACACTATAAAGTACAAGATAAGCTTGGTAGCTACTAACCATTTGACTACGTGTGAGTCACTAACAAACACACTTGATCATAATGTCAACATGATTATATTTTTTGCATTCACTATATCTATATCAATAACCATAACAATTGTATTAATAACTAGTAAAATATTTATCATTAAAGCTACCTCTACAATCTTTCTTCATGCGTCCAAATTTGTTACATCCAAAACATCTTCCATTGAATTATCTTCTTTGATCTCTAGGTTTCTCAAAGAGATTAGGTTCCTAATTGATCTAATCTGATGTTTGAATAGGATCTTGTTGCATATTATGTTCTTATGTGATCTTTGACTACTTTAATGATTCACCTTCAAGATAACCAATTGTTTTCATATCTCTTATAGGCCTTTGTGCCATGATCTTCTCATCAAGTTTATTTTTACTTGTATATAACTTCTCAATATGTTGCTTAGTTTTTGTAAGTTCTCCTTTTATCACACAATTGTGCTTCTCAAGTTTTGAAAACTTTAATTTAGAATCTTTAGGTTTAGATGTTACCTTGGTAATCTAGGATCTCATATCTGTATTCTTAGACCTTAAATATGTTTCACCTTTGCGCTCATCTAATATTAAACTCATCTTTAGTATTGTGATCTCTACTCATATCTTAAAATCTCATTATCCTTCTTAAGCTTGATAGTTGATTCAGAATCATTGATCTGCTCCAGTAATTCTTTCTTTTTCAATCTTTAACACTCAATTTATTCCTTTAACTTCTGAATGAAATTTTGTGCACCTCTTCGGTTGTTCTTTAGTTTGTTTGTTTCGTCATTAACTTGATCTAATTCATCAATATTTTCTTCTAGATTCTTCTACAAATCCATTGAATCCATAATGATCTCACTCAAGTTGTTAGAATCCTTCTAAGTAACTAAGCTTTGATACCAATTCTTAGAAATAGGAAATACTAAGAGGGATGAGGGAGTGTGAATTAGTATTCCATAAATAAATTTTTATCCAATTATAGATATCAATTACAAACCTTAAACTTGTATAGATGAGTAAATTTTTTTTAAAAAAAACAAGCATAACATAAGGAAACTCATAACATCATATTTTGTTAACTAGGGAAACTCTAGCCAAGGAAAATGTATCTTGTAAAATTTATTGACCTTTTTAGGAGTGTATTGCATACATATAGTGTATCTATCCTTGTTAGAGGACTAGGCCTTGTTAGAATCCCGAACTCTATTAGGAGTTATAAGTATAATACAAAGATCAAGCTCACTACTCATACAAAATTATACAACTTTGCAAGAAGTATAAATGAATACCAAACCCTTGATTGGGTTGATGTCTTCAATATATAATTAGTCCCTTGTAGTTCCTTAGATCAAAAAATTCATTCAACTATTATTCTATACAATAACCATTTAATTCATATGTATACAATACCAAGAAAGTGTGCATATAACAATTATATCATTACAATACCATTGCACACTTTGTTTAAACAAAAGTTCCTCTCCTTTGTGCTAACTATTTAAAATTTTATCCTTTATCTTCTACAAATATTTATAGATCTCAAAATTAAGACCTTCCATGTGAGGGTTAACATCTTAACCCTACCTTGTCAAGTTCTTGATTTGAAAAGTCAAATCAATTCCTTGACCAGAATGTCAATACTTTGCTAGCTACTATGTTCTTGTGATGTCAAACCTGGCACTAGAAGATTTAACAGTACATATGCAAATATCAATATAATGTCTAGTGGATTTAAAAACATCTTCTATGATGTCCAAAATAACTTCCTCTAAGTTCGCAAGATTATATCTTCTATTTGTAAAGCTCACCAAAGAAAATAGCCCGACTATGCATTGTATCTCTACTTCATACTTAGATAATTTCTTAAGTTACTTAATATTGAGCTTAACTCTTATCATCAATTACCTTAATATGTCATGATGTTTCCTTAAATGACCACTCATATCAACTTACCTTAATGAAATTGCTAACATGTTCTTCTAGGTTCTAAAATTCTTTATGAGGAAGCACTAGCTAATAAAAAATCAACATTATAAAAAATATTTCTTCATTTTTTAAAAATTTTTTTATTTGGTTTATTTATTTTTCATTTCATTGTTATATATTTGCTAAGTTTAATATTTTACTTATTGAAAGATCAAGCTACACCTATCAACTAGAAAAATTAATATATTGCTAGATATGCATGTAGAATGTAGAACATCAAGAGAACACCTAAACAGTTTAACAAAATATCTCAAAATTTGTTTCCTTTTAAATTGTAATCAATGCATAATACGCAACAATGAATTTGTTGAATAGCATTCACACACTTTCAAGAAAAAAAAGCACAATACAACCACTGAGTTTTTCTTCATTCTTGCCTCACAATTAAACTATTTATTTAGACCAAATTTAGTTACAAAATGTTGCATTCCCATTAGCTTATCTCTTCTCACGTTTAACCTAGACTACTATGGGTTGTATACTCTCTTATTCTCTTTTGGAATATCCACACACTTTTGAATTTTTTGGCACACCTTCACTCTTGATTACACCCTCTTATTTTGGGCTTTTAACACTCTCCATGCTTGTCTTCTTTATGCATAATTAATTCTTTGAATCCCAAATTTATTCCTCACCTCCATTTGGTATTATTAGCCTTCCTTTATTTTATCATTTCTTTATCTTCATCAAAGTCTATGTGTAGCCATCTTCCCTCCTTCTCTAAGGAATGACCCAACTTTTCCCTTATTTTCTTCTTCCCATGAGCCAACACATATTCACTATTCTATGGAGTCTTAGGAAGACTACACGTTGGGGCTTAAGCTCAATTTTTAAAGCAGAAAGTTATCTCATGAAATAAAAATGTTTGGCTATAAAATTATTTAGAATATTCTCCTTCAAAATAGGATTTCTTACATTTTAGTGCTACATACTTAAACAACTAAAAAAACAGCATAGGAGTGCTTTTTACTTGTCAAATAGTCAATTTTAGATTTTTCTTAAAATTACGTATCAAGGGGAAATACAGCTTTTGAACTTATTTTTAATGCACAAAGTATGGAAAACAAAGTTATAAAGTTATAAATTTATGAGACACCATCTTCTAAAATTTTGGAAATTAAATTTTTATGTTGAACTAAATTATAAAACTTATGGTACCACAAGCTTTAAAATATTTTTAAAATTAACAAGTAACTTAATCTCTATTTTTTAACAAGAGCTCTTTGGAGTGGAGTCCCTGCCTTATGATTTTTAGAAAGTAGATTTTATGAATTTGAATACTTAATTTACTTAATATAGAAAAAATATATAAATTTTGGATTTATAAATATCTATCTAAAATTTTATAACATAAAATGATATTTATAGATAAGAAAATGTACAATATATATTCAAATTGTTAAGAAATTAAAGATATTTAACAATTTAATTTGAAATGGCTAGATGATGCTATTATTAAATTACAAAATGCAAATATGATTATCAAATTAGAAGCAAAATTTATTATTAATAAAATTTAGTAATAATTAATAGATGATTATTTATTAATAGTTGTTGTTATTGAAGTAATTTAGAAATTGTATTTTATATTATTTTGAAATTATCATATATTCTAGTTATTTATGTAATTGGAGTTCAATAAATTCAAATTTGTGTATATTCAATAATAGGTCAAGATTTTATATGTAAAAAAGTATCAAAGACACATTTTAGATGTACTTAAATTAAAATATAAATTTGTTAACTAAATTTTACAATTTGATTAATTTTTCATTTACATACTCTTATCAATTTAATATTATTTAATCTAACCATAAAAAAAGTTACACATGAATCTTTAGAAGGATGACATACACCCTACTTAAAATCTTAAAGAGATAAGTCATACACACAAATCTAGAACTATCCTACATAGTTTTTAAATTGTGAAAGTGACAATAGAAATTTTAAAAAATTAATAAATAATAGATCTTCACCATCTCCAATGCTACAAGACTACAAAATATCAATATAAAACTACTATGGAATGTACATTTATAAACTTTTCTCATTTCTTTTAATAGTGTCCATTTTATCAATAGGATATAGTTGAATTGTTTCTCAAAAAACTATTTCCTAAATCAGACTTTAGTATCCACAATTTGTCAAAAAAAATGACAAAAAAAGATAAGATCCCATAGAGAAAAGACACATTGAATTAGATAGAACAACAAGCGGTAGACATTTTAGCAAGAGGGGCAACTCAACTTATGGAAAAGACCTTCAAAAATCAAATAGAAAATGCCCTGAACCCTTTCGCTAGATGCCTGAGGCAGTAGCCATTTGAAACGATTGCAAACATTCTAGAGATTTTTCCAATTATTAAAATGGTAAACAAGAGCATTACCAATCTCCATGTTCAATGCTTGTGCCTATGTGCTTGCACTATGTGGCAATAATACATTACATACACAAATAAAATGAAAACTGTAATAAATATTATTGTTAGTTCAATAAATATAGTTTTTATCAATGTAGATTTTTCTTCAGTTTAAAAAAAAAAAAAAAAAAAATTTTAACCCCTACCAAAAATGCCTCTACCCAATTAGGAAAAATAGATTATATGTAAAAAAAAAATTGTTTAAAAAATATCACCATCGAAACCTTAGAACTGTGAAATTTATTTTCCATGTCAATTAATGAAATAGAGGTCTAATGAAAACATTAGTTCCCTGGGACTAATAACCCCCTTCCGTAAGGCTCTAGCCTTAAACTTATTACTATTATAATAATTTAGAATAACTGAAAGGTGGGGTGGGGGTGGGGCTGAGTTAGTTATTGTTAGGTCCAAATGTACCAATTCAACTTTTAATCTCTTTGAACAACTTAAATAATCTTAGATACCCATTTAGTCTCTATAGCATATCATCAACAATTTAACATTTTAAACAATATCTTTACTCTCTATCTCTATATGTGCTGACTATTAGTAAATAAACTATTGTAAAAATATAGCATGCATGACAATAAAATCCACACATGAAAATAACACTTTGACACTAGGATTTAACGTGGAAACCCAATTTGGAAAAACCACCAAATAACATGCTACCAATTTTCCACTCTTCTGAAGTGATCTTAGTTAAGATCCAACCTTATTAAACATTATACACCACACTGTTAAATGTGACTGTGTTAAAGGATTTAATCATCCTATTAGGAGCTGTCTTTTTAGAGGACTTTAGAACATTCCTTTAGAATGTCACCTTGATTAAAGGATTTTGACTGATACAATGGTTAGAATGTAACAATAGGTTTGATATGTAAAGAACAACTCATTTTTTAAATTCATATCTCTATTCATTCATCTATCAGTTTATTGACAGGCATCCATTCACATTTCTATCATTGATCTTCTTGGCACCTCCTCAAGTAGTCACTCTTCACAAACTCTTCACACTTCATCCCTATTGTTCTCCTCTTCACACATTCTTCTTAAAAACTCCAATCAACCATGAAAAAACCTTGAAATTCATTCCTTATGCCACTTTAAATAGGTAATTTCAATCTTTTTCCACTTAAACATCCTGATTGATCTTAGGCTTGGGTTAGATTCATCAAATCCTTTCATCTTTTTGTTCTCCTTCTTCTTCTAGAAACTTTTGATCAAATCCTTTCCTTAATCACTTAGCAAAATCTCCTTGTGTATTAAATATTCCAACTTAATAATCCTTATCTTCCATGCACTTTGACTACTTCAAAATTCCATTTCTGTTGGCCTTAAATTCAAATCTTTCTCAAAGAGGAACTTTTTTTGTCACTCAACAATTACTATGTTCTTTTTCTTGGTCTTTATTGTGTAACTTGACACACACTATACGATCTCACTCAACATCAATATGCTTGCTCAACCATTACTACACTCAGATTCTATTAACACTTCTTAATACATTTGGTTGACAATAACTAGCACTCAACTTGAACTATTTGATTTGGCTTCTATATAAGTTCCTTAATCTTCTTCTTTATCTCCTTTCATTGACTGTGTAATGCTAACACTCAATCAAGCTTATCCTTATGAGCTTTTCCAACTCTAAGTTTCATCCAACTATCTTCTTTAATTCATTTATTGATTGAACAACACATTATCTTTTCAAGGACTAATCAAGTGCCCATTATATTTCCATGGTACTTTAAAAAAAAAATTTTATCAGTAAGAGGCTGAAGCCAAGATTAGTTATTATGTGTTGTGATTAATTATTATTATTTATTAAGCGTGAGTAGATTCAAACCCAAGACCTCTATGATAAGAGGCTCAATTTACCATTGTGTTATAGGCTCTTGCTTGTATTTCCACGGTACTTAACACATCTCAACTCAATCTTTTACTAGGTCATCTCATGATCTGTTATTTTCAAATCCTCTTCATCAATCAACTAATATAACACTCTAGACTATTTAAAATGCCTCTCTAATAGGTTTGACATTTTGTCTTACCAATAGGTTTGCCATCAATGACAACATAATAATTGCTATAATTACATTTATTTATTTTTGGATTCGATTGTGTAAATAATTTTACCATCATTATTTTGAATCAACGTACATGATCCATGACTAGGATGAAAGAGAGAAAGAGATGTAAAATAAATTTTATTTACATCTCTTTCTCTCTTTCATCGTGATGATGGACCACCAGGGATTTTTTAGTGGCTATTATTCACCAATTGGCTAATATGTCCTGATTGGGCTATAGAAATTGGCTAAAAACAACACCATATACTAGTTGACCGGTTCACCTAGATTTTATAAAATACTCATATAGTCGTCGGAACGTTCGCCACTATTATTACGTAATTTTAGTTTGGTAGTTGAGTTCTTCGCCCATATTTCTCTTTAATGTTTACTCTTATTTGCCACAGAATTAATTGAGTGTCTCTTTCGATGATCATCATTTGCCAAATTCCCATTTTCCTATGTGATTTGTTTTTATGAGTGACATTGTACTCCACAGACAAGTACAACTTACCTTGATATGTGTCAACATTCCGGTGACTACCTCGACAATTCTTCTTCCTTCAAGAAATGTTGGCCGAAATTAAACCTCAGCCATTGATCTTAGATCATCAGATGGTCTGAGTTCTCAAATAATACATTTAACATAATTACATTTCAAAACATAATTCACCATCAATATTAATAATTTTATTTAAAACAAAAATTATAATCACCATTATTTTATAAAAATTGTCTAAACTATTAAAAAATTCGCCACCAAATATCCATCGATTGACACATAATTCGCCAACACTATTAATTTTTTTTCACCCAAATGACATGTGATTCGCCACAATTTTATAAATTTTCGGAGGGGGGTTCCTTAAAGTTAAATCTTTACACAATCAAATCCAGAAATAAATCAATGGAATACAATGTATTGTGGAAATTTGATCTCTTTTATTGCTATAATTATTGTTTCTAACAATCTCCCTCTTTGGCATTGATGGAAACACTACACATAACACCAATCATACTTTACTCATTACCATACACTCCAAAAATATTCAATATCATACTATCATCTCCCTCTATTTTTGTGTTCTCTCTTTCTTTGTTTCATTTGGATTCTCATCTATGTAGTCTCACGATGCTCCCTTTATCAAGTAGTGCATATTATTCTCTGTATGAACATATGTATCCCTCTTGAGAATAATCATTCTCTCTAAATAAATTCCCTTTGATCTTACTCTCCCTCTTTATATCATGTTTCACATATTTCTCACTTTATGCATAGTACTCATGAATTCTCTCCCTCTTTCTTTGATCAATGTTGTATGATAATTCAATTCATGCTATCTTCACCCTCTTTGACAACAATGCCAAAGATATACCATAAATACCCATCTTCATGTCATTGCTTCGACTAATATAGAAATGTCATCTCAACATTAATCCTTTACATCTTCATCTACTCATAGTTCAATGTCTTCCTTCTCTTTTCATAGCTTTAGGAAGCTCCTAAAGTGTGGCCTCCCACATTAATATTTATGATATCCTAATTCAATACATTTGATGCAATGCAACATCTCTCTTATTTTTATTAAAGTAGGGGAATGAACCCTAACTGACCTCTTAGATAATCATAACCATACTTAGGTAGTGCCTTTGTCAATATGTTAGCTAATCATTCATTTTTATTCACATATTCCAAACTCACTTCTTTGTCTTGTACCAATATGCTTAGTATTAATTTTTAATCAATATGCTTAGTCTTCATATATATTAAGGGTTCTTTGATACGTTTATAGAACTTGTATTGTCATAAAATATCACAATAGGTTTAGTTACCTCTTCCTGCATACCTTTCAACAATTACTTCATCTATACAATGTTTAAATAATTAATTGTTGCAACAAAATAATCAGGCTCTCTTATAGATTGTGAAATACAATTATGCTTCTTGCTTGTCAAAGAAATCAATCTTTTACCCAAGAAAAATGATCTCTGCTTGTGCTCTTTTTGTCATCAACATTTCCTGCACAATCAACATAGACTTTCAACTCAAATTTTTTACTTCTCTTGTACCATAGTCCATAGTCTTTTGTTCCTTTCAGGTATCTCAATATCTTTATAACTATCATCATATAATTTTCTCTAGGATTAAAAATCAATTTGGCAAAAATACCAATAGCTAATGCAATGTCAGGTCTACTATGTACAATATATTGTAGTTTCCCAATCTTAGACTTGTATAAGGTTTGATTCACCTCAATGGAATCATCATTATTTGACAATTTGTGTCCAGTCACCACAGGTGTTCCAACTAGTCTCGAGTCTTCCATTCCAAAAGTTTTTAAAATTTCTTTGATATACTTAGATAAAGTGATGAAAATTCCTTTTTTTAGTTAATACAGTTACAATCCAACAAAGAACTTAATCTCTAAAAACATTGTCACTTCAAAATCCTTTTTTATTTGATTAGAAAATGACTTGCTGAATGAATCATTTCCTCTACAATGATGTCATCAACAAAAATTTCAGCTAGCAATATCTTGTTTTTAACTTCATTTATCAAATACAATTTACTATTGTCATTAGTTCTTGCAAAACCAATTTTCACAAAGTAATTTTACAACCTTTCATACCATGCTCTAGGAGCTTGCTATAAATCATATAAATCTTTGTGTAACTTACATACCACATTCCTTTTGTTTGGATCAACAAATCCTTGAAGTTGTTCATTGTAGACTTCTTCCTCTAGAATTCCATTTAGAAATTCAAATTTTATATCTATTTTCTACACTTTGAATCCTTTGTAAGCAAAATATGCAAGAAAAGTTCTCACCCCTTCCAACCTTGCAACTGGGGTAAAAATTTCACCATAGTCAACCCCTTCCTCTTGTGCATATCCCTTACAAACTAGTATTTCCTTATTACTTGTGACTTCACCCTTCTTATTTAGCTTGTCTCTGGATATCCACTTAGTTCCAATCTCATTTTTATCCTTTGTTCTAGGTATTTGTGTCTATGTCTTATTCTTCTCAATTTTCTAAATTTAATTATTCATTTCCTTGATCTAATATTCATTCTCAAAAGTATCTTTGACAAATTTAGGCTCAAACTCACATAATAAGGATGTATCATTCTTCAATATTCTTCTTCTCATAACTCCTAAATATTTATCTCCAAAAATCCAAGTTTAGGTCTTGGTTCGTCTTGTTGTTTTCCACTAGATTCTACATGTTCAACATTTTTTTCTCTATGGATGCAACTTGGTTTCCTCTATCTGTAGGTTGATAGTCACAATTTATGACTCAACTCCTATAGCCTAATGTTTGGTAGTATGCTAATGCTAAAAAAACCTCTATTGCAAAACCTTGGTAGTGCCTAGTTGTTGATGCTCGATAACCACCTTTTCTAGTTCAAGTAAGGTGCTAGGTTCACATTCATAGATATAGATAAAATTTCTATAATTTATAGGTTCTTTCTTACATTCTTCTTCATTTTGCTTTGCAATTTCATCAATTCTAAAATTTCCACTTTCCCCAATTTTGTTAGTGTTAGAATTCAAATACATGTAAGCTTTTCTTTTAGTAGAATAACCTATAAATATACCTTGATCACTTTTTGCATCAAGTTTACCTTTTCTTACATCTTCCTATGTGTTACATTTTCTTACAAACACTTTAAAATAATTCACATTTGATGCATATCCATAATAGAGTTCAAAAGGTGTTCTGTTTGTTCCTTTCATCACTTGAACTCGATTTAGAGTGTAGACTATAGTGCTAAGAACGTCTCTCCAACACTTTTGTCAAACATTGTTCTCTATTATTAGAGTTCTTGCACAAGTCATAATTAATCTATTCCTTCTCTCAACTATACCATTATGTGGTGGAGTCCTTGGTGCACTCATTTGCTTCTTGATTCTTTTGTCATTGAAAAATATGTTGAAATCATCTAAGATGAATTTTCCACCTTTGTTTGATCTCAAATATTTTAGACTCTTTCTTATTTCTTTCTCAACTTTATCTAAATACCACTTAAACATTTGAAATGCCTTAAATTTTTCTTTAAGAAACATTAAAATCATCATAGAAAACTCATCATTAAACAAAGTAAAGTATTTATCACCATAATAGCTCTATATTCCAAAAGGACCACATCTATATGAACCATTTCCAAAAGATCATCAAAAGAATAGGTCTTTCTCTTGAAACTAGACTTTGTCATTTTCATATCTTTGCAAACTAGACTAATGTGTAAACTAGAAATGTAAATAGACTAATGTATCAATGGCCTAGATATGTAAATAGAAAATATTATCATTCTTACCCATTTAAATTTTTTTTCACATCACTTATCTAGTTTTCTTAGTGTTGGTAATCCTCTAAGTCTTTTAATTTTACTAGTGCTTACCAAATTATCAAATTTCACATGATATAACCTCTTAGCAATAAGAAAACATCTTCACATGGTGCAGATAGACAAGTATCTTCAGATAGGTCTAGATAGAGCAACTTACCTCTAGTTTACACTCCACTTCCAAAAAATTCACCAATAGCATCATATATATTTTCTTTCTTGTGTTGGAAATAACCTCTATAGCCTAAAATTATCAATTGTGTCACACTTAACAAGTTATATTTCAAACCATCAACCCAATATGCATTATTACATTTGATCTTATCATTAAGTTTAATTGATCCTTTACACTTCACATAACATGGTGCATCAGTTCCAAACTTAATGCCAATTCCATTATAAGATTCTAGATAATCAAAATTACTTGTATGACCATTCATGTGCTATGAGAAACTAGTATCAATTATCCATCTATAATTTTTACTCACATGTGAGAGAAATATAATTTTCTCATCTTCTCCAAGATCATCTTTCATTGCAACATATACAACTTCTTCATCATGATCATCGAAATTACTATCAAAATCATCCTCTTCAATTGTAGCAAGATTTCTTGCCTTTATCCTTGTAGTCTCTTCTATCTTTTTTACCTCTGTTGTCTCTATCATATCTCCCTCCTTTGCACTTGAAGTCTTTCCTTTCCTCCTTGTCATCTCTTTTGGGACATCTGGGAGCAATATGACCAACTTTGTTATGTCTAAAATAGATAATAGGGAATTTACCTTTGTATTTTCCTTTTCCTCTAGGATGTCTCCTAACCAATAATGAATCATGTTCATCAAGGTCATCATTAGATCCACTGTCACTTTCTACATAGTTCCTCTTTTTCTTTTTCTTAGGTCCATCAAGGGTTAGTCATACTTTGAATGCGAATTCAACATTAGCAAGGGAATAATTATAAAAATTTGATAATTTAAATATAGCAAGTCTAGCAACTAGACTATCTAAGGCTAGATCATTACCATGCTTACACCTTAGTTCTTGAATTATAGATGCTATAATTGCATAGATAGGATGTAAATTCCTCAATACCTTACTTATCATAGTATTGTCATATATGATGCCTCCAGCTCCTCTAATGGCATTCACCTCTTCTTTGATTTAGCCACAATACTGTGCAATATTGTCACCTTCTTGCATTCTCATGTCATCAAATTTTTCTCTCAAATTTTTTTCCTTAGCTCTTAATAGATTCTTGGCTCCATGGATTTTTACCAACTTGTCCCACATTTCTTTGAAATAGTCCATTCCTTTGCATCATCAAATTTTGTATAACTTAGGATTGTTACAAGTTCAACCATCACTTGGTTGTGCTCCCGCTTCTCTTTCATTTCTTTGACTATCATAGGTCTAGGTACCTAAATGTATTCATTGTCAAAGTAGTAAAATGTGAAATCTCATCACCCTTTTCCATGGTGGGAATTTATCCTTGTTCAACTTAGGTATCTTTCTATTGTACATCTTGATCTTTAACTTGAAACCCTTTAAAGTTTCCTAACAACCACTAAAGTTGTGATACCAATTGTTATAATGATTTAGAATAACTAAGACAAGCACGGTAGTTAATCAATTATCCTTAGGTCCAAATCTACTATTTCAACTTTTAATCACTTCAACCAACTTAAATAATCTCAGATAGCCACTCGGTATCTATAACAAATCATTAGCAATTTAACATTTCATACAATATCTTAGCTCTTTGTCTCTATATGTATCATCTGTCAATAAATAAACTAATGTAAAATATAGCATTCATAAAAATAACACCCACAAATGAAAATAACACTTTGACACCAAGATCTAAGGTAGAAACCCAATTTCGGAAAAACCACCAAGTAACATGCTACCAATTTTTCACTCTTTTGAAGTTAGCTTGGTTAAGAACCAACCTTATCAAAGGTTATAAAACACACTGTTAAATGTGACCATGTTAAAGGACTTAATTACCCTATTAGGAGTGTCCTTATTAGAGAAATTTAGAACAATCCTTTAGAATGTCATCTCGATTAAAGGATTTAGAAAATGCCAGTTAGTTCAACCTTGACTAAAGAACTTTGAATGATATAATGGTTAGAATGTAACAAGAGGTTTGATATGTAAAGTATAACTCACTTTTCAAATTTAGATTTTCATTCACTCATCTATTGGTTCATTGACTAACCTCCATTCAGATCTTTGTCATTGATATGCTTAGCACCTCGTCAAGAAACTACGCTTCACAAACTCTTCACACTTTTCGTTCCTTATTCTACTCTTCACAACTTCTCCTTAAGATTAGAAATCAACCACAAAAGGAACTTGAAATTCATTCCTTATGTCTCCTTGAATAGGTTTTTTTTTTCCACTTAAACATCATCTTTAATCTAAGGGTTAGGCCAAATTCATCAAATCCTTCCATATTTATTTTCTCCTTCTTCTATAAACATCTTTGTTGATCTAAGGGTTAAGCCAGATTAATCAAATCCTTCAAAATTTTCTAATCCTTACCTTTTATCTCTTAACAAATTCTCCTTGTGCATTAAATATTCTAGGTCATCAATCCTTATCTTCCATGCACTTTGACTAATTCAAAATTCCATCTGTGTTAGCCTTAGATACAAATCTTTCTTAAACTATAACTTTTGTTATCACTTAGCGATCATGGTGTTCTTCTACTCTATCATTACTTTGTAACTTGACACATACTATACTATCTCACCTGGTATCAATAGGATCACTCATCCATTAGTATGCTTGGTTGCTATTAACACTTCTTTATAGATTTGGTAAAAAATAACTAGCACTTGGCTTGTGCTATTTCATTTGGCTTCTATATAAGTTTCGTAATCTTTTGCTTTAGCTCCTTCATTAGCTGTGCAATGTTGACACTCAGTCAAGCTTATCCTTATGACTTTTTCGACTCTAAGATTCATCCAACTATCTTCTTTACTTTATGTATTGATTGAACAACATTTTATCTTGTTAAGGACTAACTTATCAAGTACCCATTGTATTTCCATGATACTTAACACATATCAACTTAACCTTTCACTAGGTCATGTCATGATCTTTTTTTTCTAATCCTCCTGATCAATCAAATTATATGGCACTCTACATTATTAATAAAATGTCTCTCCACCAGGTTTAACATTAATAACAACACAACAATTACTCCAATTATAGTTTCCAACACTTACATGGGTATTAATTTTGTCTTTATAGGTATCCAAAACTCCTTTGTTTCGAGTTGATTATACTCTCTAATGCCCCTCTCAATATTCCCTATGTATTAGGAAATAATCCCCTCTCTTACTATGCAACTCCCAATCTTTCTTTTCCCTATTTTCTTACTAACATAAGCACTCAAATCTTAAAAATGGTTTCACAATTTAAATATATTTAAATTTTCTTCTACATTTAATCTAATTTTATTTTATCCACAATCTTCTTTAAACCAATAGTTGGTATCAAAGTTGGGAGAGGAAGCTTAGTGTTAAATAAATTCTCCACAAATTGAGCAATAATTTCCTAATTCATGAATGATATAGAAAAATGAATTATTAAGAGGTTCATAGGCCAAAACCTCAAATTGTTGAATGGAAGATTGAGTAAGAATCATTGTTAACCAAGTAATATCTCTTGTCTACATTATAATGAAAAACCAAAGGAAAAGTTTCAATGTCAAATTAATAGTGGGAGAAACTTGATCAAATGACAACGAGAACATGTTTTCTATAGTTTTCAAGCAATTTTTTATTCAATATTTTGACATAGAATAAAATAAAAGATATTTGGGATAAATTGTCTTTATTGTACATGATAACATCAACATCAAATGAGATAATCATTATGAAAAAGTTATACAATTTGAAAATGAAAGAGGATGGGGTTCTGTAAAGTCATCTTAGTAAGATTAATACTTTATTAATCAACTGGTTTTAGTGGAAATAACTCTAGATGATGAAACAAAATAAAATTTATTATTATGCTCATTACCAAATAGTTAGGAAGGGGTAGTAAAGGTAGTTATGACTTGTATCACTACAAAAAGTAAATTGAAATTTGATAAGGTTGTAGCCACAATTTCTAGAAATGACATGAAAAGGAAGGGTCAATCTCCTTCTTCTTGTGGTGTCTTAATAGTTGTAAGTATAGGAAAAAGGGTTAAGATTCAAGATAGAGATATAAATAAAGATCAAATAGGTCTAAATCTGCAAAATGATCTCAATGAAAAGGCATAAATAGTGCTTGTTGGTTTTATGGTAAATTTCAGTCATTCCAAGATTTTTTTTGTAATTACAAAAAGGCTCAAGACATGGTAAGAATTAAGGAATTAAATGTTGTAGATGATGATGTTTTGGTTTTATCAATAAGTGACTTGACTGCAAATTTTTAGGTCCTTGATTTTGGTGCCCTATTCCATACAACTTCGTGTCAAAATACTTTCACAAATTGTCAAGAAGGTACATTTGAAAAGTTTTTTCTTAGAGACAATTGAGAATGTGAGATTTTAGGAAATGGTGATGTTGCATTGTCACTAAATAATGGTAGTAAATTGATTTTGGAAGATGTTAAAAATATTCACACTCTTACAAGAAATTTTATTTTTATAAGTTAGATGTATGCTCTTAAATTTGAATTTTCTTTAGATTCTTGGAAAATTAAAAAAAGTTTTTTTTTTTTTTTAGGGAAATAAATTAGTAATTTTATATAATTTAGAGTGCAATGGTGAAGCAATAGTTTCAATGTCTCTTATAGATAGAATTCATGAACTTTTGAATCATAGTCTTGGTTATGTGAGTAAGAAGGGTATTGAAGATACACTTCAATGATGTTTTCTAATAGATTGTTTTGTTTGATATTAGTTAATTAGTTTGACTTTGCACCTTGAATGAGAAATAATATTTTAATAACAAAAAGGAAAAACTAAATCAATTTTGTTCTGAATTTTGTTAAGGTATATCTCCCTCAAAGTGATTTTCAATGAATTCATAGACTACTTTAATCCACATAAGCTTTTAACTAGAGACCTATCAAAGGAATTTATAAATATTCACCATATAGCCATATAATGAATACAAATAAAAGGAGATAAATACATACACACTTGAACCCACAAATTATAAATAATTTTTTAGTGTAACTAATTAAGTACTATTTACACTTTACTTAAGTTTACTTAGGTTAATGCATTATTAGTTGTCATGTAGACACTTAGGAGTATACGTAGTCATATGAGTTGTCTTCTTGACAACACAAGAGTTAGCAATTCATTTTAACACATGGTGTCTACAACACAAGAGTTTGCATACTCAACTGAGTTTTCATGTAGACAACATAGTTTTTTGCACTCCAATTGAGCACATGGTGTCTACAACATCTCTTTACAAGATACACCTATGTAAAGCTTATCCTTCATCATCACACAAACTCCTGTGCTCAATGGAGGATAATCCAATCTTGGTGAGCTTGTGCATAGTTGTGAGGCTTATCATTTTGCTAACTCATAGTCATTCTAGAGGCCTTTTTATACCGGCATTTCTAGTGTACATGCACATGAATTATTCATTCTCATATTGTTATTATGATCATACATCATTTGGTCCTCATTATGCTTTTTTCTTGAGCTTCTTGATCTTGGTGTCATTTTTTCCTAAGTAAAATTTATACATGGTATCAGAGCCATAGGAGTGTCATTTCATAGCCATTGGAGACCATTTTTGCTTCACCTCTCAGAGGACCATGATTTAGATCCAAAGTATCAGTAGTTATTGGGAGTCTCTAGAGAAAAGCAAACCTCACCATTACATTCAAAGTGTCGATTCAGTGAATTTAGACTGTAAATTTGCCTACCCTAGGCCATAGTCAAATTTGAGGCAAAATATTTTTACAAACAAGTTTGCAGAATTGGTATGATCATTTTAGATCTATGCATTTGATTTTTAGATTTTCAATTATTATTATTTTTTGAAATTTTTTGGCCTATTAGGCTTGTAGAGAGTGTTTATTGTAGGAAATTGGGTGGTTAAATTCTAGTGCATGTAGAATATTCGATGACATTGTTGGCATATTCTTCCACATAACTGACAGTTACAACAAATCGGTGATGATCTTTACAAGATATTTAATAGAATTCACTGATAAAATTACCCATGGTGGCTTCTCAACCAATTTGAAATCTATAGCTATTTTTTTTATAAAACCTTAAGTACCAAAATGGGGTGCATGTAGGATTAATCCCACACCACTCATCGACCTTTTTTAACCCCCACTGGCACCAACACTACCACCGATGATCACTTCTTGGCATCGCCCATCGCTACTAGCTTCCAACAATGGCTGTCGTCCATCGACCAAATGTTGGTCCCCCTTCAACACTATCAACTAAATCTGGCACCATAGACAACTCTCGCCTATGCCATGCTATATGCTATGTTAGTGGCCACCTCTACCACCACATTGATAATACATGTTAGCTCCTTAATCTACCACATCAATGACTATCACAACAACACATTAGTGCTAACTCAACCTGCAACTTGTACTTCCACATCATTGTAAAACCTGATCAGTCAAACTCCCATCCATTTCAACTATATAACATATCATCCTACACAATCAGTAGTGTTCATACAATCCATACTACCACATCAGCTAGCTAGCCTTTTTTCATTGATATCATTTTTTCACTATCTTAAATTTGACGACCATTTAACCATCACTAGTAGGTCAAATTACACTACCACAATGACCGTTTGGATGTAAAATTTAACTCAGTATTTTGCTAAGTAGACCCCTCACCATATTCAGTTTTGATTTGACAATCCAACTTTGGGAGGCCATATCTCAGTCATCTGAACTCCAAATCAAGTGCAATTATTTTTGATATTGGCTAGAAATTCTTGAATTTTTTAGTGCTACTATTTTTTAAAGTTTTGGTGTACTAATTTGTCAAAAAATTCATTTTTTGGTGATTGTACCTATCCAATCCTACATTTTGCAACTTCAAATACTCTGTCCAAGCTCATTTGGACACATTTTCAAGTTCCATTTTTTTTTGAAAGTGCATAATTTTCCATCTACTTTCTAGATCTGCAAACATATTATAGGTTTGTGTGGACAAAAACACCACTTTTAGAAATAGGTCCTTTTTTATATTGTATTGCTTTGATCAAACTTCAAAATTGTTGTACATTTGAGCTACAATGCTTAATACTAGAATTGAACTCCAAGAGGAGGTTGTAAATAGAAAAATTAGAAGTCTACTTAGGCCTAAATTGGCAAGTGGCTATTGTAAATGCACTAAGTATAAAGTGCCAAAATCATTCATTTTTTTTGGGGGGGAGGGGTGTTGATTTGAGTGAAAAAGGGGAGTATCTCTTGGTGTTGTGTTCCTCTTTTCTTGTTGTTATCTTTCTCTCCTTATATTATGGGAAATCTTAAGAGTCCAAAATTAATAGCACATAACTATGTGACATGGTCAGTTAAAAAATGGTGTGAATTGACGAATAAAGAAGTTTCTCAATATGTGGATGAATCTTTTCCTAAACCAAAAAGTGATCAAGTATCTCAACATGATATCAATGCTTGGGAAAAAATAGATAGGAAAGCCCTAGGACTCATTAAGTTAGGGGTTAATGATAATATTCTCTATTAGATCATAAAATATAATACATCCAAGGAAACTTGGGATGCCCTTAAAAATCTATATGGGGAAGTGAATAAAGAGGATGTCTACAAGATTGAAGATGAGATTATCTCCCTAGATCCTAAGAGCTTTGATTCTATATAGGATTTTATCATTAAGGTGAATGAATTGAGAACAAAACTTAATGATTTTGGTAGTCCCATTAAGGATGACAGGTTGATTTATCTCATTCATTATAAGCTTTCATCTGAATGCTCCACATTTGTCTCTTCTTTCAACACCACAAAGACTACCTTAGGGGATTCCTATAATAAAATCACTTTTGATGACTATGCTCAATTGTTAGAGGATAACAAGCTAAGTTGATAAGAATGGAGATTCTCAAGTCTTCAAATTCTAAGGCATTGGTGGCTAACAATGAGAGTTCTAAAAATTTAGCTAGTGAAAGTTCAAACAAAGGAAAGGGAAAAAAGAAGAAGTGGAAAGATAAAAAACAAGGGGACATAAAAAAGTTAACTCCAAAATCAAATCAACAACAAGACAAGTCTTCTCCTAATACCAACAAAAAGGGGGACAATAATTAGGAAAAGAAGAAGTGTGCCTATTGCAAAAGAACTAATCATGACGAACATCAATGTTATCACAAGTAGATTGATCAATTGAAAAACATCATGAAGAAACACAATTTTTTGTTGTCTAATGCTTATAAGGAGAAAGGGTCTTCATCTTCAAATTCTAAGAGCAAAGGGCAAGCTTTACTCACAAACACTATTAGTCAAGGAGAATGGATTATTAACTCAGGTGCCATACATCACATGGGTGCTTCAAAGATAGATTTTTCTTCCATGACACCTTCAAAGGTACCTCTCATCTTTGTAGGAGATGATACAAAAGTGGAAGTTGAAGGAAAAGGTGAAGCTGAGATGGAAAATGGAGCATTCAAGGATGTTCTCTATGTTCCTAATCTTACCTCCAGCTTTCTTTTAGTCTACCGAATCACTCACTATGGAGGTAGAAATAAGGTTGAATTTCTTCTAGATTTAGTGGTAGTGAAAAGAATGAAAGATGATTCTATGGTTGCAATAAGTGAAGCCAATCATGATTCAAGGCACAAGCCTTGTTAATGCATTCAGATATAGAAAGAAAACTGTTGCATGAGAGGTTTGGACATCTCAACTACAAATATCTTCAATAACTTAACAGCAAGAACATGGTTCATGGTCTACTTCAAAGTCTAGTTTTTAGATGGTGTTTGTTTAGGTTACACACTTGGAAAGCATCCAAAAAAAATGTTTGACAAGGGGAAGTCTTGGAGAGCACAATGTGTTCTTCACCTAGTTCATAGTGATGTGGTGGGCCCATTTTGAGTGCCATCATTTGGAAAGTCTCAATATGCACTCAACTTCATTGATAACTACTCTCACTATACTTGGGTATTCTTCATGGTGCATAAGAATGAAGTGTTTGAATGATTTCTTAGCTTCAAGGCTCAAGTAGAAAAGTAGTCAGAGAAAGCCATCAAAGTCCTTTGTAAAAATAATGGAGGGGAGTATGTGAAATCAAGACTTATAGCATTTTGTACTCAAGAGGGAATTGACCTTTAGCATTCAGTACCATATACACCATAGAAACATGGTGTTTCTGAAAGGAAGAATAGAACCCTCAAGGAGATGACCACTTGCATGTTACTACATAAGTCTCTTGATCAAGTTTTTTGGGCTAAAGTAATGAATTGTGCTAACTACATCTAGAATAGGAGTCCTCATAAAGATTTGGATGGTGTAACTCCTTTTGAAGCTTGGACTAGAAGGAAACCTTTTGTAAAGCACTTTAGAGTCTTTGGTTGTCCGTCATGGGCACAAATACCTCCACAAAAATGTAAGGAATTGAAACCTCAAAGTAAACCTTGCATCTTTGATGGTTATGTAGATGATCATAAAGCCTACAAATTCATGGATCTAGAGACACATGACATTTTATATGAGAGGAGTGTACATTTTGAAGAAAGTTGTCCCAGCTTCACGTCTTCAACTCCTCCTTCTTCTTGCTTCATTAAAGAGAGTAACAATAATGATAGTGACTTGGAAGCTATTCATGCACAACCCAAATAGAGGCATTTGACAAATAAGGTTGAGGATATTCCTTCTACTTCTACATTTTCTTCCACTAGATCTATATGGGCTCAGTAGACATTGGATGCAACAGGACCATTGGCAGGGAATCCTTTAGATACTAGGAGGATAAGATCACAACACAACTCACCCCCTCATGTTTATATTGCAGTTACTTCTGATCCTTAATTATTCAAAGAAGCTTCAAGTATTCTAGAATGAGATAGAGTAATGGAGGAATAATATACTTCTCTTATGGGAAACAAAACATGGGACTTAGTCTCTCTTCCTAACGGAATAAAATGGGTTCAATGTAAGTGGATCTATTGGACCAAGCTTGTAGTGGATGGAAGTGTTGATAAACATAAGGTTATACTTGTTGCAAAAGGATTCTTTGAGGTACCTAGCATTGAATACATTGAGAACTTTGCACCAGTTGCAAAAATAAATTCCATTTGTCTAACACTAGCTATAGTAGCATCTCAGAGATGGGTTGTTCATCAGATGGATGTGAAGACCACATTCTTGAATGGTAATCTTCATGAAGAGATTTATATGGAGCAGCCACAAGAATTCATTTAGGACTCTACCTTGGTTTTCAAATTGAGAAAGTCTATCTATGGACTAAAGCAAGCTCCAAGAGCTTGGTATGCCAAGATGGATTCTTTCCTTCTCTCAACAGGATTCACTAGATTTCATTCCGATCCAAATGTCTACATTCTTCAGCGATATGATTCTCATTTGCTACTTATGATTTATGTTGATGACTTGATCATTACAGGGAGTAAAACATCCATCATTGATAGTGTCAAGGTTATTTTGTAGGACAAATTTTTGATGACAGATTTGGATCTACTTTATTATTTCCTTGGTATCAAGATACATTAGTCTTCATTAGGGATCACATTATCACAACCGAAGTATGCTCTGGATCTACTTTCTTGATTTCACATGAGTGACTATAAGGCTACATCAACTCCATTTTTTTTAGGTGTTAACTTAGAAGAAAAGTATTCCACTGCACTTGTTGATGCTACTTTGTATAGATGGTTGGAAGTCTCATCTACTTGACACATACATGCCCTGACATATCCTTTGCAGTTGGCATGGTTTCTCACTTCATGTAGGAGCCACATGAACTTCACTAGAAAGCAACCAATCACATCCTTCACTATATCTAGGGTACACATATTTATGGGATATGCTATGTAGTTGGTAATGGACTATAGTTAGTGGGTTATATAGACTCAAACTATGCAAGTGATATTGATTCTCACAAATGTACTTCAGGATACATGTTTCATCTTGGCTCTAACCCAATTTTTTGGCAAAGTAAAAAGAAAAACACCATTACTCTTTCATCCACTGAGGTTGAGTATCAAGGAGCTATCAATCTAGCTACAAAAGCTATTTGCTTACAAGAAATTCTAAAGGAGTTTGGTTTTGACATACCTAGAATCATAGTCGTACATTGTGATAATCAGAGTGTCATTGTAATCTCAAAATATTTAGTGCAACATCAACAGACAAAATATACTGAGGTTCATATGCACTACATCAGAGAGCTAATTCATGAGTAGGTCATTGCATTGCAGTATTGTCCTATAGAGTAACAAATTGTAGACATCTTCAACAAGCCCTTCATTGAGGTCATGTATCTTCATTTTCAAGATCACTTAGGGGTATGGGATTTTTCACTAGGGGGGTCACATGACTCTTCTCTTCTTTATTGTACTTATCTCTCTTTTTAGGGGAGGGTTTTTCCCATGAGGTTTTTCCTCTTTCTCCATTTTTTAGAGGGATTGCATTGCATTATATTGCATCATTTGTACATGTGTATCTAACATGGCATAGTACTGGGACCCCTCATGCATTTTCATCATAGCTTTTGTGAGCTTAACTACATTCCCCTAAGTTGCACTCAAGGGGGTGTGTTAGTGTAACTAATTAATTACTATTTAGACTTTACTTAAGTTTACTTAGGTTAATGCATTATTAGTTGTCATGTAGACACCTAGGAGTATGTGTAGTCACATGAGTTGTCTTGTTGACAACACAAGAGTTAGCAACTCACTTTAGCACATGGTGTCTACAACATCTCTTTATTAGATACACCTATGTAAAGTTTATCCTCTCATCATTGCACAAACTCCTGTGCTCAATGGATGATAATCCACTCTTGGTGGACATGTACTTAGTTGTGAGGCTTATCATCTTGCTAACTCCTAGTCATTCTAGAGGCCTTTATATATAGGCACTTCTAGTGTACATGTACATGAATTATTCATTCTTATATTGTTATTATGATCATACATCATTTGGTCCTTGTTATGCTTTGTTCTTCAACTTCTTGATCTTGGTGTCATTTTTCCCTATGGCAAATTCTTACATGATTTACAAACAAAATCTGCTTGAAATTTTTGATTAAAATAGAACATATACCAAGCATACTTCAGCATGAAATCGAAAACCAAAAATCTTAACTCAAATGAATACACACAAAAATTTAGTTATGCTAACTCTTAGCACATAGATTAAAAGAAAGTTTGCAATGTCATCAACTTTATTCAAAGATCAAGTTATGATTTAAAATTCACCACCAAGTTATTTTGGTATATTTTCTTAGTATTTTAGAAAGTCTAGAGGGAAAAAATTTGAACCCTTTATCGATTGCATGATCAAATATATAGTCTACTATAAGTATTAATCAAAGTTTAAATATTTTTTTTCAAGATTAGATAACTCAAGTTGCATGAATCAAAAGTGAAACCTATATATTTGAGAATTATAAAAAGGAAACTATCCCACCTGCCAAGCTACTTATTCCTAAAACTACCTATCTATTCATATAATAAGTAGCTAAGCACTTTCAAATAGAATTCCCATCTCTTGTAGACTGAGGTGTCCAGTTTAGGGAGGTATGCATGCCTTTCTACTCCTTATACAATTTGAGAAACTCTTGTCTAGCCTAAGAGTTCAGGATGTTGATATGTGCAACCATCTTTTAACACCATACATCATTCTCCCTTTAATTTTCCTTAATCCTAAAGGTGTAGGGAGACACAATTTCTATGCACACATACAATAAGAACTCAATTTGGGACAATTTAGAAATGTCTTTGACCTACAAAATCTTAGCCCCTCTCACCTTATCTATTTTCTCCTTCAACTTCTAGAGTGTTGCACCCTCGTCATTATGAATGTTTTCATCACAACCTACATACTAGATTTGGTTGCAACTCAACTCTTCCAAAATGTCCTAAGTAGTTTCACTTGATTACCCACCCAACTTTTTATATTCAATCTTCCCTTATTTGAGCACAAAGTTCCTCTATTAAATGTTTTTTTCTTGCCAACATACGAGATATTTTCATCTAGCCCCTTTGAGGGTTTTTTGGCCAAGAACTTTGGGATGCCACATTTTTTCCCTTCTTGGATTTGTGAAATTATGTTCATCCATGTAGATTCCCCTTTTCCCATATTGATATATGTGAATTTAACTCCCTTGTAGCTACAATGATATCCTCATAGACCTTCCTAGATTTTGATATGAAATCCCTTCCTCATCACAATATCTGTTCTAACCATTTACCGAACATCCCAAGCACCATTCTTCCTTTTTGAAGCTAATAAATAATTTATTGACTCATAGGTGACTTAGGATAAAAATCTTGTATTTCCTAAGCAAGTGGCTATGGAGATGACCAAGAAATTGCACCTATTTATTCAATAATGGTCTTGAGCATTTGTTTCAATTTTTTCTTCTCTCTCATTATTACCTGACCTATTCAACACTTTTTCAAGTTAGGCATGAAAATGTGATTATCCATCTCTGTATTTTGAAAATAAGGTCCATGATCTATGTTTATAATATTTCATACTAGGTTCATCCATATCTCTATCCTTTAGTGGTTTATCTATTCTAGCTATCCACATAGGTTTGTCTAATAGTCATCATTCACTTTGGAAGTGTTCATGAGTTTCTTGGCCTTATATAATGTACCAAGGAATTTTCTTATCATGTTGTCTATTGGAAATATTCAATATATGATAGGTTACTAAGAGGGGAGGGGTGAATTAGTAACCTTAAATTCTTCTTTGAGTTAGTCACAAACCAATCTATGCTACTGTATACATTAATACTGAAAGATAAAACATTCATCACACAAAAGAACACAATATTTTGCTGACCCAAAAACCTTCCAAATAGAAAGTGAAACTAGGGTGGGGATGATACCCACATAACTTTAATACTGCAACATAAAGTTTGCTTGTTAAGGCTTACATTGACCACTTCTAGTGATCTGTCTTGTTAGGAGCACAAAGGACTACTAGGTCCATCTTGTTAGAGGATTTACAAACATACATTGAAGTATGCACTCGGTTAAGAGATTTGTACAAAGACTTTCAAGTCTACCTTCTTAGAGGATTTAGAAAACTGATTCACCTATTAAGGTGAAGTAGTGGATCTATTTAAAACTGATTGCTGATAAGATCCTTTATGCATTGATCACCTTATGTGATAGATATAACTTTTCTGCCTCTGTATTGACCTTGCTGTATCCTTTGAACTGCTATTGATAATCTTTTGCATATATTTCTCATTACTTCACTATTTATTCCATGCATGTGATATCTTACAATACCCCTTACATATATACCTTTCAAATTTACAAAATTGCAAGGTTGACCAAAACATAAGTGAACAAATACATTACAGAGTTCGCCCAATAATAAATAATTTGAGTTTATTGAATTGACTCGGTGACCTTCTGATACATGGCGTTCATTGCATTACTCATCATAGTCACACACTTGGTAGAAGTGAAGATTTAGTCCATACTAATCACTTGATGTAGTTCTGAACCTGGTGACCATTGGTGACTCGGTAGATGTAGTGTTACTCGGTAGATACTGAGTTTACCTTGCTTCACTTGGTAAACACTAATTCTTCCAATGCTCAGTTTACACAGAATTTGCATGACACAAACTTACATCTTGGTAGACATTATGAAGCTTGATAGGCACTATCTACTCTTTATATTGCCTATATTTTCTCGATAGCCACTGTCTACTCAGTGTAAACTATTGAACTCTTTCAAAGCTTGGTTAACACTGGAATGCTGAATGAGAGTAGAGAATTAAGTGTTGAGCTCAGTAGCTATACTAATATGGATAAGTGTTGTCACTAATGGAAATACTAACTTAATGCCAATAGTTGTCTAATGGAATGGATTCAAGTACAACTTACACCTCTTTTTTCTTATCGATTCCTCTAGCTATTTAGGGATAGAATTGGGGGTATTGATTTGTGGACTATATTGGCTTGGTTTAGGATTAATCAAACTCAAGGCATGATAAATTGATAGGAGAAATTTTGAAAATAGACTTGTCTCTCAAGGTATTAGGGATATTTCTCTTTCTAGGGTCTTTCCCAACTACTTCTTGGCCTTTTGGAGAGGAGAACTACCAGATCTCAAGACTTTGTACCTTTTTGTGTTGTTTTCTAGTTAGGAAACTCATGGCTCCCTTACTCACAATGCCTCCAAATCTATGTAGTGAAATTTTAGGATTGTGGAGGCTCCTTCCTAAGACTCAAGGAAATGTATTTAACTCCTTCAAATTATTTCTTGGCATTCTTCTCTTACCAATTTCACAAAATGGCTCCAAATGGCTTCTAGGTCTTTTATATCTCCAATTAGGCCTCCAAATCTAGTTTTGGTCCTCTAATTCACAAAAATCCTTAATGGACCCAAAAAAAAAGGGTTTCAAGACATTCTTTTCAACATTCTTGAGATTCACAAGGTCTTAGTGATTATTATGGATTGTAGATACCTAAACCCCAATATGAGGGTTTAAGGGTTTATTGTGTTTCACAAATCAAGAATGAGATTTGACTTCTACAACCTCATTGAATGGATTGGTAAAAACTTGTCCTTAAACACGGAAATTAGTCATTGATCCCTCTAACATATGCAAGAACAAAATTCAACTTTCTTGATCACCCCTACAAGTATTTCACCATGTCATTGTGATAACACCTAGTTGGGTAGTTACCAAACTCACCTAGGGCTTGCCAAAAAAATAGAAAACTACATCATTTCACCTCCTAAAAAAATTGAATAAATTAAAAAAGGTTTACTATTAACTCCCACAAGGCCATTAAATTTTAACCATGGAATTTGATTGTAGACCCCATTCTTCTCAGTGAGCCTACTTTAGGCCAAAGACTAGCAAGGTAAGAAGTTTTTTTTTGTCTTATCTATGCCAACTAAAAACTTCCTAATATATGTATAGAGTCAAAATAACATTCAAAATATCTACTAGAATCAAAAGAAATTGCAACCTAATGTATTGGAAAGAAAA
The DNA here is from genome assembly GCA_028749045.1 of Cupressus sempervirens. Taxonomy (NCBI): domain Eukaryota; kingdom Viridiplantae; phylum Streptophyta; class Pinopsida; order Cupressales; family Cupressaceae; genus Cupressus; species Cupressus sempervirens. The sequence continues at coordinate 111,224,678 of CM053793.1, forward strand.
TTGCCACTAATACACAAATGCATAGTCAAAATTGTTGAAGGTTGATTACTTTCCTTTCAAAATGTTAGCATCCAACCTTGCTAATTGGTTTGGAAAGGATTTAGTAGGCATATTAAAACTTCCTTAACTAATTTTTGGGCATGTAATCATCTGGATCCATATCCCAACAAAGTTACAATTCTTGCTCAAAAAGTTGTCAAAGTTACAAACTTGCAATTTGACAACTTTTTGATAATTTTTACAATTTCACCCAATGAATCATACCAAAGTGTGTAGAATATTTATAAATAAAATATTGAATCTATTTGGACCTCTCCCATGAAATTTTACTACCCCTAACCCTTGGTTTGACTTAGATCAATTTGACTAACATGTCAATTTTTGCTTCTATGATGCAATTTGAGCATTCTGTTACAAACTTTTGCATCTTGTTTTATGAAAATTCCATATAGGATTTGAATCACTAAACAGGATTCAACTAGACCCTTATTAGACCCTTATTACATGTACATAACCTAATTAGGGATTATACAACCAAAATTGTTAAGAACTATATTAAGTCCTAAGTGTTCATGTAGCATTATCCCCAACAAACAAAAACCCTTAAGGGATTGTGGGAGATATGAGAGTGAGATCAAATCCTTCTTGCTTGAAGTGAGTTTTAGATATCCAAGTCAACTCACTATTAGGTATACCTTTCTATTTAATGAGGTATTCCATGTAGGTCTTGGATTTGGTCTTCTTGCCCACTTTGCAACTCAAAAATTTCTTAGCTTGTGGAACTACATTAGGTGGCTTTGGAAACTTCTCAGAAAGTATTTAGAGATCCACATCCTTTGAAGTATTAGGTGGTGTAGTTACCTTAAAGGAAATTAGTTTTGTAATATTGAAAAGAGGAGACAATCCCATGTCACTAGGGAAATTCATCTTGTAAGAATTATTAACATTCTTGGCCAAAATTTGGCATGGACCTAGTCTCTTCATTATAACCTATGAGTTCCACCTTTTTACAGTCTTCCTTTGTTAGAATGCACCATGATGAACTCACCCATTTGGAATTGGATGTCTCTCCTTCTTTCATTAACTTTTTGTTTCATTTTAGTTGTATTGTTTATGAGGTTCTTCCTCACCATGTCATGTACTTCCTTCATTGTCAAAGAAAAGTCTTCAACAATGCCATTCCTATATGCACCTTGTCTTAACTCTTTGAGCTCACATATATATATGGGATGTACACCATATAAAACTTTAAAAGTACTTTTCCTTGTCCTATTTATGGTGTCATTATACACATATTCTTCCTATGACAAGATGTGGTCCCATGTTTGTTTATATTCCTTAGTGAGACATCTCAATGTATTAGCTAGTCCCTTTATTACTACCTCAATCTGCCCATCAATTTTAGGATGATAGATAGAGCCAAAATAAAGGTTAGTTCCCAACTTATGACATAATGTCTTTCAAGAGTGACTCATTAGCTTTGTGTCTCTATCTAACACATTCCTAAGGTGTAATCCATGAATCCTAACAACCTCCTTAAAGAAAAAAAATTCAATGGCACAAGCATCATGGGTGGTCTTACATGGCACAAGCATCATGGGTGGTCTTACATGGCACAAAGTGAACCATCTTGATAACCTATACACTATCACAAAAATAATATCAAATCCTTGCTCGCTCTTGGGTAAGCCAACTACAAAGTCCATTCTTAAGCATTCTCAAGGCCTCTATGAAAGGGAAGAGGTTGATTTAACCCCACATTAGTGGATACTCCCTTAGCCTTCTAAAAAATTACACATGTTTCAACATTCCTCTTCACATATTTACTCATTGTGGGCTAGTAGTAGAATCTTTATACTAAGTCCAAAGTCTTGTGTACACCAAAGTGTTCACTCATGGCTCCATTATGTTTTTCTTGAATTAGATTATCTTTGATGGAACCCTTTTGAACACACAATTACCACCCCTTAAATATAATTCCATCTTGCAAAGTAAAATTAGAAAATTCATGGTGGAAATGATTTTGGAATTCTAAACAAAGCTTTTATGGTTGTGAAAATTCATCATTGGTGGAATACATGTCCATAAGACTATCAATTCTAATGCTCCTTAGTTGTATTTCCTAAACTATTAGAAGCCTCTTTCTCAATGCATTTTCCACTTTATTGGAAACCCCCTTCTTATTCTTAATGGTAAAAGTATATGCCTAAATATACTCCACCCACTTCATGTGTTTGTGACTTAGTTTATCTTTGGGGTTTAGGAAACTCAGGGCTTGACTGTCAGTGTATACTACAAAATCCTTAGGTAATAAATAGTGTCATGACTTCTTAAGGGAATGAACTAGAGCATATAATTAAAAATCATAGGATAAGTACTTCCTTTTAGCTTCATTAAGTTTTTCACTGTAAAAATCTTATGGTCTCTCTTCTTGGCCTAGGATTGCTCCTATGGCTAGATTGCTAGCATCATACTCAATATTGATCATATTTCAAAGCTAGGTGTTGTGGTTTCACAATGCATGACCCATTTTTCCTAGAAATGGGGAACCTGTGCTTTATGTTTTAGGTTTTCAAATCCCTAGTCGGGGGTCCAAGTCTTTTTTAGGGTTTCATCTACTATTTTTGGTCAAAATTGGGTCCTGATTTGAAAACCCAAATTCTAAAAAATATCATTAGGGAGCATAAGTCATTTTCCAAAGAAAAGTGGTGCACTGGTGCACCTCCCCATGTGTGCTAGTGCACCAAATGACTAAGTAAAAGGCATCATCCCTTGGTGATGCGCAGCTATGCAACACAAAGGAGTGTACTGGGTTCTTGGTCCATAAAACCCTGAGACCCCCACCCTCTCCCCACTTTCTTTCTCTTCACTTTGAGCTCTGACTTGTAGCATTGTACCTCCTTAGGTGCACCTTCCCACCTTGCCTTCACCTACACTTACAAAAATAAACAATAATAAAATACTAAATATAGGTGCATAGTTGCACACCTTTTTTTCTTTGCGAAAACATTTAAAAGGCTTTAAAAACATTTAAAAACACTTATAAGTACCAATGTAAAAGTGTGCAGTTGTGCACCTAAGTAGGTGCATAGATGCACAACTTTGTACCTTTAAAAATCCCTTGAAGAGAATATAGGGTGCGCATTGGCACACCCCATGAGGTACACTAGTGCGTAACCTCATCTTTTAAAGCTTAAACAAAAAAGTGCATGTAACTCACCTTGGAGGTGTGCTAGGTCTGCTCTTTTTTGCACATTAGGGATAGAAAATTAGGGTTTTTGATGTTTTTTTAACTTTTAGGGGTTTTATTGTTTTTCTATGTTTGTATTAGGGCTTGAATTAATAAATTTTTCTTTGACTCTAGACTAATAGATATTATTTTTGTGTAGATTCAACGGCTTCTTCGTCATCGTCTCTTATTGAAAAGATGGTCCCAAAACCCATGGTGTTCAAGTTTCAAGGTGTTTTGACCAAGTCATGCTTTCAAGATGATTATTCAGAGATCTGGGACATCGAATTGGGTCAAACGAACTTGAGCACATTCTTGACATTGTGCAACAAACCCATTGAATGATCCCTGATGATATTCACTCTGATATGATCAGGAGTTGTTAGTGCAACATCACATCTACTATTAGTGAAATCTTCAAAATTGATCATGGCACTAGCAGAAAACTATGGTTTTGAAGAAAGGGTTGTGAGGAGCATAATTTGAGAGATCATCTTGGATCTCTAACCTAAGAATATATAGAAGGTGTTCCATCTTCTAAGAGCATGTAAGTTCATTAGATTGATCTATCACCAAGTGGAGAGATGGTACAGGGAACATGTAGAGGAAACCTCCAAGATCATCCAATCCTCATACCTCATTGAGAAGATTCATCTAGGGTGTAAAGCAGGAAAAGTGGACATGACAAGAGGATACATGATAGAAGGTATTGGATATTCTATCATACTATTGAGTAGATTCATGGGGTTTCTAGCATTAGGAGACTTGAACATCTGGGTGGTGCATTTTATTGAGACTATTAACATAATAGAGATGCCAATTAATTTGGCTTCCATTCTTAGTGAGAATTTGGAGGAGCAGCTAGTGGCAGATAAGAATAATCAAATTTTTTATATGACATCATATTTAGTATACTTGTTAGCTGCAAGGATGACAGATTATCTGAGATTGTTCAAGAAGGAAAATATGCAAGATGCAAATGCTTGGCTATATATAGTATATCCTTAGCTAGTGAAGAAAAAGCTTTCAAAAAATATCAAGGAATACAAGATAGTGAATGATGCTTTTATATTTGTAATAATCTGGTTCATAGAAGGGGATTATGCAAAGAGGATGTTAGAAGAGGTAGCTAGAAAGATATCAGAAGTTGGAGCCTACTACATCTAGTATCAAACATTCACCTACTTGAGGGTAGCAGGTACCACTATCAACCCCAAGAAGCTCCCTAGGTATCCAAGTGACAGACTTCTACTATTGGAGATAGCTTGACAACTCTTGATTGCATATGAAAAAGTTAGAGAGTAACATAAAATAACTTGGGGGTGTGGCCCATTACTATAGGACCATTCAGTGTGGATCAGAGACAAGATATTCCATGTTTTGAGTCTGAGTGGGATAATATCCTTTAGATGAATATAGTTCTCCTTGGCCCAATTTTGATAACATTGAAAGAGTATAATACTTGGCTGGAAGGACATTTAAGCATGAAGATGCAATTGAGGACCACTGGATAAACATAGTAGACAACTACAATATCTATATAAGGGATTATTGTAGGATGACTCTCTATCTGGCAAGGAGTGCTTTGAAGTTAAAATTTTTCCTTTAAAGGTTGTTCAATAAGATACTAAGGATGTCTTGGATCCATTATTCAATAGGGACAAGATTGGTGATTGACCAATTATGAATGCTGAGATTGATAAAGGAAAAAACTTAGACATTAATCATAAGGCCAGGCACATTATTAAACTAACAAAGGATTGGTTCAAAATACCTTTCAAGTTGGATCCAATTCCTCAAGTGGTAGTCTTTAACACTCAAGCCCACCTAGTAAGAGGTTGAGGAGCTTGTAGTGCATACATTTATAGCTCAGTCCCTAGTGAGGCTTGAAATAATTCACCAACTTGATAGAGAAGTTGGATATTATAGGGCTCAAAAGGGTAAAGGTAAGAGGAAGAGGAATTCTCCCAAACAAGTTAATCAAGAAGAGGGAGCCACTCAAGCACCACCATAGCCTGAGGTAGAAAATGTGGAAGCTACACAAGCCTAGGATAATCCTCAAGTACCACCAAATAAATAAGGGCAAGGAGAAGTGGAAATAGAAGTACAAGAAATACCTCCACTACAACAAGAGGTACAAACTTCCCCAGCTGCTCCTAAAAGATGAAAGATCAAGACTCTAGTCAAGAGGAGATAGAAGATCATTAGGAGAGTTATTCCCTTCCCATCAGTCCCAAAAGTTATCCTAGAAGAAGGAGAGGAAGAAGAAGATGATGAGGATGAAGAAGATAACCTTCCTTTGAACTAGAGGATTCATCTCGTAAGAGCCATGGAATCAGAATAGAGAAGAAGCTCTACAATCATATTGCCATCCATTCCTGAGTAGCCCATTTAGTCTACAACCTCTAGGGATGGAATGTAACAAGGGATATATGAGCATGATGTTGAGGGGACTGATGTCTTCAAGATTTTAGATTTTGATTTTATGTCAGTTGGTATTGAATTGGTGGGAGAAAAAATAAGAGATACTCTAGCTAATCAATCTCAATAGGAGGATTGGAGTTAGTTGCCACCTGAGCCACAAGGGCTTGAACTAGCTCCACTATCACCCATTCAAGTCACATTTTTTGTAAATAAAGGATTAGCTACTCTTGTCCCTCCAAATAATGAAGAAGGACAAGTCCAAGTAGAATAGTAGGAAGAGCCACAAAAAGTATTCATCAATAAAGTCTTAGAGGAAGGACAAATAAGTGAGCAACCTTAGTAAGCTTCCCAAGACACAAAGGTGAGGATTATGGACTGCATAGATATAGAGACCCATAGTGCAAATCTTTTATAGAATGAGAGGACTCTAGAAAGGGGAGATAAGGGGAAGAGTATAGCCAAGAAAACTCCTTCATCTTCAAAAAGAAAATTACCAATAGAGCATGTTCCAAGATGGCTAAGGAAAGAAGTCATTAGAAATAAGAGGCAGAAATTCACTACCAAGGAAGAGGATAGGATGGAATTGATCAAAGTTCTAAGGAAGCCTAAGCCACCAACAAAGGATGCACAAGCATTAGCCTTCATTATGAGTGATCAAAACCAGGGCTTATTTGCTCACATGGATAACCCTCCTCCAAATGAAGATGTTGAATAATTGACTCCAAGAGATTATCAGATCAAGGAGGTCATGCTTGGGAAATTTATGTTGGACATGGCTAAGTTAAATGAGACAACGAGAATAAAAGAAGTGCTTAAATACTTAGAACAGGATGGGGTAGAATTGATAACACTTTGGAAATAGAATGATATCTTAAAAGGATATCTAAGAAAAGTTATTAGTCCCTTAGATCCTAAACATCCCTAGGAAACTTTGAATGCAACATTGGAGAAAAGGGATAAGGAATCAGTGTAGTTAGATTCATTTTTGAGAGCTTGTCACTAATGGCAAGAAAGTTTTGAAGAGAAAGGTGTATAGATTATATAGGGAAATCTTAAGCTATTACATCATATGCAAAATAATGTAGATAAGCTTGTGGCCATTTTGAATCAAGATTTTGGTTTGATAGATGAAGTACATACCTAGGGCAAGGACTTGCAAGCACTACAGTTGATTAAGAGTCAAAGATAAAAAATGTTAATGGAGGTATATATAGTGGAGGAGTTAGATAAAATTAATGATTGGATAGAGAATATATTGGATTACAATAAAGTAATGGAAAAATTATATGCAAAGATTCAAAAGCTCAAGGATCAAGCCCAAGAGAAAATTTTGGAGGTAGAGAAACATTATAGTGATGCGTGTTAAGATATTTTTGAGGATGATGCAAGGGATAAATTGATAACTGTAGAGGTAGTAGTTGAGAAATTTTGGAATACTTTTGAAGAAGCTTCTAATGATGATGACATCAGACAAGCATTCATAATAGAAGAAGCATTATTAGATTTAGATGTAAAACTTAGATATTTTTTAGAGACTTGCATCGAGGTGGGAAACTATAGATAGAAAGTGAAGGACAAGTATGAGGCCTTAGATTTTTTGGATGCAACTCAAGTCACTGAGATCATCGATAAATTCAAAGGAAAACACCCAAACATAGCCATGGTATAAAGGGGAACACAACCCAAAAGCTAGAATTTTAATTTTGACACTTGCTGAAATTTTGTATTTTTTTGAACTTTCTTCTGAGGTGCATAGGTGCACCCTATTCACTAAGTGCACAGGTGTTCTTCTTAGAGGTTTTCCAAAAGTTTTGAGCAAATTAGAGGTGTGCTGATAGTTAACTGCTAGTTCTAAATTTAGATTTCCATGCATAAAAAACACATTCTGATGATAGTTTAACTCCTATAGACACCTACTAAAGATGGAGCTTCTATTTTTGGCACTTCCAAACACTCCCATATCTTCAAATGGATTTCTTCTTCTTATGTTCTCATGCTTTCTTTTCTTCAAGACATGTAAAGGCTCATGCATCCAATTAATGATATAAATTTGGATGGAGTCCTACTAAGCACTAGTTAGAGAGTTAGTTTGTACATAAATAGATTTTTTTTATTAGTTTAGAACCATATGTTTGCATAAAGATATCTCTCACTCTCAACACAAATTGAGGAGAATATTTCTTATAAATTGAGGAATATAATATGCATTCTTGGACACCATTATTTTGATGTAGTAATATATGCTATTGGTGCTCACATTTAGAGTGTAGTGATTCTTGCCTAAGTGTGTTATAATTTATGGATGTATGTTCATGGAATGTAATTGAGCCAATAGTTTTATTGTGTTATTTTGGTTGTGTGATCTTTTAATTTTGGTGTTCACTATGGTTTTACAAATTTCACTAACGTACTTAGCTTGAGAAGAGATCATCATATTGTTCCTGAATAGCGTTTTGTCTCACATGAGTGAACTTTCTGTGGCCTTGTGATTTGATGAAAAGGTAAACATCTTATGGTTACTAAATCCCCATCCAAAATTATATCAATGGAATTAAGGAAGCACTGCTCCTATTTTCATTGGTTACCCATTGATCTTTTCAATGGCTTAACTCATAGACGTGTTATTTTTGTGGCTTATGTCCATTGGGAATTTATTTTTCATGTTATTCACTTAAACTTCTTATTATCCTATCTTCGTTATTTGCTGTACTAACCACTTGGTTAATTTAGGAATTCATATAATTGTATTATTAGATAACATTCATTAGAAAATAGAAAATACAAAAAATATACTTCTTTTATGTGTTTTATTCTTTTGAAATAGCAAGCAGATTCTACATCTTATCTGAATTGTTTAATGAACCAACAAAAGTCTCCTTGTGAACATTCACTTTTATCTTCAACTGAGCAGATTCTAGTAGGTTGCAAGATCACCTAGAACCTTGGAGTTAATCCTAGATTGACTTTTCAAGAGGGAAGTTTGAAATGATTATTGTCATTAATCATCATGTAAAATGATAGCTCAATGCTAGGAATCATTAGTACTAATTGGGAACCTATCCTTTCCTTCAATGTCTCAATTCCCCTATTGGCTTTCACATTCTACATAAATTTAACTTTTATTCCACCTTTTATGGTGTCTAATAAGGGAGCATAAATTTCACCGACTTGTCTAATAAAATTCCTATAAAATTGGGATAACTAATGGAAATTCCTTACCTTAGTAGCTAACTTAGGAGCTGGCCAGGTTACTAAATTTTCACTTTGTTAGGATCCATTCTCAAATTCCTTTGGAAGATCACAAAAACCAAGTCAACTAGATCTTTTCTTCATGAAATCACACTTCTCCAAATTGATAGCTAACTTCTCATTATGCAATCTTTTCAAAAATAACTACAAATGTTCTAAATTATTTTCTTTTGTCCTATTGAAGATTAAGATATCATCAAGATATACAAAAACAAACTTACCCATATAGTTGTGTAGGACCTCATTCATCGGCCTCATGAATGTAGAGGGGGTATTTGTCAAACCAAAAGACATTACAAGCGACTCATATAACCTTTATGTTGTGATATGGAGCCTAATTAGACTCAGAGGTGTACTCGACATGGTTTTCTCCCCATATTATTTCTATGGGAGTTTGGGGCAGCTCCCCCAAGATGGGTTCAAGGGGCATCACCCCTATGGTTTCCTTGGGTAGCACCATAGATGTGCTCCCTTTCAAATTATAGGGTGTGGTCAAGGGATAACACCACCATGGGGGTTTTAGGGGCAACACCCTCAAAGCCAAAAAAGCCCTTATATTGTAAAAAACATTAGCTGCTATTTTTCTTATTGGATGATTTATTCTAGCCCTAGTTTTATAAGCAGCAAAAGGTAGTATAAAAATGCTTAGGGTTAGGGATTTCATAATATAATGTTGATTTTGTAGGGTTAGGGATTTCATAATATAATGTTGATATTGTAGCTTCTTGTAGCGATATTGAGCTATAAGGTATTGCAGATTGTAATCACTGGATAATAATGATATTGGACTTGTTGTTGCTAGACGTAGCCCAAGGATTGTGTGAACCACATTAAATCTTGGTGTCTTGAGTTCTCTTTTATGCCACATACTATTTTGTAGTATGGGTTATATTTTCATGTAATTATTATTTCTTTTTGAGGTTAATCCTAACAAGTGGTATTAGAGCTAGGCAGTCATCATTTTTTTAGCCAAACTATTTTAATTTTTTTTAGCTAGAACATCATCATTTTTTTCTTAGAATTTTTCTACAAGAAGGTCTCATGGTTGAGTGGGAGTCTCATAGTTGAGTGGGAGTGATAACAGACGAGGATAAGTTGAGGGTTGACAAGTTTAATGGGCAAAAGTTTTAATTATGGGAAATGAAAATGGAGGACTATCTCTATCAAAAGGATTTATGGAAGTCATTTGAAGAAAAACTAAAAGCTACAGAACTATGAAAAATGAAGAATGAGAGATTTTAGACAAAAGGCACTTGGAAGCATTCGATTATGCTTGGTACCATCAGTGATATTTAACATTATAAAAGTGAAGACGACAGAAAAGTTGATGGAACATTAACAAAATTGTATGAAAAACACTTTGCTTCACATAAGGTATTTCTCATGAAGCGTTAATTATTTAATATGAAAATGGTAGAAGGTGGATCTATTGTAGACCATTTAAATGAGCTTAATACTATTACTAGTCATTTTATCTTCTATGAGAATTGATTTTGATGGAGAAATTAGGACTCTCTTGATTTTGCATTCTTTGCCTGAAAGCTAGAATGGCTTGGTAATTCCTGTGAGTAATTCTATTTCTAGAACTAATACCCTAAAATATGATGATGTGATTGGTGTTATTTTGAATGAGGAAACTCATAGAAAAATGTTAGGTGGATCTACATCAAGAAGTTCTTACAACATACAAAGCAGAGGTAGAATGACTGGAAGAGGAAATGATTCCAAAAATTGTGGAAAATCAAGAGGAAAGTCAAAGGGGAAGAGGTCTCAATCCAAAGGACCAAGAGATTGTTGGTACTACGGTAAACCATGGACTAAGAAGAAAGATTTTTGGACTCAAAAGAATAATGAAGGAGATAAACCATAAGTGAACAAGGAGGAAAATGTGGTAATTAACAAATCTGAAGAGGATGTTTTTCTTTTGTCTTTAGAAAGTATTAATGATTCATAGGTTCTAGATTCTAGTGCTTTATTTCATGATACACCTCATAGAGGTTATTTTATTGATTATCTCCGAGGGGATTTTCCGCTTGTTTACTTCGGGGATAATGAACCCTGTAAAATTGGTGGAAAGAGAAAAGTTAAGATTAAGTTGTAGGATGGGAATAATTGGTTACTACATCATGTAAGATATGTTTCAAGGTTGAGTAGGAATTTAATTTCAGTAGGGAAATTAATTGATGAGGGTTGTATAGTTACTTTTAATGATAAAAATTGGAAGGTTTCAAAAGGTTCCCTTGTAGTAGAAAAAGGTGTGAAAGCAGGAACCTTATATCTTTGTACATGTCATATTGTTCCTTCTACATTTATTGTTTTAAAGAAAAATGAATATTCAGGAAGAGTTATTGAAATTGAGCAAGGAGAATATATGACTACTGTAGATTCTGATATAGTGCCATGGTGCCATAGACTTGGGAACATGAGTGAGAAAGATATGAAAGTACTTCATTCAAATAAAGTTTTACGAGGTGTAAAATGTGTTAATATGGATTTTTGTGAAAGTTGCGTGTATGGAAACCAAAAGCGAGTGAGTTTTGTGAAGACCAAGAAATAAAAGAAAAGTGAGAAATTAGAGCTTGTGCATAAACATGTATGTGGACTAGCTCAAGTATCTTCCCTTAGTGGCTCTCATTATTATGTTACATTTATTGATGATGCAACTATAAAAGTATGGGTCTATTTCCTTAGAAATCTAACGTATTTCAAACTTTGAAGAAATGGAAATGCTTGGTTGAAAATGAGATTGGAAAGAAATTAAATTGTCTAAGATATGATAATGGTGTGAGTATTGTATTTATGAATTTGAAGATTATTGATCCACTAATGGTATTTGTAGACATAAAACTATTCCAAGGACTCCATAGGAAAATGGAGTGGTTGAATGCATGAATAGGACTATAACAGAGCATGCATGAAGCATGAGGTTTCATGTAAGATTTCCCTTAAATATGTGACCAAAGTCTATCAATACTACTATATATTTGATTAATAGAGGCCCCTCTACTACTTTGTGATGTGTTATTCTAGAGGAAGCATGGATTGGTAAGAAGGTGAATTATTATTTTCTCAAAACCTTTAGTTGTGAAACATTTTCTCATATAGATTCTAAAAATAAAACCAAGCTAGAAGCTAAGTCAAAGAAATGTGTACTTTTTGCATATGGAATTAATGAATTTGGTTATATGCTTTGGGATTTTGAAAATCATAAAATTATCAGAGGCAACGATGTCATATTCAATCAGAAAGTATTGTATAGAGATCTGTTGTAGTAGCATGAGAAGAAAGAAGATGATTATGTAGTGCTAGATGATAATCCAAAAGTTTATGTTCCAGTAGTTCCTCATGATTTTTAACAACCACAACAACAAATACCATACACACTAGTGAATGTTAGATGATCAACAAGGCTAAGTAGACATCTAGAAAGATTTTCTTCCTCTTTGTATTTTATTATAATTACTGATGTTGGTGAACATGAATGTTATGATGAAGTTGTGCAAGTGGATACTAAGATTTAGTAGGAGTCTATAATGAAAGAAGAAATGGACTCTTTGCTGAAAAATCAGACATGAGAGTTATGCAAGTTGCCTGCAGGTAAATGGCTTTATAGAATAAATGGGTTTATAGGTTGAAAGAAGAGGATGGAGGTAAGAAAGGATTTAAAGCTAGGTTAGTGGTAAAAGTATTTGCACAGAAAAAAGACATTGATTTTGATGAGATATTCTCTTCTATTGTTAAAATGACTTCTATTCGCATTGTTTTAAGATACATTATGGCTACTAAAGATTTGCAATTGGAGTAGCTTGATGTTAAAAAAACCTTACTTCATGGTGATTTGGATGAAGAGATATATATGACACAACCATAGGGATTTAAGGTCAAAGGTAAGGAGACCTAGTGTGTAGATTGAAGAAAAGTTTATATGGCTTGAAGTAAGCACATCTGCATTGGTATCTAAAATTTGACAAGTTTATTTATGAGCATGGATATAGTAGGTGTCACTCAAATAATTGTGTCTATTTAAGAGGTTGGATGATGATAGCTACATTATTTTATGTTTATATGATAATGATATGCTTGTAGCTAGGTCTAACATGGATCACATTAAGGGGCTGAAATGCCAGTTAGCACATGCATTTGTTTTGAAGGATTTCGGGGCAAAAACACAAATCCTTGGTATGAAGATTTGAAGAGATAGGAAGAATAGGACATTGACATTATCTCAAGCTAACTATATTTTGAAGGTGTTGCAGTGTTTCTCTATGGAGAATTCTAAAGCCATCAACACACCTTTACTTGGTCATTTGAACTTGACTAAGGAGATGTGTCCCAAGACACAAGAAGAGGAAGATAAGATGTCTAAGGTACCTTATGCTTCAGCCATAGGAAGCTTGATGTATATTGCACATGCAGTGGGAGTTGTTAGTAGGTATATGAGTCATCCAAGAATTAAGCATTGGAATGCAATTAAATGGATTCCCAGATATCTGAGAGGAACATCCAGTAAGTGTTTACATTTTGGTGGTTTTACTACTAATTTACAAGGCTTTTTTGACTTAGATTTGGTAGGGGATATTGATACTAGGTGGAGTACTATAAGTTATGTATTTATTGTTGGTGGGGCAACAATGAGCTATGGCTTCTCAATTATAGAAGGTTAATGCTTTATCTACTATAGAGGTAGAGTATGTTGCTACTATAGAGGCAACTAAGGAGATGATATGGCTTTAGTTCTTCTTGAAGGAATTGGGACACTTTTAGAAGGATAATTATTTGTTTACATATAGTCAGAGTGTCATTCATATTGCAATGAATTTAGTTCTACATTTAAAGGCAAAACACATTTAGTTGCGGTACCATTTCATTTAATTAGTTTTGGATGATGGATAGTTAAAGCTAGAGAAGATACATATATATGACAATCTAACAATTATGTTTACAAAGGTAGTGACAAGGGAGAAGTTAAACTCATCTTCAGCTTTGGTTGGTCTTCTAGACTAAATAGAATAAAAAAACATCAGAGTCCAATGTGGTTTAATATATTCCAATCGGAGCTATAGGTTTAGCAGTACTATGATTAGTATCCAATTGGGAGATTATTGTGATTTGCATCCTAATCAGAATTAGAGTTTTATTTGATATGGTTTTCTCCCCATAACATTTCTATGGGGGTTTGGGGGTAGTGCCCCCATGATGAGGTCCTAGGGTAGCACCCTAGGTGCACTTGTCATAGTACAAGGTGGGTCAAGGGGTAATGCTTCTGTAGGGGTTTTTAGGGGTAGCACCCCCAAAGAAAAAAATGCCCATATATTGTTAAAGTCACCAGGTGCTATTTTTTCTTATTGGATGACTTATTCTAGCCCTAATTTTGTAAGTGGAAAAAGCTTGTATAAAAATACTTAGGGTTAGGTATTTCATAATGTAATGGTGATATTTTAGCTTATTGTAGTGGTATTGAGATGTAAGGGATTGCATATTGTAATCAATGGATAATAATAATATTGGACTTGTTGTTGGTGGATGTAGCCTAGGGATTGGGTGAACCATGTTAAATCTTGGTGTCTTGAGTTCTCTTTTATATGATCTACTATTTTCTGGTATTGGTTATATTTGCATGTAACTATTATTTCAATCTAAGGTTAATCCTAACACTTTCTATGGTTTTGAAAGTAGTTTTTCATTCATCGCACTCCTTGATCCTTATATGATGATAGCCCCACTTTTGTGATCAATTTTTGTGAAATATCTTGATCCTCCTGAATAGTCCATAAGGCCTTCTATCCTTGGTAAAGGGAACCTATAGTTTATAGTAATCTTGTTGATTGGTTTGGAATATGTACACAATCTCCATTTACCTCCTTTCTTGAGGGCTAAAATAGTTGGGACTGCACATGGAATTACACTCTTTCTATTCAATCCATGATCAAGTAATTCCTTGACTTTCTTAGCGATTTCCTCATTTTGTTGTGGATACATCTTATAAGATGCTTTATTTGGAAATTAATCACCTAGTATGAAATAAATTTAGTGACTTATGACCCTTTTTGGAGGTAAGGTGAATGTTTCCCATCACTAATTGTGTCCTTAAATTGGTCTAGGATCTCATGTACCTCTTGTGGTATAATCACCTTCTAATCTATCTTCTCCTCTATATGCTTGACTAGTATGGAATACCTCACTCCTCCTCCTCCTTGTAATATACATAAGAATTCCTTTTCATGTACTATTAACATGCTAGGACCTTTGGATTGACTCTCCTCTTCATCTAACAAAGACCACTTTTTTTAGGTGATTCCATCTTTTTTGAAGGAGCAGGCATTCTGCTTACCATCATGAATGGCTTCCCTATCAAATTACCATGGCCTTCCAAAAAAAAAGCTAGCATGCATCCATGGGTAGGACATCACACAACATCTTTTCTTTACACTTCAAAATTTTAAATTCTACCCAAGCTTTCTCATTCACTACCACATGTTGCCCCTTTTTCAACCAAGTTGCTTTGTAAGGATTGCTACCGGGTATTCTTTGCAAATTAAGTTTTGTCACTACCTCATTAGACACTATATTATCAATAGAACCATAATATATGATCACTTTGCATACCTTATTAAGTTTCTTGCACTTGATGCTAAAGAGGGCCCCTCTTTGGCTTGGCCCTCCTTAATTGGGTCTTTGATGAGGGTTCTTCGAAGCACAAAATTTTCTCCTGACTCCAAGTCCAATGACACTTCACCATGCTTGTTGCTACTTTCTTCCTTATATACTTGATCCCTTCTTAGGACATCTATAGGCTAGGTACCCATATTGGTTACAAGTGTAACACTTTATTATAGAAAAGTAAGGTGGTCATCTTCCTTGAATGTTTGATCTTCCCTATGAATTATTGCTTGATCCCTACCCCTTCTTTGTACACCTATAGAACTACTTTTCTAACTCTATTTAATACACTTGGCTTCTCCTTATGTTGTTGGCTTTGCAGTTCTACCCTCAAAAGTTCCCCTTTGTCCTCTTCAATCTTTACCTTTTTCTCTTCCTCTCAAATTTTACTAATCATTATTCTTCAATTTCTCTTCCAATTTGAGAGCTAACTGATAATATTTGTGGATAGTGTTGGGACTCCATTTTTTGATTTCTTTCTAGATATTTCACTTCAAGACATTGATGTACGTAGCTACTTTGATACGCTCAACCTCTTGTTCATTAGACCTCAAACATAGTTTTTGAAATTCCATAGTATAGGATGTCACATCATTATGTCTTTGTTTCAAGTTATGCCTCCTAGTATGAAATTGAACTTCAAAGTCTTCAGGAAGATAGGTTTCTCTTACCTTTTCCACCATACCCTTCCAACTAACTACATGGATTTTTCCTTCTTCGGTCATTTCATCCTGGATAAACTTCCACCAAGTCAATGATGGTCCTCTCATACCCACTTTTTCTACTTTCACCTTTTGGGCCTTTCTAATGTTTTCACATTAAAAGTAGTTATTTGTACCTTGAATCTATTCCATGTATTGATCTACAACCATCTTTATAGTAAATAGTGGCACTCCTTCAAGGTATTTACCACTTAAATCCTTGATAGCCTTGAGGAAAGGTTCCTCATTCAATATTGGATTAAGGATAGGTACCTCATCTTCCATAGATACCTGTTTGAGCTTCGCCTACTCTTCCTTCATAGTGACCTTGCTTGAAACTTCTTCAGTCTTGAAGGCTACTTCCCCAAGCTTAGCTTCCAAGGCTCCAATCTTGTCCTTCATCTCTTGGTTCTCATCTTCCTAATCTCACATGTTTGATTATTGCACCTATTAGAATGAACCAGTGGTTGATCTCCGATCTGCAACTTTGATTTGTTGAATGAGATTCCTTGAATTACAACAATAACCTTACTCTAACAAACAAGTCTCTACTTTTCCTTATACTTCTTGTAGCCTTCTTCAATTCACAATCATCTGCTTCTTACTTATTCACATACATATTTTTGGATATGATAAAATACATTACATATATACCAATCCACTTACTTACCTTCTTGAGTCGACTACAATACCAAATTCATAATTACTCAAAAAGTTGACCTATTGTTGTAACTTAGGTTTGAAGACAACTTAGCAATGTTCTAACACTCAAAAAAATATAGTTAACACTTGAAAAACTTTGGTAGTTGGTTGACATTGAAGCTTGGTCCATCCTAATCACTTCAAGTAGCAAGAACTAGGTTAGCACTGTATGACACAGTGAACACTGGAAACTCATTAGATAGTAAAATGCTCGATTGGCATTGCATGACTTAGTCAACACTAAGTTCATTCACATTGTTAACACTGTGAGCTTAGGAGACACTGATATACCTGGTTAACAATATAGAACTCAGTTAACAATAAGATCTTCATCACTTACACTAGAAGGCTTGGTAGACTTTGCTATGCTCAAGTGACACTGTAAATTTTCTCAAATGCTTGGTAGATACTATGAAGCTCATCATGAATTTTAGTTTGACTTATTAGCTTGGTAGCAATTGAAACACTTGGTTAGCACTACTAGAAGTATGGTAAGCTAGGTAGAAACTATAGAGCTCAGTATTAATGAAACCAACTCACTAAGTGTTAAGTCACTAATAAACAAATGATTTTACCATAAGGTAACCAATCTCCCCCTTTGGCATTAGTGACAAAAACACTTCTCCTACCAAAAATCTGAACTCTCAAAATTTCAAGTCAAAACTTCCCTTCTTAACAATATGGGTCTTCAACTTTTTTATGGTTGATATCTCATATTGGTAACCTCTTACTCTATTTTTTTTAATTTTTCAAAAAAAAATTGTGAACATATTTTCTACTATATGTACATGTGTTGTTTCCTTTCTTATTACAACTTCCCCATACTTATATCTCTCCCTCATACATATATCTGGAGTGTAATAATATTCTCCCCCTTTTAATATTAATGTGAAAGATGCAAAATATTTATAAGTTCATACCAAAATGTGACAAGAAATCACTGTATATCTTCAAAATGATTGTCATTGTCTTGTCCAAATTCTCTTGCAATACCTTTGATGCATGCAAGACTATTTGCATTTTAGCTAAAAGTTCCATAATATGATCAGCTATGGAGAAATTATTATAATGGAACCATGTCTTTGCAGGTGTAATATATTTTTTCATTGCATCCATTTTGGGAAGGATCATGCCTTGAATTTATGCAAGTGTGGCCCTTATTCTAGCTTCTTCCCTTAACAATTCTGCCTAAAGATTTGTCCAGTACTTGATCTTTACAAAATGTGCAAAAATACAACTAGGATCAAGTGAAAGTTGATGTTGTTACAAGCTAGAGTTGTTGCACCAAAAGATCAACTTGTCAATGCCTGATAGAACCAATAGACTTATAGAACATAGGAGGTGGTTAAGCCATGCCATGAATCCTGGAGGGGGGAACATTGGTAGTTAGTCCAACAATCCCCCCTTAGCATTAACCAAGGAGATTCAAACCTGTGACCAAGCTCTAATACCAGTTGTAACAAGCTACAATTTTTATTGCACTAGAAGATTGACTTGTCAATGCTTGATACAACCACTAGAATTATAGAATATAGGAGGTAGTTAAGCCATGTTACAAATCTTGAAGGGCAATGTTGGCAATTAGTCCAATAAATGTGCACTTTCCTTCATGTCCTCATCTATCTTGGATAGTTTATTCTTTATTTCCTTAGTAAATATAGATGTATCACTCAAATTAATAAACAAATAAACAACATTATTTACATAATTTTCAAGTGTATGAAAAATAGTAGATAATTCTACCAAGTCAATAGCTATCTTCTATGCTACCTACTACAAAACTTTAAATTCAAACTTCCTTTCTGCCCTCTACAGAAGTTTTTCTTATACATTTAGTTCCTCATTATACTTGTAAACAACTTCAACAAGTTGATCCAAAATTGGTTTTTTCTCATCAACTTCAATACTTAGTGCATCAATGAATATTCCTTTTCCTTTCTTCTCTGATCTTTTTTCTATTTAGCCCTCTTTTCCATATCTCAGCTAGGGTATCCATTTCTTTAGGGTGAGGTTAGAGGCATCCAAATTTGGAATAAAAATTTCCTTATCCAGATCAATTTCTTCTTCTTTAACCTTTTCTATTAGAATAGCAGAAGGAACAATTTATTTTCCTTTTCACTTGACTTTTATTGTTAGTTGAGGCTTAACCTCAACTAACATTGCACTTATTGTAGTCACAATTGGTATAAAAATAATAGTTGAAATAGTAGAAATAATAAAAATGTAGGAGTAACAATACTAATAGCAAGAATGCTTGAAATACCTTGTTGTAGCTTAGTAAATCCTAATGCTAGAATGATTAGAGCCTATTACTTGATAGATGAAGTGATAGAAACATCACTCATTAGCACTTGGTAATGCTACTCCAGAGATTGGTTGGGTTCTTGGTGATGTAGTTCTCATCCAACTTGATCAAAGCCTTCTTTGAGCTACGTTGCACTAAGGTTTTTCTCAAAGAATGAGGAAGAGAGGCCATGACCTCTATTGCTATCTTCTCTACATCAAAATCTTCAATACTCTATATTTCAGGAAGATTTCCTCCTATAGCTTCTTGATCCTCTTCCTCTTTATCATCATCTCTTCCTACATTTTTTTCCCATGTCATTTATTTCTACATCTGGTTCTTCGTCATCTTTGTCATCAATTTGCACAACTTGATCACTAGGCTTGTATAGCCCATTGATGTTCTTCCATGCAATAATGTTTACGTTTATAACAAATTCTATTTTTTTCAATAAAATCAAGAATGCATTGAGTCCAAGGATTAACTTTTTTTCATTCACCTTTAATGATTTCTTCACTTCCTTATTAGAAAGACTCAACATAAGTTGTGTACGAATTTTTTCTCTAATTCTTGGGAAACTTTCAATGTATTGTCCCATTGTGGTACAACTATCTCTAGTAAGTCATCAGGAACTTTTGATTTTAGTTCACTAGGGGAATACTTCCACCTAGCCATCTTTGCCACTAGGGCATCCTCAATATGTTTCTTCTCTTCCTTGGTCATGGTTTCATATTTCAAGAATTTAAAATCACTTGTGCCTCCACCTTCTGTGAAAAACTTTTGAATGTGATTTTCTCATCTTTTTCATCATTATCACCTAGTTTTAGTTTCTTTCTAGAATTTTTGAATATTCTTGTGAACATAGTAGGGGAAGACTTTGTAGGTTTGGCGATAGTGACATTGTCTTTCTTCTTGGGAGGCTCCTCCTCTTTAGGTTCTTCTTCCTCTGCATTATCTTCTTCTCCTTCTTCTTCCACTAGGTCATCTCATTTTCCTTCAATCAACATGAGAGAAGAACTTGATGATTTGGTGCTCTTTAGTATTTTCTCCTCTCTCTTTCTTCCTCTATTCAATTCTTGGGGAAGCTTGATTTCTAATTCAATTCAGACCTTTTCTTCCTCATAGGTGCCTTAGTGTCATCAATGTTGACCGCCAATAGTTTAACCCATGTCACTCTTGGCCTCACTTTTGGGATGTGGACCTTGTCATAGTCAACTAGAAAATAGATATCTTGCTCATAATATTCTACCAACTTCTTTGGTATTTTGTATCTACTTTGCATTTTCTGTTTAAAGGACTCAAAGTAGTTATCTATAATACTGTCAAAATTTTCACCCATCTCTGCCATGAATTAATTTATCTAATATCAACCTAGTATATCCTTTTAACACACCATAGTTCCTTTGGAAGGGAATTTTTTTTGCACAGGGAAAAATAAACATGTCAAAAGAGAACCAAACTTATAATGATTATCCTTGGAGATTCAAATTCTCTCCATGTTCTTTCTTAATTGGCTTAGTTACAGCTCGAGAAGGTCAAAGGATAGATTGTTCTTCACCACCTTGTATTCTAGGTCAAAAAACTCACATGAAATATTGTCCAAATAGATTGAGTAATATATCTTGTGTGTAATAACATGGATGCCAAACTTGATTTCCATGTTTAATCCATTCAACTTCATGTCTCTTCCATCCCACTTGACAAGAGTCTTCTTTGTCCATTCAACCTAACCTAGGGTTTTTTGTGGTATTTTCCTTGTTTAGCATTGGAAACCCTCTAATTTAATGTATCATCTTCTTCATAATCTAAATAGGGTGATCCAACCACAAATACATGTCGTTGACTCTACTCAAGATGAATTTGATTCATTTCCCTTGGAAATATCCAAGCATGTGCATGATGTGTGTTAACCCTTTGGTCTCTAAATGTTTGTACTAAAGTTTCAAAACACCATCAACACATAGCTCATTGTACACTTGGTTCATCTCCAGGGTTCCCAATTCTTATATAGAACAATGGTTAAATAATCAAATATCATATATAAGAAGTACTTTAGGAGGAATATGTGATTGCACTCTAGCAAAGCCAAGCACCTCTAAATTTTTTAGAATCAACTTGAATGAGGGAGCCTTGAAATCAACTCCTCAAATCAATATCTCCAAATCCTTTTTCACCTTGATGCTAGAAGATCCCATTCACTTGGTTAAACTTTGAACATAAAAGTAAGCTTCAAAAATTACTACTTCAAATTGCTCAAGGGCTCTAAAATTGCTCTTCTTTCTTAGCTCTAAAAATTTGTGGTGAACTAATTCAATCAATTTCCTTTATTTAATAAAAATTTGTCTTTATGATCACAATTAATGCTTCATATAAATGTTCACTTGGTGATAGGCTATCCTCCACTCAATTTAGTCTTTATTGATTGGAATACACCTTCAACTTGGTAAAGTCTCTTGATTCAATAAGAACTAACTGTAGGAACCTAAATTTGATTACACGGCTTTGGTAATCCTATTTAGTTATCTCTAAAGGCATCATTAATTAAATTTATATTTAATTAAATCCTTTGCCATCCCCTAGCTGATTAATTTAATTAATTATCTATAGTCCTAATTGATAAATCAAATAACCTATTATTTATCAATTAATCCTATTCTTCTATCTAATTCCAAAATCCTCATTTATCAAATAAATCTATTTGATAAATAAAACCCTCAAAACTAATAGCCCCTAACTTATCCCTAAACCCTCTTTTTAGCTTAATCCACCCCATCCACCCATACTAACCAAGCTTAGCCACTAACTCACCCACCCTCATGAATGCCATCCACTTGCAAATCTCTAACATCCCTAATCTAATCCTAAACCCAAGCCTAATCCACCCCCTAATGTTGTCACATTCCCTAAGCAAGCTTAAGACTTTCCTAAGCCAAGGAAAGTCAACAATATCAACTCCCTCCAAAATATCCCAACCACCCAACAATGAATGCTCTTACAAAAACCATAAAGACTCTTACAAGCTCTTACAAGCCATAATGAAGGGTCTTTATGAAGATATTATCCCTTGAGCCTCCTTGTTGACTCATCCATCCCCTCTCCTCCATCCACTCACCCTGTGACATGTGTCACTCCCTGATTGGTGCTAAACAAGCATAATCCATGTGCTCCCCTTTGAGTGCATCTTAGCCCTCCTTAAGCTTTCATCTTTCCTTGCATCTTAGCCCTCAAACCCTCAAGCCCTTAGCCTATAAATTGAATCCCCTGCCAATCCATTTCATCAAAATCTTGAAGCTAAAGTTATAATGCTAGTTTGTGAAACCAAAGCCCTTAACCATACCCTTATGATGCCAAATTGAGAGCTCACAAAGCTACCAATTTGCCATTTTTCATCTCCATTGAAGCTAGTTTTGAGAACCTTGAGCATACATACCAAATCTAAGCAAATAGACTCATCCCCAAAGCAGGTGACCATCCTCATTGAGAGAGCCATTCTATGGCTCATATTCTCATTTGAGGATTTCACTTTGTCTCTCATATATGTTATGGTTTTTATGCTAGTTAATGCTTTTTTTCTTTTAATAGATTAGTATTACTTGCTAACATATTTCTCATATACACTAACAATTCAGAGAGAACTTCAAACTTGGTAAAGTTACCACCACTTGCTTTGAACTGAGTACTTGGTAGAGTCACCAACTTGGCATCTGCATCCAAAATTAGGTTAGGGTATGCAACCTGACCTTTCTCAGTATAGTCTTGTGACCCAACCTTGCTTAATAAGGTCTTCAACTTCCATCTTCACTTGGTGATCCTTGTACATCCTAAATGTTGATATAAATCTTTTTCTTGTTAATTGGAATTGATATTAAATGTGTTCTTTTGGATCATAGTTCCAGTGATTTACATAGGTAACTAAGTTGAAATGGATGAATCACCCAACTCATTAACTTGGATGTCAATGATTTCAGGGCCTTGGCTTGCATTCTCTGGAGATTTTTGCACCCATTGCTGCCTCATTTATTTTCTATGTTGATCTTATTTTGGTTTTTAAATATGAGTGACAACACATTCAAGTCATAATCTCGTGAAATGATAGTGCAAGCTGAGTGCATAGAGAAATTCGAGCATAAGTTGTTAGATAATTCATACTGAGTAATATACTTAGTGTTGAGCACTAGTATGTGCCCAAAAAATGGTATGTGTTAAGTCACGCAAGTGCCAAGAAAGTCTATGCATTCCAACTGATTCAGGTGACAAGAAAATAATGTATGCCAAGCCATTCAAAAGTCAAGTGACAACATTAAAGATGTAGTGATGACTGAGCATCAGAGGCTTTAGGTGCCAAGTGAATAATTTTTGGCATAGTTATTTGTAATGACACAAACTTCTAGGTAAACCATTTTTGTGCTGATTTAATGATTATTTTGTGATTTTGGAAGATATATACAAATGTATATCATGAATCCCTATGTAATACACACAACTAATTAGAAAAAGTGATGTATTAAGTGACAATATGGATCAACCATAGCCGTTAATTCCTACCTAACCCTAGTCCAACTAATTCTTCTTAAGGAAGGAAAACCCTAAAGAGTTTACATGCATGTATGAGAGGATAAGGATGAATGCTAAGAGCAAAGGCAGAATTCATGGTGACTATATAAACTATGATAATGATATGAATTAAAGAATAAGTTATAGAGAACAAAGAAACGAAAAGAGAGGACAAAGGAGACATATTTGATAAGAACAATCAAGGATTCAATAGGAAAGAGAAGATCTTATATATAGAAGAAGAGTGCTAACTAGAGGATCATGTCATTGAATCATTCTAATAGGTGATATATAGAAAATCTACTAATAGAGTAGCCTTACCTTGCTTTGAGTTCTAAAAAAATCTTGTAAATATCTTAATTGAGTGCTTACTTTATTGTGACTTAATGTCCCTAACAAGGCACACTTTAAGTAGGGTATTAAAATTCTTTAACAAGGCAAGACTTAATAGTCTTTGTAGGCCTTTAATAAGGTAGACCTTTCATAGGGTAGATCATAGTTTATGATCAAACAATTATAACCTTAATTGGATACACTCTACAACTGTAGTAGTGAAGATTTGTGGGGGTCATCCCCACCCTAGTTTAACCTTCTTTATGGAGAGTTTTTGGGTAGCCAAATATCATGTGTCAGGTTTTATTTACTTTATGTTAGGTATGACATGCATGGATAGTTATTTTGGCTTACAT
The DNA here is from genome assembly GCA_028749045.1 of Cupressus sempervirens. Taxonomy (NCBI): domain Eukaryota; kingdom Viridiplantae; phylum Streptophyta; class Pinopsida; order Cupressales; family Cupressaceae; genus Cupressus; species Cupressus sempervirens. Next base: position 111,249,170 of record CM053793.1, read on the forward strand.
AGTTGATTATGAGATGGATGTATAGTGAATATGATTTGGTTAAAGCTTTGAAGTGTTGATTCACCTTCCCATTGTTATTTCCAACAATTGGTATTAGAGAATTGGTTCTCTTGAATGAAAGTTTGACAACTTTGGGGGAAAGACCTTAAAGATGGAACTCTACAGGTTGGAAAAGGTTATTGAAAACCACAAGATTGAAATATAACTTATCCTACATCAATTGAATGAAGCAAAAGATGAGTTGAAGCACTCATTGAAGAGAAGGAAAGAAATGGCTACTCAACATGTTGACACTCAATACAAAGAGGTTGACACCACTGGATTATTAATTGAAGGAAATTCTAGTGATTTTGTTGAAGCTATTGGAAATCTAATGGAAAAGAATATTTCCCTAACTAAAGAAGACATAAATCTAAAAAGGGAACAAGAAGCACAATCAATACTATTATGTGAGAAAACTATAAAGAAAAAGAAGGCTAAAGAAGAAATGGTCATTATTGAGAGGGACAAAAGAATATTAGATAATTGAATGGAAGAGAAGATATCATATGTGCAAAAGCTTGCTAACATGCAATTGGACACAATGAATCAATTTATGATTGCAAATCAAGAGCTAAATAGGAAATATATTGAGATTAAAACCTTCGAGACACAAAATTCCCTACTATAAAGTGAATTGAAAGCAAAAAGAGAGAAGCTTAACAAGCCTACTTAAGCCATAAAGTTTTTTAAAAAATTGATGGAGTCACCAAGACCTAACAATGATACTACTAGATTGGGATACAACTCTACTAAAGAAGGAGAATCATTCAACAGTGGTGTATAAAGGAGTAACATAGGTAAGAATAGTAAGCCCACTTGTCATAATTTTAGAAAATTATGTCATACAGTTAATGTCTGCAAGAGAAAAACTTTCAATCAAAGCCCTAAGAAGAAATCAAATGTAACTGCTACAACTACAATAGGCAAGGACATTAGACGCATGAATGGATGGCCAAGACTATGAACATACAAAGATTTGAAGGCTACTGTTAGCTATCAAAAATATGGAAAAATCCAATCATAAATGGTCATCAAAAAAGAAGTCAAGGTAAACCATTATGGAAATTCATATGATTGGGATTACAACACAAGATATAGTTATCACTATTGTCAAGAATATGGTCATGTTCCTAAAAAGTACATTAGAACACATTTAAGAGGAAATTACAATAGATGGTTAAGCGTGAATACATGCTTTAGTTGTTTGAAGGCTAGCCATGTTAGCAAAAACTCTCCAACAAGGGAAAAGAGAAGGTTGAAATTGAAAAGGTAAAGGTGTAGATGAAAAATACATGGAAGAAGAAAGAAGATTGAAATACATTAAGCTTAGATGAGGTCACTTCATCCAATAGATTAGGTGATCACATCACCCCCAACAAGGAAATCAAGAGTTATGTGTGGGATTGATCTTTCAAAGTTATATTGTACATCAGTTCCAAGAATCTTAGATAAGAAAATATTATATATGAATGAATTAAGATGCAATGTATTAAATAAAACTCGAAAGAAATCTATATTTTTATTATTCTATATGTTGTTGTCAAGCATGGAAAGTTTCATAGTTGTTGAGTGTGAATGGAATTTTAGTTGTTGCCAAGTGATGGAATTATGTTAGTATTGGTCAAGCTTGCTATGTTAGTTGAGCATAGTGGAAATCATGTGTAAGCCAACTGAGTTGAAAGAACTATGATAGCCAATTTACAATGTTAGAAATAGGAAATACTTGGGATGGTAAATCAATATTCTAAAAACTTTTTTTGCCACTGGATATTATTAATTACTTTTAACCATGCATAAAAAATTAAACAAGTCATGCTAAACATTAATAATAACCATGCATAAAGAGAATTCATAACACCAAATTTTGTTAACTAGGGAAACCTGAGCCAAGGGAAAACCCTAGTGGGGATGATACCCACTAGATGATATATTGATATATATTTTCCTTGTTAGAGGATGGACCTTTTTAAGAGTCAATGAGTAAATTTAGTATAAAGAGTCCCTATTACGAGACATTGAATCCCTGTTAGGAGTTGTAGTACAATGTATGCAAGAAGATTTCATTTTCCAAACACACACTTTCAATTACAGGAAGATCTCGCTACCCAAACAAGTAACTAAACTTTAAGCTCCTCAAATATAGATGTATAGATGTTGTAACTTCTTCTCAACTGATTTCTAACCTCATATCGATCTTGGATCATAAAATCAAGTTCTCAAAAACTTTGCATATATTGCTTCACAAAAAGTTTGCACATCACTTTTCACATCACAAATAGCACACTTAATCTCGCAAGATATCCTTTTCATAAATATCATGCCTTTTGATAAATTGTTTCTAGGTTGGCTAAGACTACAATATACCTTTCCAACTTAGAGTAAACATCTAGGATGTTGGCCCTAATTGGTCAAGTAATCCTTTTGTAAACAAATAATTCCTTTACCATTAATTCCACTATTCTGTTCATTGGTAAATCATGAATATCTCTTTTATGTATAGTCCATACTAATGTCCAAGGTTATATACATCATCATCGACATGTATATTGTCTCCATCTATCATCACTAGTCATAATATGATGTCAGAAACATTTTACATATAAAACAATGTACTATTGTAAACCAATTTCATACTTAGACAAGTTTCTAAGTACCAAAAGCTAAGTATCTTTATTTCCAAGGTTTACTACTGTAGATGCTCAAAAATGGTTTGCATCTAAGGTTTCATCACTTCTTCATACTAATTTCTCCCATTTTCTCATTCTACTAACTTTGATCTTTTGGCCAGATTGACCATATTTCATCATTTGTATCCCCTTTCACATCAATTTCATATCAACTTGAAATCATATCAAATCCACCTTGAATCACCCCAAATCAACTTGAAATCACCCCAAATCAACTCGGAATCATTTGAAATCAATCCTAATCAACCCAAAACATATCAAACATCCCAAATCAATCATCATTTATCTGACTCCTAGGTATTGTTGTGGCTTTCAATGCCTTAGAAACCTATCAACTTATCAATCTTTTCAATTTGACCTTAGTACTGTCATGGCTCTCAGTGCTAGGTCAAACTATCATTCATGTTATCCAATATTTGAAATTTTTGAGGCTTTCAATGTCAAATCATGGCATCATCAACCATTTTAATAACATTGACAATGTTCGACGGTGTTATTATGATCAAACCTTATCAATCAATTTCAATCTTGTAGCATTTACAATGTCGGTTAAATGTTACATATCAACCAATTCATGTCATGTATCCTTGGCATGTTATCAACTTCAATTAATCAATTTTACCATGGCTTTGGTCTACCTTTTCATCATCTTATTTGATATCCATCATCTTCACATTTTCATCAAAGGATACAGTCGCATTCATTTAATCAATTTGGCCAAAAATTTACTAATTTTCTCTATAGGATTAAATAGCCCATAATTTAATCCTATTCTTACTAATTATTCTTCCTAATTATCATCCTCAATTAATTAATTTTATTAATTAATTGATTCATTATCTGCAAACCATGAAGATTTTTAATTTCCTAAGTTCCATTTCCCATCATTCCTAATTTTTATTTTGTGGAATAAGAGGATTTTTAATTCAAATATTCCATAAAATATTGCATTCTCATGACACTTGGATATGACACCTCGTGGATTCTCCTTCAACACTTGGCTGAGACTTCTCATAATCAAATATTCTTATTCTCTTACGCATGTCTCTATTTGGCTTCTTTGTCATAGATTCTTGGCTTTAAGTGGGTTGAGGTGTCTTATGACGCGTCATAGAGTCTCTTCCACATTTAGCCAAGTTTGACTTGCATGTGTCATAGAATCTCACAATTGGCATATTCTGTCATATGCATCATAGGAATCTCTTGCCATATTGCATATCCGTGGGTGACAAATCCAATGCTCTCACCCTCCATGTCAATTATAAGATGGACCCCCTTTCTCTCATTTCGGATCCAAATGCTTAAGTTTTGAAAATCCAAATCTTTGAATCTTTGAGTCTCTACTTCTTTGCATGTTGCATTTTCTCTCTCACATAAAATCACACTTCAAGTATTCTCATGGCATTATCCACATCATAGGCTTTGGCTTCAACCTTGTGTGCACTATAGGCGAATTGGAGCTATAATCATTTGGAGAAGAAAGAAGAACATGGGAGCTACAAACGAAAAAGGGGGTTTCTATTGCTTTCTTAATTAGTTTGGCTTTCATGGTAGACTAGTGGGTGCTAACGTATGTTGATTGAGTTTTGTGATTTGCTCATAGTATGTTATGCATTTAACCCATTTTTCTGGTCCTACAACTACAAGTATGTACATCATGTGTGTTAATATCAGATTAGTTTTGATAAGTGAGTGTCAACACACTTCATGTCAAACTAGTAATACATGCTAAGAACAACATGTAAATGTTAGACCATGCTAAGTTGTAATGAGTGTCGAGTCACTCATGTGCTGAGTCACTCTAGCTCTGAGTAGATAGACCAAGTTGAGTGATTCAAGTGTTGATTAATTAATGGATGCTAAGTAGTACAGGTGCTTAGTTAGAAGTAGAAATACAATGTATGTTGAGCATCGGTGACTTCATATGCCAAGTAACATAGTTTTGTCATATTTTTTTGTAATGGCATAAACAACTATGTAAACCATTTTCAAGCTGACTTAAGAATAGATTACAATCTTTTGGAGATAAGGAAAAATCTATATGCGGATTCTGTATGCAATTACATGCAACCAATCAGAAAATGGGAAGGTTTAAGCATCAAAATAGATGAATCTCAACCATAGATTCATACCTAACCCTAAGCCACTAGAGATTTATTAAGGATGATGAAGCTCTAAAATCTTTATAGTGTACAAGGGGTGAATGATCAAATTGGAAGAGTGAACAAGATAGTTTGCAAAGCATTCAAGGTGACTTAGAAGTAAGAGTAAATTATAGAATCAATTAGTGAAGAATAGATGATAGAGAAAGATACATCAGTGATACATTAGATCATGAAGGATCAATCAGAGATTGTGTAGAGGTGATCTATTATCAAGTAAGCAAGTGCCAACCATAGGATCTATGCTGAGACATTTTAACAACTGATTTTAGTTAAATCTCTTAATAGCGTAGTCCTAACAGGTTGTATGAAATTCTTTAATAAGGTGCTTACTTAATTGTAAGTTGAAGTCCTCTAACCAGGCACACTTCTAACAGGGTGTTGAAATCCTCTAACAAGGTGAGACTTAATAGTCTTTTTAAGACTTTCATAGGGCAAGCCTTTCATAGGGTAGACCATGATTCATGGTCAAATCATTGTAACCTTCATCGGATACATTTTATTACTGTAGTAGTGAAGATTTGTGGGTGTCATCCCCACTCCAATTTTACCTTCTCACTTGGAGGGTTTTTGGATAATCATATATGGTGTTATGTGTGTGTGTTTGATTACATGTTTACATGATTGATGCATATGATTTACTTGTCGTTTCAGTATATTAATGCATGTGATGTATGAATGATGAAAGTTTTACATCTCCAAGTTTAAACTCCTGATTCACCCCCCCCTTAGAAGTTTCCTCTCTTCCCACTTGTAATACAAATAATGTGTTGCCATTAATGAAAAAATTACATCACTTCATATAGCTAATTATCAACATACAACTATAAGAACTAGACATTTATAGCCAATTTTTTGATCATTTGTATTAATCAAAGATAGAAGAGAGAAAGAAGATTAAAATGTTTGTGAACTAGATTAAGCTACTACTCATCATTATTCATAAAGTTTTAAAGGTATTTTACTAGTGCCAAGTTACATTAATTGAATAAAGCCAAGATCAAGAAGCACAAGAATAGTACAATATGGACCAAATAATGTATGATCATAACAATATGAGAATGAATATCTGAATATCTTTGGATATTAGATTATTCAATAATTGATAATTGATGAATGTACATTTACACTAGAAGTGCATGTATATAAAGGCCTCTAGAATGAATATGATTAGCAATATGATAAGCCTCACAACTAAGAACATGTCCACCAAGAGTGGATTATCCTCCATTTAGCACAAAAGTTTGTGAAATGATGAGATGATAAGCTAACATAGGTGTGTCAGATAAAAAGACATTGTAGACAACATTTGCTTAATTAGAGTGTGAACAACTGTGTTGTCTACATGACAACTCAATTTATTTTGCAAACTCGAGTGTTGTAGACACCATGTGCTAAATTAGAGTTTCTTACTCCTATATTGTCAAAATGACAACTCATATGAGTACATATACTCCTAGGTGTCTAACCTAATAAATAATAAAATAATGCATTTAACCTAAGTAAACTTAAGTAAAGTGTAAATAATAATTATTTACACTAAAGCTCTTCTACAAGTGTTATGAAGGAAGGAAAATAAGTTTTCAATTTTCAATTAATAAGTAATGATGTTAGACAACCACCCTATAGAGCTATTCTTGAGATAGCATATAAAGGAGACCCATCTAGTTCATTATCAATGATACCACCAAAAGTTTTGATGATTCAAGATGTGAGATGTTGTTATACTAGAAAGATAGGAGAAGTAGGAGACATGGAGATAAGAGATGCATACAATAGATTGTGTGATAATGGATTTTTGAGGGATAAGTACAAAATAGTTGAATGGAAAGGGTTAAGTCATGCCATATATTTTCCTCAACTTTTTAAGACTAAATGTATACACATAATCCTGAGCTACATACATGATAATTAGATTTCACTTGAGAAAGGACCTATTAAGATCACTAAAAGGATCATAAATTGAGTATCAAGGTATCCTACCCTTGATAGACCTAAAATAATGTGAAGTGATGTAAAGAAGAAAATTGAGAAGAATATAGGAGTAGTATCGAATCAAAGAGGGATTTCTATTGACATAATATTAAAACCCCTAATTTCCTTAGTAGTGAGAGTGTTTTCTCACAATTTCTTTTAGTCTAGTAGACTAAACAATGTATCCTATATGGTCATGGATTTGGGATACAACATAGTTAAGAAAGATCACACCTATGGCCTTGCTAAGTTACAACTTCAATAGCTATCTAAAAACTTGGAGGCCATAAGGAAAATGAAGATTGCATCATGAAAGTTTGTTCTTTATTGGTCTGCATATTCTTCTATGTGTAGAATACTTTTCCTACATTTGGAAAAGTAGTGTGGAAAACTAGTAGGCATGTAACACTTTAGATTGCATAGCTCATAGAGAAGCTTGGAGAAAAATTTGAATATGTGATGATAAGCTACTTTGAAGATTTCAAGAAATATATGAAACAAAGATTAAGAATACTTGTGTCACTAGTAGAACAATACTACAATGATGTTTTCTTTATAGTTGATGCAAATCATACATATGTGTTGGCAGCCATACCTAGGGTCAGATGCTTGAAGCCCTTATTGTTGGATACAATTGTTAATTGTGTATTGTCTTTAATGTTACACAAATGTCATATCAATCATCAGGTAGAGTTTATCAAGCTCAGATGGTCAACAAAGCAATTTACAGTGACTATCAAGCATTCCTGAATGTTACACAGAAAGTTAGCTCTTACCGAGCTCACTCGGGCATCAAAGAATTTTTGTAGCAGAAAGTTAATCTTAACTAAGCTCCCAAGGTTAAAAAAGGGAAAGTCAATGTCTACCGAGCTCACTCGGTAAGCGAAGGAAAGTTAGCTTTTAGCAAGCTCACTCGGTAAGCGAAGGAATGTTAGCTTTTACCGAGCTCACTCGGTAAGCGAAGGAAAGTTAGCTTTTACCGAGCTCACTTAGTAAACAAAGGAAGGACAGTATTTACCGAGTTAACTCGTTCTCCAAAGGAAGTTGCAAAGTTCATAGTGTTTAACGAGCTTCACTTGGCTAACACTAGGGAAATCATTTTGGAGTAGTGGTCACCGAGCTGGGTCGGGCAGCAAAGGATTTTTCTAAAGAATTAAGTTTAACTATTTTGTGCAACCAACTAATTTTATGTTTTTTAGTTGTTGTAACTTGTAATTGAGCCGACTTGACAATCTGTAAGGTATATATGAAAGGCCAAGTTGTGAATTCAAAATGATGTAAAAAAGTGTGGATGCATAAAAGTGCGAATAAGCAAATATATGAGAAAATGTTGAGGAAGGATTAGATATCCATATGAAGCTGCAAAGTTGCATTCAATCAGTAAGGATCTAGTGAAGCAGAATAGAGATCTATATTCAGAAAAGATAAGTTGCATATATTTCAGATCACTTCATTTTTTCTTTCTAATCATTGTAACAGTGATTCAAAATCTCTTAACAGAGTTGGTTTGACAGCCATTTTGTAAATCCTCTAACAAGGTGACAATTCAGTTGAATTGTTTTAAAGACCTCTGACAAGGCCACTTCTAACAAGGTGATCAAATCCTCTAACAGGGTCACAACTAATAGTGTGTTTTGTAACCTTTAACAGGGTTGGTTCCTAATAGGGCTCACTTCAGAAGAGTGAAAATTGGTAACTAGTTACTTGGTGTTTTTTCCCAAATTGGGTTTCCACATTAAATCTAGTGTCTCTTGTGTTCATGTTATTTCTTTATGCATGCATGTTAATCACTTTAAATGCTTAATAAAAACATCTATCAAGTTTTAGCATTTATTTGTGTGGTTACCGAGTGTTAGAAGCAATTGTATTTTAAGACATCTAAGGATCTGTAGATTTATTTTTGTGGTAACTGATTCACCCCTCCCCTCTCAGTTACTCCATCTCTATTTCCAACACTTACCATATTAGGTCAATGTAGATGAGGCATTTTCAGCTATCACAACTCTACTGGTAGATGAAATTGATAAAAATGCCACATAATTTGGAAATTATGATGAAGCCAAGTCAAGAATTACTATAGAATTGAAAATAAATTTAGTAATGAGAAATAAAAACAAACTAGTGAAGAAGCTAAGATAGGGATTTGGTAAAGGGGGAAAAGAAAAAGAAGAAGAAGAAGATGAAATAGGGCCAATCCCCATTGGTGCTCACTCAAAGACAAGGAGAAGATGAGGAAGTTAATGTAGAAGGTGCCAAGGGAGAAGAAGTCAAGCAATCACCTAAACCAGTTGATAAGAAGAAGAGGAAGGAAAAATAACAAGACGTGGAGATACCCAAGAAGCTTGTGAAAGTTTCACAACAGAAGCCAATAGTACCTTCTACTAGGTCTAGCACAAGGATAGCCACCAAGCAAGTTAAAGAAGATTAGAAACCAAAGGGTAAAATAACTATTTCCTTAATAGAGCCAAAAGACATACAAGAGGAGAAAGTACACTCTAGTAGTCGAGTAAAATGTGGAGAAAACAAAGTCTAATGAAAAAGTAAACTCAAGGTGGAAAGCCACAATCCTTCCTTTTATTTAGACAATTTGTGTGACAATATTAAGCATAATCCATATATGTCTAGATTCACACATGTTGAATTTGATAAGTTAGGAAAGATTGATATGAATAAGGTAGAGGAATCCATATACGAGATGATGGCTACATTTAAAACAACACCTATTGAGATTGCCAACTCACTACCAAAAATTCTATATGACTGAGTTGAGAAGAAATGGCAATTTAGTTTACAAACTAAAAGAGAGATCAAGGAAACTACTCTGGCCCAAGTCATGCCTAAATTTCCCAATAAAATTTCTAATGAGATAATGGAATTGCACAAAGGTGAATTTACTCCCAAATACAGAGCATTCCATATTTTAAAGAAGAACATAGAGGATGTGGTAACCAAAAGAATAACTATTTGGAAATCAATTTATGGGTTATCCACTCCTCCAATAAAAGAGAAATGTGAGCAAGAAATGCAAGACCCTAGGAAAAGTGAAAAAGAAGAAGCATACACAACACAAGATGTATTAGTCAAGGATGGAAGTGTGAGAGGCACTTAGGAAGAAACAATGGAAGAGGTCACAATTGATGATGAGTGGCAAGATGAACAAAATATACAAGATGTACAAGTGTTGAGTAGTAGTCCACCAAATGTAGACCAAGTGAGGTAGAAGGACTCAATAAAAATCAAGGATGCTCTTGATAATTTTTCTCAGAACATCAATCCTTTAAATAATGATGATTTGAAGAAGATATTGAGGGATTCCACCATGGTAGTAAAATTATGCACAAATTCTATACTAGTGAGAAAAGATGAAATTGAAAACGGGGAAGTAGAAACCATAGGGAGAAAGAAAATCATACATCTAGTGTGCCCTCTCCATCTATAGAGGTATAAAAGATAGCATAAAAAAGTGCAAGGACTAAAATAAAAAGTGTTACTACTGAAACACAACCTATAGTACCTCTAATGCCACTCATTTTAACTAAGAAAGCCTTAGTCATAGTTGAGAAGGATGGAATTGACTTCAAACTAGTTTAGGAAGCAAGTATTGTACCTACTCCATATACACAAGGTGCAACACATAAAGAGGTGAGTCAAGGTGATAAGTTTGAAGAGTTAAAGGTAACTACTACCCAAGAGGAACAAGCTACCATACAAGATCTAGTTACCCTACCAGTTTTTGTTACTCCTACTAGTAGTTAAGATTTTCATAGATTGAGCACTCATGCCACACCTTTGTAGATATCAAGGCCAACTACAAAAACATCAAGGAGCTTAGATGAAATATCTTATGGAGATATAATCCTAGATGAGGTGACTGAACTACCAAAGTTTGATCTTAACACAATCACCATATAGTAGATGATCATTCTATAGGAAGCTCTACAAAGTAAGAAACAAAAAGAGTTGCTAAGAAGGGAGAATATACAAAAGCAAGTTCTTCATGACATCAAAGATATATTTCTTGATGTTTTCTGCCTTCCAATCCCTAATGAATGTTGAGCTATAATTCTGCATGATACTTAACAACAGGAATCCTTTTAAACTCCTCTCTTGAAAATCTAATTTGAGGATCAACTCCAAGGTTCTGGGTGATCTTGTAACCTATTAGAATTTTTTCAATTGAAGATAAATGTGAATGTTCATAAGGAGGCCTTTGTTGGTTCTAAAACAATTCAGATAAGATGTATAATCTGCTTATTGTCTCAATAGAATAACCACACAAAAAAGATTTATTTATTTATTTATTTTAAATTTTCTATTTTATGATGAATGCAATCAAAAAATGCAACTATATGAATTCCTAATTCAACCAAGGGGTTAGAAAAGCAAACAATGAAGATAGGGTGACAAGAAATTTAAGAAAATAACATGAAAAGAAAAATCCTAACAAACATAAACTATGGAAACAATGCATCTGCAAGTTAAGAATTCAAAAAGATTGGTAGGTAACCAATGAAAATAGGAGCAATGCTTCCTTAATTCCACTGATGCAATCATAAATGGTAATTTAGTAATCATAAGATGTTTCACTTTTCATCAAATTGCAAGGGCACAAAAAGTGCACTGATGGGAGATGAAAATTTATGCAAGAACAATATGATGATCTCTTCTTGAACTAAGTACACCATTAGAATTTGTAGACCCATAGAAAACACCATAAATAAAAGATCACACAACCAAAACAATGCAATAAAACTATTGGCTCAATTACATCCCATTAACATATATTCACAAAATATAACACACTTAGGCAAGAATAACTACACTCCAAATACAAGCACCAATAACATATATTATTGCATTATAATAATGGTGGCCACATTGGAATGCATATTACATTCCTAAATTTACAAGAAATTCTCTCCTCAATTTGTGTTGAGAGTGAGAGATCTCTTTATAAACATACGCTTCTAAACTAGTAAAAAAAATCTATTTATGTATAAATTGACTCTCTAAATGGTGCTAAGTAGGACTCCACCCTTGTTTATATCAATTAATGGATGCATGAGCCTTTACATGACTTAGAAATAAAGAAAGCATGAGAAAAGAAAAAGAAAAAATCCATTAGATGATGTAGGAGTCTCTGGAGATGCCAAAAATTGAATCTTCAACTTTACTAGGTGTTTGTAGGAGTTAAACTATTATCGAAATGCATTTTTGGTTCATGGAAAGCTCCAAATTTGGAACTAGGAGTTAATTATTAGTGTACCTTTCAAGAAGTGCACCTACACACTTGCACACCTATGCACCTCAGAAGAAATTTGTGCAAGGTGCTAAATTCACCAAGAAATCAAAGTTCTCAGTTTTGAAAACAGTTTTTGGGTTTTTCTCAAATGATTTTTTAGATCACTTTTATGTACTTACTTTGATCTTTCTAATAATTTACACCCTCTTTAAAGGCAAAAAATATCATAGACCTAAACTCCTTCTTCTTCTAAAATCCCAAGGCACATATGTTGAATCTTGTCATTGATAGTTGCATAAGATGAAGAACCTATTCTAGTTCATGTATCCAACCTCTGTATCTTTGATCTTCAACGTAAATTGCTTGATTCTTTCTTCTCTCTGACTGCCTGATCCTTCCTAGTTAGAGAAAAAGTGATCTAGATTATCCAAAATGATCAAATGTATGAAACTTTTCCATATCTTTTTTTACAAGTTTTTTCAAGTGTTTTTAACTGGCTTTTTCAAAGGTCTTCTGCTCAAAATTTTAAGTTGAAACCTTCATTGGTCCCTAAAACTGGGTAACTGAAGGCTCATCATTTTAGGGACTAAAATTAGATATTTCATTCTTTCCAATTGTGTAAATGATTTTGAATTGTGAGCTCTAGGTCAAAAGTTATGACATCAATAATCTAAGGATGCCTTTTTTTAATGTATTGACTGGAATTAGATTTTTAATTCTTCTTTCCAATGATGTAAGTAGTTTTGATTTCTAAGCTCCAAGTCAAAAGTTATGACCTTAACAAGTTAAGGATGTCTTTTTATCTACAAAAAGAAGCAAACATTAGTCTGGAGAGTTCAAAAATATAACCTAAAAAAATCCTAATTACGAAAAAATTATGAAGCGGAAACCTTAATTTACCAAAACTGACTGAAAACATTAAAAAACCTATTAAACACTTTGAAAAACAAAATTGCACACCTGGCGCACCTCAAAGGTGCACTGAGTGTGCACCTTTTAACCCACTTGGAGATGCTTAATCAATATAAAGGTGCATAGCTACACACCTTGGATAGGTGCACAACTATGCACCTTTCACTTGAGCTTGCATTAGTTTAGGTTTATTTTTGTGTAAGTTTTTATACTAAGGTGTGCAAGCTACACACCTTAACTTTTGGTTTATTTTAATGTGTTGTGTGTGCCGGTTTTAGAGGGTGGAGTGAGTGCATTGGTGCACCTCAAGAGTTGCATAGGTGTGTAGCTGCGCACTTGCAAGAGGGAAGTACTTTTGTTAATGACTTAGTGCACTAGCACACCTAGTGACATGTGCTAGGTGAGCATTTTTACTTGCCCAAAATGACTTTTCTTCTCCAGAACATAGTTTTTGAGGATTTGGGTTTCTACGTAGACACCCTAACTAGGCAGAAAATAGTAAGCAAAACCCTAAAAGGACTCAAACCCTAGACTAGGGATCCAAAAAGATAAAAAATAAAGTAGGGGTCCCCATTTGTAGGTGAAATGGGGCATGTGTTATGAAACCAACCAATGAAGATAAATCAATCATAGAGAAACTAGTAAATATTGGTTACAAGATTAGTGATGAAGACCTAGATTCCAATACCAAACTCCTAGAATGGTCTAAAAGAAAATTTCACACTAAGGTACTCGAAAAGATATCTAGTGCTATTGCACTACCATACATTGATCTAGCAACCAAGATGGAGAGTGTGAAGAAGGTGTTGAGGAATATATTCTCTATTTATGCCAAATCATATGATTTGAATCTTTTCACACAATAAGTTTAGATGGCTATTGATAGCTGCAAGGCAATTTACAAACTATAGGTAACACTCTTAAGCTATTTTCTGGTGAAAGCCAAAGTAATTTTTAGAGGTTACTATCTACTCAAGGTCAGGTAGCTAAGTTACACTCACAAGATGCAAACATAAGGGCTACCTTGATTAGTATCCAATCCACGTTGACCCCACAAATGGAGGTTTTCCCTAAGGAACTAGCCTATTATGAGACTTTGATGAAGAAATATTCTCATATTTCTAGTTGTGATGGCTTAGTTGACATTGCTACATAAGTAGACATTCAATACTAATCTCTAAAGGTAGCATTCAACAATTGGGATGCAACATAGAAAATCATAATTGAGATCTATAATTTTTTTTTGGATAAACATGCTATTAGTGTACCACCTAGAACATAAGTGTCAAAAAAATGGTATAGTAATATAATGGGGATCGTAAAGGAAATTCACATGCATAAAATAGTTTTGCCAAAAAAAATTTTGAGTAAGGGGGAGTATGAAGATAGAAACATGGGGACAATAGGAGAAAAAAAATTTGCTCAGTAGAAGTATATATTTAAGATATAGAAAGGAAATATTTACTTAGGGGAAGTAATGAAGAAATGGAGAAATGAGGTATGAATCCTAAGTTATCCATTTTGGAAAATTTTAAAAATTTAAAATTTTGTATGAGAATCGATTAAAGTATATAGATTGGCTAAGTTATGCTCATATTAAGGATGTATATGGATGATCAAGTGTTTTTGCCACTCATGTCAAAAGGGGAGATTGTTGATCTCATTTTTTTTTGACATATGAGGGACAACACACTTAAGTCATAATCTAGTAGAATGATAGTTCAAGATGAGTGCATAAAGTAAGTCAAGCATAAATTATTAGATAATGCATGTCAACCAATATACCTAGTTAGTGCCAAGTAGATGGTATGTGCTATGTCACTCAAGTGCTAAGAAAGTTTATAAATGCTAAGTGATTTAGGTGTCAAGAAAATAGTGTATGCCGAGCCATTTAGAAGTTGAGTAACAATATTGAAGATACAATGATGGCCAAGGATCAAAGTCTTCAAGTGTCGAGTGAATAGTTTTTGGCACATTTTTTGTAAAGGTAAAAACTTCTATGCAAATAATTTTTGGACTAAATGATCTTTTAGTGATTCTAGAAGATATATAAGAATGCATATTATGAATCCCTATGTAGTACATACAACCAATCAGAAAAAGGGATTTGTTAAGCCTACAATATGGATCAACCAAACCTATTGATTCCTACCTAACCCTATTCCACATTAGTCTTCTTAAGGAGGGAAAACCCTAAAGATTTTGCATGCATGTATGAGAGGAGAAGTCTGAATGCTAAGAAAAGAAAGAGCATTCATGGTGAATATGGAGGGTATGAAAGCAACATGAATTGAAGAATTATCCAAAGAGAATAGAGGAAACATGAGAGAGGATAAAGAAGACATATCTTATTAGAAGGATCAAGGATTCAACTAGAAAGAGAAGATCTGATATCTAACAGAAGAGTGCTAACCAAAGGATCATGGTGTTGAATCATTCTAATAGGTGATATAGAGAAAATCTCCTAATGTACTAGAGCATCCTTAACAAGTTTTGAGTGCTAACAGACTCTTGTAAATATCTAACCGAGTTCTTACTTTATTTTGAGTTAAAATCCTCTAACAAGGCACACTTTTAGCATGGTGTTAAAATCCTTTAATAAGGTGAGACCTAACAGTCTTTGTAAGCTTTTCATAGGGTAGATCATAGTTTATGATCAAACAAGTCTGACCTTAATTGGATACACTTTACAACTATAGTAGTGACAATTTTTGGGTGTCATCCCCACCCTAGTTTTACCTTCTTTTGGGAGGGTTTTTGGGAAAGCATGTATCTTGTGTCAAGTGTTATTTACTTTATGTTATGCATGACATGAACATAGATAATTATTTCAATTAACATATTTGATTATGAGATGGGTGTATGATGAATATGTGTTGGTTAAATTTTTGAAGTGTTGATTCATGCTTCCCATTGTTAATTGCAACAATTGGTATCAAAGAATTGGTTCTCTTGAAGGAAAGTTTGATAGTTTTGGAGGAAAGATCTCAAAGATGGAAGTCTACAAATCAGGAAAGGTTATTGAGAACCAAAAGATTTAAATACAACTTATCCTACATGGGTTGAATGAAGCAAGAGATGAGTTGAAGAGATCATTGAAGAGAAGGAAAGAAATTGCTATTCAACAAGATGACACTCAATACAAAGAGATTGACACCACTAGACTATTTTCAGAAGAAAAATTTGGAGAGTTTGATGAAGCCATTATAGATCTAATGGAAAAGAATAGTGCCCTAAGTGAAGAAGTCATAAATCTCAAAAGGGAACAAGAAGCGCAATCAATACTATTGTGTGCGACAACTAAAAATAAAAAGAAGGCTAAAGAAGACTAAGCCATGATTGAGGAGGAAAAAAGAATACTATCTAATAGACTAGGAGAGAAGACATTAGATGTGCAAAATCTTGTTGACATACAATTAGACACAATGAAACAATTGATGATTTCAAATCAAGAGCTGAATAGGAAAGACATTGAGATTACAACCTTGGAGATACAAAACTACCTACTACAAAATGAATTGAAAGTAGAAAGAGAGAAGCTTAACAAGCCTCATGAAGCCATAAAGTAGTTTGAAAAATTGATGGAGTCACCAAGACCTAAAAAAGATACTACTAGATTGGGATACAACTCTAATGAAGAAGGACAATCATCTAGGAGAGGCAAACAAATGAGTAATAGAGGTAAGCATAGTAAACCCACTTATCATAATTGTGGATAATTAGGTCATACAACTAATTTTTGTATGAGTAAAACTATCAGTCAAATCTCTAAGAATAAATACAGAGGTAACTACTAGAAAAGAAACAAGAAAAGACACTAGGAACATGAATTCAGGACCAAGACCATGAAAAAACAAAGATTTGAAGGCTAATGTTACAACTATCACAAATATGGACACAAGGCATATACATGCAGATCCAAGACTAAATGGTCATTAAAAAAGCAAGTCAAGGTAAACCATAATGCAAATTCATATGATTAGGACTAAAAAACAAGATATAATTGTCACTATTGTCAAGAGTATGGTCATGTTCTTAAGAATTACATTAGAACACATTTCAGAAGAAACTGTAATGGATGGTTAAGTGTGACTACATGCTTTAGTTGTTTGAGGACTAATCATGCTAGTAGAAACTATCCATCAAGATCACCTACAAAAAGAAAAAAATACAAGAAGGGAAAATAGAAGGATGATGTTTAAAGGTAAAGGTTCATCAAGCTCAGATCAGGTCACTTAATCCAATGGATCAAGTGATCACATCACCCCCAACTAGGAAACCAAGAGGTATGTGTGGGATTGACATTTCAAAGTTATATTGTACATTAGTTATAAGAATCTAATATCTCAAAAGATTATATATTCATGAAGTAAGATGCAATTTATTAGGTAGAACCTAGAAGAAATCTATAGTTTTATTATTCTCTATGTTGTTTTCGAGCATGGAAAGTTTCACAATTGCTGCCAAGCATGAATGGAATTTTAGTTGTTACCAAGTAATGGAATTATGCTAGTATTGGCTAAGCTCTCTATGTTATCCCAACATATTCGAAATCATGTGTAAGCCAAGTGAGTTTAAATTTCTATGATAGCTAAGTTTATAGCTATAAGCACTAAGCATTTTTTGCTGATTTAAAAGGTTATATTGTTGATTGTCGACTCATTTGTATTTATTAGAGATCAAAGAGAGCACCAAGAGCATGAATAAAAATTGATAAAGTAGATTCAAGTGTTTGTGAACTGGATTGTGCTACTAGTACTCATCATATTCGAAAGGTATTTTGCTAGTGCTAAGTTATGTTGTTTGAATTCTTCCAAACTCTAGTTACTTAAAATGAGTACTATCTCCTTTGCAAGTATTAGGAAGGAAGGAAAATAAATTTTCAATGTTCAATTAATAAGTAATGATGTTAGACAACCACTCTTCCAAGCTATCCCCTAGATATCATATAAAGGAGACCCATATGGCGCATTATCGATGATACCACCTAATATTTTGATGATTCAAGATGCGAGATATTGTTATACTATAAAGATAGGAGAATTATGGGACATGGAGTTAAGAGATGCATACAAAAGATAATGTGATAATGGAGTTTTGAGGGTTGAGTAAAAAATCATTGAATGAAATGGGTTAAATCATGCCCTAGGCTTTCCTCAAGTTTTTAAAGATTGAATGGATATACATTATTATAAACCACATGTATGACAATTATACTTGTTTGGATAATGGACCTATTAAGGTCACTAAAAGGATCATCAAGTGAGTATCAAGGTATCCTACCCTTGATAGACCTAAAACAGTGTGAAGTGATGCCAAGGAGAAAATTGAGAAGAATATAGGAGTAGTATGGAATAAAAGAGGCTTGTCTATTGACACAATCTTAGAACCCCTAATTTTTTTTGAAGTTAGAGTTATTGCTCACAAGCTATAACTTCAACAACTATTTGAAAACATGAAGGCCATAAGGAAAATTAAGAGTGCATCATGGTTCTCTACTAGTTTTCATATTCTTCTATGTGATAAATACTTTTCCTACATTTGGTTAAGTAGTACATAAAACCAATAGGCCTATTACACTTTAGATTGTAGAGCTGACAGAGCAACTTGGAGACAACCTTGAATATTTTAAGAAATCCATGAAACAAAGGTTAAGAATACTTGTGTCTCTAGTAGAATAGTACTACAATGATGTTTTTTTTCTAGTTGATGCAAACCACACATATACATAGGTAGCCATACCTAGGGTCAGATGGTCAAAGCCATTGCCATATTAGGTCAATATAGATGAGACATCTACAACTATCAAAACTCTACTTGCAGAGAAAATTGATAAAATTGCCACCTCATTTGGAAATTGTGAGAAAGAAAAACAAACTAGTACAGAAGCTAAAAGAGAGATTTAGCAAAGGGGGAGAAGAAGAGGAAGAAGAAGATGAAGATGAATAAGACAATCACAATTGGTACTCACTCAAGGACAAGGAGAAGATGAGGAAGTTAATGTAGAAGGTGCCAAGGAAGAATAAGTTGAGGAAGCACATAAACTAGTTAAGAAGAAGAAGAGGAAGGAAAAAGAACAACACGTGGAGAAAACCAAGAATCTTGTGCAAGTTTCACAATAGAAGCCAATAGTACCTGCTATAGGTCTAGCACAAGGGTAGCCACCAAGAAAGTTAAAGAAGCTGAGAAACAAAAGGGAAAAAGGACTACTACCTTAGCAAAGCTGAGCCAGCCTACAAAGAAGACATACAAGAGGAGAAAGTACACTCCAGTAGCTGAATTATATGAGGAGAAAATATAGTCTGATGAAACGAGTTGATTCAAGGTCATAAGCCATAATCCCTCCTCTGACTTATACAAGTTGTATCACAATACTAAACATAATGTAGATTTTTCTAGATTTACACATGTTGAATTTGATAAGTTAGGAAAAATTGATATGAACAAGGTAGAAGAAGCCATATATGACATGATGGATAAATGTAAAACAATACCTATTGATATTTCCAACTCACTACCTAAGAGTCTATATCAAAAAGTTGAGCAAAAATGACAATTTAGTTTACAAACTAAAAGTGTCATAACCAAAATTTACAAGGAAAAAATACTGCCACAATTTTTAAATTTTTTTGAAAGGTAAACTTATGAAGTCATATAAGGAACTACACATTATCAATAAGGCTATCATTTCGTTAGGAGTTCAAGATTCATATCGTTATTTTCATACAGTTGTAACATACTAATCAAAGTGATTTCAAATCAAGTTGGATGCAAGCTTAATTTGAGTTAGCACCATGAATCAGAAGAGTCAAACCAAAGGTACAACTTCCATACATTTGTGAGAGAAACCCTATTTCTAGCAGGCTCACAATACTAGAATCCATTAGGGTTTGTTATATTTTATATGTAAAACTTCATACATTTTAGGTTCAATTCCATTACATGTGTATCAACTATTATATAGACTATCAATACTACTTGTTAAACCATATCCACACAATATGAATATATATATATATATATATATATATATATATATATATATATATATATAATTTTATTTTATTGATATTACACCAATATTACTTTTATGCTAAAACAAAATAACATTATTACTCAAAGATCACAATGTGTTATTTACTCCCTACTAATTGACCACTGTATAATGATCATACCTACTCTTACTACTATCCTTCAACCTTCCCACTAACAACTTCCTTCTAACACCACTACTAGTTCAATACATCACTTTAGTTATTTATCATACAAAATCACTCAATCTAATATAATTTGAGTTCTCAATTGCTATATCAACTAATAAAATCTAACTAATTATTAAAGGGTAAAAATACAGTAGACATCTAATGAATTCTACTAACAATTCTACATACCTCACCCTTCTCCCACATCAATCATTAGATTAGTTCGCATTCTATCTAATCTATAAAACTATCATTTTATTAATCATGCTACTAACCAACTAGCTACTAGCTTTATTTACTACTTAATTCCACTTAATATTTCCTATTAGTTGCATTAATAAGCTTATTCACTATTTATTAATCTCTTGCCCACTACCACAAGAGGAAGAATCAACTGTCATACCACAAATGACCTAATATAGTTACTTTACGATCATGATTAACATTATTTCATATAACACATATAGATGTGTTAAAACTTATTACTAATGATGTACCATAAATGTTATTTGCTATATACTTTATAATATTACTCATTATATATAATAACATATAATATTATAATGTCAGACATTTGTATACTATATACTTGGCATATACTATTTAACATCTAACTTCACATCATTAAATATATTAGGAGATATTCTACCTTATTTACTAACTACATAACATGTTATAACATACTATTTATTTATAATAACTGCTATACCATTAAAAATTGCATAACAATATAAATGTTTATATCTCACTTCCTAAGAATCCAATCTCTCAATGTGACTCACCTTAATTCTCATATATCCACCTGTCATGATTTTTACTAAACTAAAAATAATATTT
The DNA here is from genome assembly GCA_028749045.1 of Cupressus sempervirens. Classification (NCBI taxonomy): domain Eukaryota; kingdom Viridiplantae; phylum Streptophyta; class Pinopsida; order Cupressales; family Cupressaceae; genus Cupressus; species Cupressus sempervirens. The sequence continues at coordinate 111,270,228 of CM053793.1, forward strand.
ATTTTTTCAATCTTTTCATAACTACCCTCTTTACTCTCTCCTAACTACTCTTTCCCATCCCAAGTGTTTTATCCAAACCTTCTTTCTAGGCATGTGAGCAGGTGTTTGGGGATGCGAGTGCATTTTTGGGTAGACCTAGTAGGCATTTTGGGGATTTGAAATAAGTGGAAATTGTGGGAGAGGGAACTGTCTACGGTGCAACTTATATGCACCTCTCTTTAGTGTGTTTCTCTTGTATATAAAAGACCTAAGACTATTTAACACTAGTCTGGGTGCATATAAGTTGCATAGTAGCCACTACCATTGGAGAGATGTATCGTCCCTTGTCCTTTGGTACCCCTTCCATGTTTATTCGATAAGGCTAGGTGGTTGGAGTGGCATGAGAAGGGGAAGAGGTGGAGATGCCTCTACCTTGGGCAGAGTGTTGAGGGACGCATGGAGGCATGGATGGGGTTAAGGAGGGTGTGTGGCCCAACAACCAAAGATATTAATAATGGAAGCACATACCACACTTGTTTCCCAAGAAAGATCTTGCCAACTTTTCTACACATGGAATTGTGGGGTACACATGAAGATATGATGTTGTTGGGTGGTGTATAGTGCAATATAGAGTATGGTTATTAGTACCCCTCACCCTTTTTTTAGATTAAAATGTGTGCTTCCTTTTTAAAAGAGGGGTGGGTGCCTAGGAGAGTATGGGGATAGGTTTTTTTTAAATTTATTTTTAATATATATTTTTATTATTCCTTTCAATAGGGCAAGACTTCCAATGTTCAGATGAGCCTCTTGGAGAATGTAGAGAATTTATGATGGGACATGTGATTGACCCATTTTGAATTTGTACTTCATTTCAGTTTTAGGCTATAGGGAAATGTTATAAGATATTTATTTATAATTTTTATAGGGGTGTCAAAAGGAATATATTGGAGGATTATTTTATTGCTCTATAATTAGGGAATGGATTATATCTTCCTCCCCATACAATTTCCAGAGACTGTAATACTCACTTCCAGTCCATGGTTTTAACTTGCCCTCTGTTCCCTTATTATTATTATTATTATTATTTTCTCTAGAATCTATTTGACTATAGTATTTTGAATCTAGGTTTAACATAATGTCTCAATGTACTTTACGAGATTAGTGAATCTATTATGATCACCTGAACAATCAAGTTAACACTTGAAAATAACTTGAAACAAGATCAAGTATGAAGCCAATAGATTAATTCTTCCTATCTACAATGGAAATTTAAGTGATAATTCTTATTGAATTAATGCATCATGAAATTTACTTATATGAATAATCATTCTGTAACGTATTGATTCATGATTCAAAATGAGCATGATACAAAAAATACATGTACATTACATGAGTATAAAACAATGAGATATCTTAGAGAATGAGTTTCTTTTACATTCCATCCATGATTATTATGAGTATCAAACTTTCCATTTCAATTCATCTAAATGCATGTTAATGAAAACTACAATGTAAATCTTTATGATCATATCCTATGTTCTTAATCTTTTTCATGAAGTCATATTTCACAAATACGAACAAGATTTCATCTTTACAAGGGTAATGCACAACAACATGGATGGAAACTTCAACTCTACAATGAAATACACAAAGTATCCCTTTATTTCTACTATGCAATCATTCATTGCAATAACCTGAATAAGATGGAGATAGACTCTCCATTGCATGTACAATGCACAATGACAAGTTTTCTCCTCCAAGCAACATCTACAAGATGATCTTTCTAAGATTTTCCAATTGCTCCCTTGAGTAGAAAATCTGCAAATACATCACAACAAAACAACCAAGACCATGGGTACTCTCCTCCTAACCATAGGCCTCCATAGAGACCACCCTCAAGCTAGGGGAACAAGGCTCAAAATAGGTTTCATTCCCATCTTACAAATTCATATACAACACATGACCACACTTTAACAATTCCATCCCAAGGGTATTTCACAATGGTTTAGCAATAGAACCTTGAACATAGGGTGAAGGTGTGCTTTCAAATAGAAGACTTCCCTTATCAAACCATATATATAATAAAAAAATTCATGTGCTTTTGGGGCGTTCACAATCAAAAAAATTGATGCCCTTTTAGGGCTTTCACAAACATCCTCCAAACATACTATCATCAGCTATAGTTTCCCTAAAGCTCATATTCCATAAACGTCCTTTCTACACTATCTTTCCCTTATCACCCCCAAAGCAAGATATGAATGAATATGACATACAATGGAACCCATAATCCAATGTTCTCAACTAAATTTCAAGCCCAACTAACCCCTTCACCCTGGACTTCTCTTCCCTTCCCAAAGGGTGAGTGAAGCCCTCACACCCATAACAACCCTCATGCACAAAATCATGGAAAATAAAAAGCCATAAACCAATAAAAAACCAAACTTCATGCTCATCACAATACAACACAACATGATACAAGATGATACCAAACATTTTCCTTACAATGGAATTCTCACTACCTACATTCACATGAATGCAATACAAAGATTCAACTTCAAAATGGAAGAAATTAACTACATGGCAAGAAATACCAACCTTAAATTCCTTTGCAAAATAGAAAATGAAAGGTTGTAGAAGAGATCCCTCCAACCTTCCAAACCCTAAGTGTCTCTAAAGCTAGAGAGTGGCTAGACACCCACTAATTTGATCTCAAGTCCTCTAAAAAGGATCCCTAAAACCCTCACTATCTAAAAATGGTAGCAACTAAGCTTCCTTTACTTACACCATTGTCTCTTTCTAGATATGTAGCCTTGAAAAACTAAAACGGTTGTGGCAGGAGTCATGTAATACTCCTAATTTTAAATTTCTTTGAAAGTTTTAGGACTACTAAAGGTTAAATTTAGACCCCCAACCCATACTATTATCATGTGGGCACTTATTTTTCACCGTGGTAACCCCCTAGGGCCACTTTTTGATCCCCAAAAGTTAATGGATATTTGGAATTCAAACTTCAAATGGATAGGGACTTATCCTAACATGTTCCAAAGTGAGGTCAACTTGGGTACTATGTTGGGGTTAGGTTTAGGTTAGGTTGCTCAACCCAAAACCCTAAATGTCAAGTCATCTCCATGTGGACAACACAAGTGTCAAGTGACACAAAAACAACATATTACATTTAAAGTGACTTGTATCCAATAATACATGAATTCAACTATTCCACATATGTTATTCACATTACAAAATAAAATACAATACAATGAGGTTTGAATATTTTCCACTGATTCAACCTTGGCTATGTCATATTCATATTGGCTTGAGCCTTGGTTCCCCATTAAATCCCATGGTTAAATTCTTGCACACTAAACTCAAGAATCAGTAGTCCAAGAAAAACATGTAAGCAATATGTAAATATGTGCAATAAATCATTATCACCTTCAACATTAGGGTTTCACACTTCATCATTTCCAACTAACTTTTTTCTCTAATCATTTTTACATAAAACATTCAAAACACTAAAATATCAAATTCTGCTTATCAACATTAAAATTTACTTACATGATCAAATTAATATTCAAAATAACTTCACAATCTATTTTCTATCATAGTAACAAAAAATTGAATCCATGATTGTTGAGTCCCTAGGTATGTGAATTAGGTCCTAGTACATATCATGATCTATCCTTTAATTCTAATTTCCACTCAAATATTACAAATTCACATTACAAGAATTTCTACCATTTAGTTTCTATCAAAACAATTGCAAAATATTAGAACATGAATAAAATCATTAAATATTTCATTTAGGTCTTATGTGCAGACATAAGTGCGGATCATCAAAATGTAGATATTAAAATAACATAACCCTATAGTCTTGAAAGTATATCAAAAAATCAAATTAGAAGTATCATAATGGAAATATGTCATCTATACTATAACAAATTGATTGAGGCCTCACAAAAAGACAGTCTAGTGAAACTACTCTAGCTCTAGTCATGCCTAAATTGCCCAAGCAAATGATTGATGAAGCTATGGAATTGCACAAATGTAATTTTACTCCCAAATATAGAGATTCCATATTTTTAAGGAGCATAAGGCATGTGGAAACCAAAAGAATAGATATTTGGAAATAAATCTATGTGTTACTCACTCCTGCAATATAAGAGAAAGGTGAGCAAGAAATTAAAGACACTAAGAAAAGTGAACAAGAGGCAACAAAGACTACACAAAAAGTACCAGCCAAGGATAGTAGTGTGGGAGGCACTCAGGAATCATATATAGAAGAGGCCACAACTAATTATGGGAAGCAAGATCAGCATAATATAAAAGATGTAAAAGTGTCAAGTAATAGTCCCTCACATGTAGACCAAGTGAGTTAGTAGAACTCAACAAAAATCAAGGATATTCTTGATAATTATGCTTAAAATATCAATTCTTTGACTGATGAGGATTTGAAGAAGATATTGAGGTATGCCACCATGGAAACACAATTATGAACAAATCCTATATTGGTAAGAATAGATGAAATTGAAAAGGTAGAAGTGGCAACCACAACGGAGAAACAAACTAATACATCTAGTGTGCCCCCTGCATCTACAATGGTAAAAGAGACAACAAAACAAAGTGCAAGAATTGAACAACAAAGTGTTACTACAAAAACACAAGCTACATTGCCTCTAGTGCCACTCATTTCAACTAAGAAAGCCTTAGTCATAGTTTAGAAGGATAGAACTGAAGCCAAACTAGGTCAAGAAGAAATTCTTGTGCCTACTCCACAAACAAAAGGTGAAGCACAAAAAGAGGCAAGTCAAGATGAAAAGTTTAAAGATTTGAAGGTGACTACTACCCCAGAGGTACAAGTTTCCATATAGACTCTGGTTTCCCTACCAATTTTTATTACTCCTACTAGTAGTCAAGTGCTTCAGAGGCTAATCACTCATGCTACACCTTTGCAGATATCAAGGCCAAGTGCAAAAACATCAAGGAGCTCAAATGAAATATCTTATGGAGATGTAAGCCTAGATGAGGTGATTGAACTACCAAAGTTTGATGTTAACACAATCACCATATTGTTGGAATTATGATATATTTTTTATTAGTTACAACACTTATTTGATTATGAATGCTTACCAAGCTCATCACTAAGTCTATAGTTCAGACCAAGCATTCAGTAGTGGTTACCGAGAAGAATAGTTCATACCATGTTGAACAGTGGTCACCAAGAAAATGGGAAGTTTAGTAGTGTTTACCAAGTTCTCAGTGTTCACTGAGTCATCAGTTGAAATCAGTGTTTACCGAGTGATCAAGGTAAATGAAGGACTTAGTGTTTACCAAGTGAACAAGGTAAATGAAGGAATTAGTGTTTACCAAGTGAAGAAGGTTATCAATGGATACAGTTTTTACCAAGTGACACAATATTCACCAAGTCACCAATGGTTATCGAGTTCCAAGCTACTTAGAGTGATTAATATGGACCATGCCTCTACTCTTACCAAGTGCATGGCGATGCAGTGTATTGTAGTGGATGCCGAGTATCAGAAGGTCACTGAGTCAGTTTGAGGAACCCAAGTTTTCTACTATATGGCCGACTCAGTAATGTTGTGTTCACTTGTGTTTGGTCGACCTTGCCAGTGTAAATATTGGAATGGTATATATGTAATGTATTATATCATTTTTAAAATATGATGAAATGTTGTGTACTATTGTATGGTATTTTATTGCAATATTTTGAGAAGAGTGAAAGCGAATCAGCAGCAGAATAGAGGAATACAACAAGGTCAACATAGAAGCAAAAAAATTATATCTATCACATCAGGTGATCAGAGAATAAAGGATCTTATCAACAATCAATTATACTGCTTCATCCTATGAGGTGAATCAGTTTGTAAATCCTTTAACAGGGTAGAATTAACAGTCTTTTGTAAATCTTCTAACAGAGTGCATACTTCATTGTATGTTTGTAAATCCTCTAACAAGGTGGATCTAGCAATCCTACTTGTTCCTAACAGGGTAGATCATCAGAAGTGATCATTGTAAGCCTTAACAGGCCAACTTTATAGTGCAGTATTGAATTTTTGTGGGCATCATCCCCACCCCAGTTTTACTTTCTAATTGGAAGGTTTTTGGGTCACCAAATCAGTGTGTTCATGTGTTATGAATGTTTATCTTTTCATGCATACAGTAGATTAGATGGATGAATGGTGAATATGTTATTATGTTGAATTGATTTAAAGTTTTAGAGTTACTGATTCACGCCTCCCCTCTCAGTAACCTTGTTAGTCTTGATTATTTCCAATAATTGGTATCAAAGCTTTGTGGTTCACAAGATAAAGTTTGATAGCTTGAGCAAAGATCAAGGACAATGGAGATATTCAGACTTGACAAATCTATTGAGAATGAAAAGCTAGATCTAGAAATGACCATGGCTCAACTCAAAGAAGCAAAGGAGCATCTTTCTCAATCTCTAAAAAGAAGGAACTTGCAAGACAAATGAATGATCATCAGTATGTTGAAGAAAAGATTGAAGACCTTTTACCATCAAGTAGTTCAAGTGAAGCTAATGAGGCAAACAATGCAATCAAAGAACTCTTAGAGAAGAATGGATCTCTGCAAGAAGAAGTAAGAATGCTAAGAAGAGAACAAGAGATTTAGTCAACAAGGTTATATGAAATTTTGGAACAAAGGAACATGATGCAAGATGAGATAGAAGGAAGGAACAATAAAATTCAAAATCAATCCCTTCAGTATGAGCATCTTACAGATCAACTTTCCAAAGCAAATGAAGAAATCAGAATTCTCAAAGCACAAAATGAAAGAATAAGGAATGATCTGAATGTTGAAAGACAAATCATTGAAAGCTTACAAAGTGACCTAAGATCTGAAAGAAAAACCAATGAAAGTTTGGAAAATGACTTAAATGTTGGAAAGCAAGTCAATGAAAGGATGATAAAATCTCAAGCAAATGTGGATCAATTGAATCAGCAAAATGAGCAGAATTTTTATAGACAAAAAGGTAAAGCAGGCCTTGGATACAATGAAGAAGGTGAATCTTCCAAAAAAGGTGCCCAAAAGAATCAAAGACCTATTTGCAATCATTGTGGTAAGTTAGGTTATACATCTAACAGATGTTGGAGAAATGGTAAAGGAAAATTCAATGGTAAATGCTACAATTACAATCAGCATGGTCACAAAGCCAATGAATGCAAAGAGAAACCAAAATTTGAAGGTAAATGTCACAAATGCAAGAAACAAGGTCACAAGGCATCTGAGTGCAGATCTAAATCATTCAATCCAGTAGAACAAATTGTCAAAGCATTATTTGGTTGGGACTACAATACTTGGTGCAAATGTCACTATTGTGGAGAATATGGACACATTGGAGTAAACTGTAAAAGGCATCACCTAAAGAAGAAAGATACTAAAATAAGATGTTATACATGTACCGAACTTGGTCATATATCCAAGAATTTCATGAACATAGGAAGAGTTGAAGATGAAAAGAAAGCCAGAGCTGACAACATTCAAAAATAGATGAGACAATAGTGGATTCCTAAATCTACCGAACCAGAAAGTTCAAATGATGGCAATGTCACTCAAGAAGTGGGTAAATCCACCATTTCTAATTAGACTCATCAAGGAGGATTAGGGGTTGCATCTTCAAGCCATATCCTAAGTAGTTCTAGAATGAAGGAGTGAAAATGAAAAATTAGTATTTTAGATACAAGACATAGTTCATTGTGATGCATCTACCGAGCAAGGTTGGTCTCAGACTTAACCGAGCTAGGTCGAGAATATGAAAGGTTTTGTTTGTTCACTAAGTTTCAAGGTTTATTGAGTAAGTCGGTGACTATCTGAAAAACCCTAGGTCATCTCATCTACCTTCATACCTAAGCATTAATGACAAATTTTTTTATCAAAAGGTAGAATTTGATCTCATTTTCACCGCATATACAGAGCAAAGAGATTTCCAAGAGAATGCAAGTGAGTTCAAGTGATTTGAAGTGATTTTCCAGTGAAGAATTTTTTTTACAAAATCGTTCACTCACCGAGTAGCAATGGCATTCGTGAGCACCAGCAGCAACAAGGCAAAGAGGGGCTCTGAAATGCTTGTGAAGGGAGTTGAATGGAAAGCACCTAGCTTCAAGCTCGTTCCTACCATCGCTGAATCGCTTGACCCGTATGGAGCTCAATCAAAAATTGCACCAAAAGTACTCCTTGTTAACGATATTCATACTCATTTTAAGTGCAGTATTCAAGAAATTGGTACATTGGAAATGGATAGTGCCCTAGCTGAGTTATGTGTCGATGGAACCCTCAAACTCGAGCACAAGCATCTGGAAACCAAAGGTTTGACCCATATCCCGCACTTGCCAAGGAACTTTCAAATGAAATGGATAAGATACATTTTAAGCCATGTGCATAATGGTCAGTTGTAGTTAGAGCAACCCATCCTGATAATGAAAAAGATGATTCATAAGATCACAGGTTTACCTATGTTGAGCAAATCCAAAACCACTAAAACCCTAAGTCAGGATGAACTTCAGAAGTTAACACTAGCAAAGTGGGATGGCAAAGGTTTGAAACTTAACAATGTATCTGATGTAGATCTAAGATTTTGAATTCATTTAATTTCATATAAGATGTATAGTTCTAGCAAATTGAATAGTGTGCCCTGTGAGGCTGTGGACTTGGCATATAAGGTTGTGAAGAAGAATATGGAATTCGACCTGGCAAATGTACTGTCGAAACAATTAAACAAAAATATGGATAGCATAAGGACTTCAAAGAGCAACCCTTGTAAATTTGGTTCTTTGTTAACCTATTTATTTCTCTATGTGCAAAAGTTTTTCCCTTCCAAAGGTACAATAGTATGGAGAAAGGATGTTCCAATTTTGTATCAGATTAATGAATTCATTGCAGAAATGGGAAATTTTTTTGATAAAGTAATGGATAACTATTTTTAAGATTTCAAAGAGAGGATGAACAATAGGTTTAGAATTCCCCCTAAGCCTTATGAGGACTATAAATATGATGCTTGCTTCATGGTTGATTGTGACAAATTGTATATATAGGCAGTCATACCCCAAGTGGCATGGGTAAAACCATTGCCTTATGAGCTGAATATTGATGAAGCAAGAGATATTATTGAAGCATTGATGAATGAGCCAGCTATTCCCAATATTCCAGCATTCGGTACCCATGATGAGACAAAAGCAAGAATTGAACTTGAAATCAAGTTGCCTCAGGCAATTAACAAAGGAAAGAGGAAAATTGCTAAATTAAAAACTGATACTGGCCCTCTTATGTTTACCGAGGGAAAAGATGAAGATGTGGAAAAAGAAGAATCTCAAAGAGAGGAATCTGAAAAGGAAGAGGAGCCTTGAAGAAGAAAGGTAAGGTGATTATCACCAAACCGCAGGCAGTATTCACAAGGAGAACAAGCAAAGGAAAAAAGGAAAGTGATGTTGTGTTTTCCAAGCCTCCTCTCACATTTGTAGATAGGCTAAAACAACTTAGGATTGGTGCAGGAATCAAAAACTTTAAAGCCTTAAAGTATGAATCCAGGACTCCTGCTGAGCAAAAGGAAATTGAAGATCTGGTAATGGAGAAGTTGGGAACTTAGAAATTCTCCCCAGACCAATTTGTCTCCCAAATTCTTGAAATATTGTTTGATAAAATAAAGGTAAGATGGGAGGACACCGAGAAAACTATTAGAGACATTTTTGAAAAGAAATTGAGAGAACTGGTACCTAGCCTGATAGATGTAGAAATCAAAAAGGCAATGAAGGATCAGGAAGGAAGAATGAATATGAGATTCAATACATGTCTCATATTATTAAAAAAAATTGAACCAATTGTCAAGGATGCTACAGATGTGTGGAAAGGTATTTATCATCTTCACAAGCCATCTGAGTATCCAGTTGAAATCAAGGATGATGACAGTGATGATATGCATGATGAGAAAGGTAATGATTCCATCTCCATGGATGTAACTGATGAAGATCTCCAGCAATTAATGAAGGAGAAGGAAGAAGAAGAAAAGGAGGAAGAAGCAGTTGAGGAGGAGGATGATCCAGCTAAAATTGCAGTAGCTGTCATTGCCTCCCTTCCTCACTCTCCACCCAAAATTGCTAAATCTATGGAGATAGGTTCTTCGAGCAAGATTGTGAGCACCATAGAGACATCATTAGCTCAAACTCCTCCAGTCACCTCTTAGCTCTAGGTATCTATAATGGAAGTATCAATTACTTCATCTACCGAGCTGAAGATCACTTCTTCATCTATCGAGCATTAGGCAATATCTTCAGTCACCATGTCATCCACTACAGTAGTCACTACATCAGGTGTATCAATTCCTCCTACAGTATGTACAGTAAGTTTTCCAGTTTTCACTTCAATTTTTTCATCCCCAGCCACATTGGGTCCAATTTTTGCTCTAGTTAGCTCTTCTACTACAAATATTCCAATTTGTACATCAATTTTTGATATGGGAACATGAATTTTTCCCATACTTAGCACCTCTCTCAGTCTTCCTTTAGTCAGTCTTATTCCAATTTTGACAGCCAGTCCAGTCTCATCAACCATTGTCTCTGTTTTCAAAGGCAGAGATGTTAGCATGACAGAAAAACCAAAGATTCCATTAAAATTTTTGCTTATAGGCAAGACCATGGATGAGGATGTACACTTGGATAATGAAATTTTCATTCCCAAGATAGATACAGATACTGCTTCAGTTGATGAACTAAGACTGCTCAGTCAGCGTATAGAACTAAAGGCAAAGCAAAAACAACTAAGGAATGAGAGAGATAGAGAGTTTAATATTATTGAAGGAGTGAAGAATATTATTACTGAGGCTATAGGTGTTGATGTTGATACTTCTCAACACATTTTGTTACAATTAGAAGAGGAAGTTAATAAATTTAATGAGGATATCTCTGGTCAAGAAAAGTTGATGGAGAAGGCAGAAAAGAAGTTTGATAATAAGGAAATTGAGCACATTGCTCAGCATATAGCAATAAAATAGGTTGAATTAACCACAATTTTGGCCAACATTGAAAATTCTTTTAATAATGTAACATCTCTTTTTGCTAAGCTTTGTGATGTTACCAAGTATACTAAGCAGATAAGAGAGAAATTGAATAAGATAGATGAGGGTCTGAAGGCAAGTGCACAAAAGCTGAAGCTTGACCCCAGTTCAAGCTCATCTCATCATCTTAGGATCAAAATTTTATCAGAGAAGCATGCAGAGTTGCTTAGAGAAGAAGGAAGGATTTGGTCTACACTGCTAGATATCCAGAACATGATTCTTCCTATCATGGACACAATGCAGAAACATATTGCATACTCCATAACATTGATCCATGACAACAATTTCTCTGTTGTAGACCATGTGATTGAACTTTCTACAAAAGTTCAAGTAGCTCTATCTATATGCAAAATCTTGCAAGAGAATTGGGATAAGACTCTGCAACTCATTCTCAAGGTACATTATGAGTTTATCTCACATTTTGGTGTCTCTATGTAAATACATTATTTTATTCTTTGGCATTATTGTCAAAAAGGGGGAGAAAGAGATACTTAGAAAGAGATATTGGTGGGATAAATGTACAAAAGGGACAAAGAGATACTGTGAATAAAAGTCATATAACTCATGTAAATACCTTGTGTTTATTGTATGGTGGAGTTATATGTAAGGTAGCCATGTATATTCAGCAGAATCAGATGTCAGTATGTCAGATGTTGTATATAAGTTTTGGCTCATAAGTGTTTTTGTCACTAATGCCAAAGGGAAAGATTGTTGGAATTATGATATATTTGTCATTAGTTACAACACTTATTCAATTTTGAATGCTTACCGAGCTCATCACTCAGTCTACAATTCATATCGAGCATTCGGTAGTGGTTACCGAGCAAAACAGCTCATACCATTTTGAATAGTGGTCACCGAGAAAATGGGAAGTTCAACAGTGTTTACCAAGTTCTCAGTGTTCACTAAGCCATCAGTTGAAATTATTGTTTACCAAGTGATCAAGGTAAATGAAGGACTTAGTGTTTACCGAGTGAACAAGGTAAATGAAGGAATCAATGTTTACCAAGTGAAGAAGGTTATCAATGGATTCAATTTTTATCGAGTGACACAATATTCACCAAGTCACCAATGGTTACTGAGTTCCAAGCTACTTAGAGTGATTAGTATGGACCATGCCTCTAATCTTACCGAGTGCATGACAATACAATGTATTGTAGTGGATGTCGAGTATCAGAAGGTCATCGAGTCAGTTTGAGGAACCCAAGTTTTCTACTATCTGGCCAACTCAATAATGTTTTGTTCACTTGTGTTTGGCCAACCTTGCTAGTGTAAATATTGGAATGGTATATATGTAATGTATTATATCATTTGTAAAATATGATGAAATGTTGTGTACTATTGTATGGTATTGTATTGCAATATTTTGAGAAGAGTGAAAGCAAATCAGCAGCAGAACAGAGGAATACAGCAAGGTCGACATAGAAGCAGAAAAGTTATATCTATCACATCAAGTGATTAGAGCATAAAGAATCTTATCAGCAATAAGTTGTAACTAGATCCACTACTTCATCCTAAGAGGTGAATTAGTTTGTAAATCCTTTAACAAGGTAGACTTAACAGTCTTTTGTAAACCTCCTAACAGAGTGCATACTTCATTGTATGTTTGTAAATCTTCTAACAAGGTGGATCTAGCAATCCTACTTGCTCCTAATAGGGCAGATCATCAAAAGTGATCATTGTAAACCTTAACAGGCCAACTTTATACTATAGTATTGAAGTTTTGTGGGCATCATCCCCACCCTAGTTTTACTTTCTAATTGGAAGGTTTCTGGGTCACCAAATCAGTGTGTTCATGTCTTATGAATGTTTATCTCTTCATGCATACAGTAGATTAGATGGATGAATGGTGAATATGTTATTATGCTGAATTTATTTAAAGTTTTAGAGTTACTGATTCACCCCTCCCCTCTCAGTAACCTTGTTAGTCTTGATTATTTCCAACACATATAGCATATGGGCATTCTATAAGAAGCACTATAGGGTAAGAAGCAACAAGAGTTGCTAAGAAGGAAGAATAAGAATAAGCATAACCAAGTGTTTCATGACATCAAAGATCTATTTCTTGATGTTTTCTACCTTCCAACCCCTAATGAACATAAACCAATCATAGAGTAATTGGTAAATATTGTTGACAAGATTAGTGATGAAGACCTATATTTTAATACCAAACTATTAGAATAGTCTAAAAGAAAATATAACACTAAGGTACTTTAAAATATATCTAGTGCCATTGCACTATGACAGGTTGATCTAGCAACGAAGATGGAGATCATGAAGAAGGTGTTGGAGAACATATTATCTTTTTACACCAAATTATTTAATGTGAATATTTTAACACAAGAATTCAAAGGGCTATTGAATAGCTACAAGAGAAATTTACAAAATATAGGTAACACTCTTAAGTTATCTCCCGGTCAAATCCAAACTCATTTTCAGAGGTTACTATAGTTACAATCACAAGATGCAAACATAAGGGCTACCTTGATCTATATCCAATACATGTTGACCCCACACATGGAGGTGTTGCATAAGGAACTAGCCTATTATGAGACTTTTCTCAATAATTATTATCATCTTTCTACTCATGATGGCTTAGTTGACCTCGCTACATAGCTAGAAATTCAATACTAATTTCTAGAGGTAGCATGCAACAATCAGGATGACACATTAAAAATCATAATGGAGATCCATAAAGAATTTTTAGGTAAACACACTATCAGTGTACCACCTATGACATAAGTGTCAAAAAAGGGGGATAGTAATGTAATGGGGATCATAAAGGAAATGCAAATAGAGAAAATAGTTTTATCAAAACAAATTTTGAGTAAGGGGGGGTACAAAGACATAAACAAGGGACAACAATAGAACAACAAATTTACTTTGTAGGAGTGTAAGATTGAGATATAAAAAGGAAATACTCACTTAGGAGGAGTAATGAAGAAATGGAGAAATGAGTTATAATTACTAAGTCATCCATTTTGCAAAATTTTGAAATTTTGAAATTTTGTATGAGAGTCGAGTAAAGTATACAAATTGTTTGAGTTATGCTCATATAAAGGATGTATATGTATGATCAAGTTTTTCTTCCACTCATATCAAAGGGAGAGATTGTTGATCTCTTTTTTGTTTTGACATATGAGTTACAACACACTTAAGTCATAATCTAGCAAAATGATAGTGCAAGTTGAGTTCACAGATAAAGACGAGCATAGGATGTTAGATAATGCACATTGGAGAAAATACTTAGTTAGTGTCAAGCACTAGTATGTGTTGAGTAGATGGTGTGTGCCAAGGCACTCAAGTTACAAACAAGTATATACATGATGAGTGATTTAGGTGACAAGAAAACTATGCATGCCAAGTCATTCAAAAGCCAAGTGACAACATTGAAAATACAGTGATGGTCAAGCATCAGAGTTTTCAAGTGTTGAGTGAATAGTTTTTGGCATAGTTGTTTGTAAAGCCAAAAACTTCTATGTAAACCATTTTTTGGGCCAAATTAATAATTTTTTTGTGATTCTAGAAGATATATATGAATGTATATTGTGAATCCCTATGCAATACATGCAACCAATCAAAAAAAGGGATGTATTAACTGGCAATATGGATCAACCATAGCTATTGATTCCTACCTAACCCTATTCCACCTAAGTCTTCTCAAGGAGGGAAAAGCATAATGAGTTTGCATGCGTATATGAGAGGAGGAGGAATGCTAAGAGAAGAGAGAGAATTCATGGTATGGAGACTATGATAGTGATATGCATTGTAGAATTAGTTAGAGATAATACAAGAAAGATGAGAGAGGACATAGGAGACATATCTCATCAGAAGGATCAAGGATTCAATAGGAAAGAGAAGATCTTATATCTAGTAGCAGAGTGCTAACTAAAGGATCATGGTGTTGAATCATTCTTATGGGTGATACAAATAAAATCTCCTAATAGAGTAGCCTAAACAGGTTTTGAGTTCTAACATACTCTTACAAATCTCTTAACTGAGTGCTTACTTTATTGTGAATTAAAGTCCTTTAATAGGGTGAGACCCAATAGTCTTTGTAAGCCTTTAATAGGGTAGACCTTTCATAGGGTAGATCACAGTTTATGATCAAACAATTATAACCTTAATTGGATACACTTTAAGTCTATAGTAGTGAATATTTGTAGGTGTCACCTCCACACTAGTTTTACTATCTCTTTGGAGGGCTTTTAGGTAACCAAATATCTTGCGTCAAGTTTCATTAACTTTGTGTTATGTATGACATGAATTGATTGTTATTCTAGTTTACATATTTGATTATGAGATGTATGGCGAATATGTTTTGGTTTAAGTTTTGAAGTGTTGATTCACCCACCCCCCCACCCCCCCCCAAGAACTGACCTTCCCATTATTATTTCAAACATTCTAATATTGTGAGCCTTTCCTTTCTTTTCATCTTCAGCTCTTCCTATATTCATGTAGTTCTTGGCAAGATGTTCAAGTTCTTCACATATAAAACATATCTTTGTAGTGTCTCTCTTCCTCATGTGATGTTTTATATAATTTTCTCCAACGTACCCAAACACACCACAATAATCTCATCTACACCATGTGTTGTAATTCCAACCAAATATTTCTTTCATAATTTTCTCTATTGGGTTCCACTTCTTGGTCTTACATTCTGAAGATTTATGTCCTTGTTTATTGCAATTGAAACATTTTTTCAAACTTTGATTTTTCAGTGCACTCACTTGCCCTATGCTCATAGTTGTTGCAACTATAGCACTTTCCATTGAATTTTGATTTTCTATTGGTCTAGCACTTGTTTGATGTATGACCTAACTTTCCACAATTATTGCAAGTAGGTCTTTTATTCTTTTAAGCTCCTTGTTGAGATGATTCAACTTCATCTACATATCCTAATCCAACTCTGCCTTTGTGTCTATATTGATTTTTATCATTCAATTGATTCATGCTTTCTTGCGATTTCATCATCCTTTCATTGGTTTGATTTTTAATACAGAGATCATTCTCTAATCTATGATTTTTTGTTCTAAAGTTGATAAGCTCTTGATTTACATCAATGAGTTGATCAATGAAATCTACTTGTTGAAGGGATAGTTGATGAATTTCATTGTCCATTTGTTCCAAGTTTTCACACATTCTAACTAATTGGATTTCTTGCTCTCTTTTTAGCTTTCTAATTTATTCATAAAGAGTGAGATTCTTTTCAAGTAGATCTTTGATTGCTTCAACATCTTCATCTAAACTTTTGTTTAGACACAAGTCTTTAATTTTTCATCAATGTAGACATTGTCATTCAATTGTACTACTAGTTCCTTTCTTCTTCGCAAGGATTGAGAGATGTGCTCTTTTTCTTTCTTGAGTTGTCCTATGGCCAATTCCATATCTAACTTATTATTCTCAATGGCCTTTTCTAGCCTGTATACCTCTATTGCCTCAAATATTTCCTCAAGTTGTTAAACTTTTGAGGTGAGAACCAAAAAAATTTGATACCAATTGTTAGAAATATAAGGTAGACTAGGTTACTAGGACAGGGGTGAATTAGGAACCAATAAACCTTTAAACTTAATTTAGCAATTAAACCATCACCATACAATATGATCTAGTTACATGCATAAAAGAATGAGAGTAGTAAAAATTTCATAACACTTTGACCCAATATTTCGTCACCTAGAAACCTTCCAAATAGAAAGTAAAACTGAGGTGGGGACGATACCCACAAGCTTTAGTATTGCAATAAGGACTATTAGGTCCACCTTGTGAAAGGATTTTACAAACATACAATGAATTATGTACTTTGTTAGGAGATTTAGCATAAGACTATTAAGCCCCCCATTAAATGATTTGACTAATGCACCTATTAGGAGTAATCAATGGCTAATTTTTTTTTATCTACAACTCTGATATGTTGAATGAGATTCCTTGAATTACAATGATCACCTTACTGTGATAGATAAATCTTTGCTTTTCCTTATACTAGTTGTAGGCTTCTTCAATTTGCACTCATCTACTTCTTACTTGTTAACATACATATTTTTTGATATGATATAATACATTACATATATACCAATCCACTTAATTACCTTCTTGAGTCAACTACAATACCAAATGCATCATACTTCACAAATTCAATCTACTTCTATAACTTGAGTTCTAAAGAAAACTCAGTGATGTTCTGACACTCGAAAAACATTGTCAACACTCAACATACTCTAGCACTCATTTGACATTGAAGCTTAGTCCATACTAATCACCTCGAATAGAAGGAACTTGGTCAACACTATATGACTCAGAGAACCCTAAGAAACTAAGTAGATACTAAAATGTTTGATTGATTCTGCATGGCTCAATCAACACTGACTTTATTCACTTCATTAACACTGCGAGCTCAATACACATTGATATACTTGGTTAACACTATAGAACTCACTGAACACTAAGATATTCATCACTTACACTGGAAGGCTAGATAGACTCTACTACACTTGGGTAACACTATAAATTATCTTAGATACTCAATAGATACTATGAAGCTCGTAATGAATTGTAGTCTGACTTATTAGATCAATAGCAACTAAGACACCTAGTTAGCACTACTAGAAGTATGGTAAGCTTGGTAGAAACTGTAAAGCTTAGTAGCAAAGGAACCAACTAAGTGTTAAGTCACTAATGTAATACCCCAAAATTGGCACATTGCCATGCTAAACAAATTATGGTCTATTTAATCATTCCTTATTCCTATTTTACTACACAATTATAATTCTGATAATTGCTACTTAAGCTAAGTGTTAAATGTAGAAAACCCTAATCTGCATTAATCACTCTTTATTTAATCCTAAATATTGACTCAAAATCAGCTATATCAAACCTATTATTTAAGTTTAATTTAGTTATAAGTCCTCATACTTTAATTAAATTAAAATTACCTTTTAACTAGTGTACAAGGGAATTTAATGTATTTGATTTAATAAGATATATCTTCATTTTAATTTATTGAATTTAATTATTCAATTAATTAATATTATGCATTTATGAGGTCATATCCTATTTTATTAAAATCAGTATACTCTCCAAATTCTCTCTTTAGTTCAGAAATGGAAACTCTGAGTGAATTTGAATTGGATATGTAATTAATTTAGTTAACTCTTTCTCACACTCAGAAGAGAATCAGTTAACTCTCCATGACACTTAGATTTGAATTAGTTAACTTCATTTGTACAAGGAGGTTTCCACTCTAACTGAATCTCATTTCCAATCTCAACCGTCTATTCTACATGATCTTGACCGTTGATTGATTTATAGGATTCTATTTGAGAAGCCTTCAATTCCTCATTATAGGGATTCCAAAATTGAGAGTATTGAATTTATGTTGATATACACATTTTCTCATACATTCATAGCTTTTACATTTTTTCTAGCATAATAATCTCGTTCTAGTGTTAAAATGCATCCTTTTAGAATAATATGCTCTTTTTATTCTTAGCTTAGTTTATGCATTTCATATAGATTAATTTGCATATCTCATTTAGATTAATCAACATATCATCTAGCTTAAAAAAATCCTTTATGCTAGAGCTCTAGTTGCTAGCTTTTTTCTTTTGAGAGAAATACCATAATCCATCTAATTAGGAGGCAATAGATCGGCTTGCCGAATTGTTTCAAATGAAAAATCCCATGTTTTTTTGGATGATTTCACATATAATGATCATGTTAAAGTGTGTGTGATCAAAGCCCACACTTCCTGCATACATTTTTGGTACCTAACATGGGGTAGAGAAATCAAATTTCTAGCCTCATTTTTTTCCTCTTTCTACATATTTTAATGTTCTATCACTATCATCCGTACAATACTCCAGTTTGTCATGCAAAAAATCTTATTCTCATGCAAAGAAATTGAGATTTTGCTCCCTTTTCTACATTTCCTTGCACAAAAAAGTGTATAATTGTGTGGTTTCTCATGTGGGCCTATGCAAGGATTTTGTGTGAAATTTTGCATCAATAAATGCAAAGTGCAATTTTTAGATTCATTTTTTATCATAATGATTTAACTAATGGTTATTTTTGAAACATTTTCATTTCAATTTTTTGATTTTCAGCAACTTAACAGTGGTCTACAAGATGCTTGTCAAAGAAATCTTATTAGAAACTCTTGAAACAATATTGACCATTTGATTGCAAGATATTTTTTGAAGAGACACATGTCAAAGAATCAATTCAAAGCCACTCAAACATTTTGTTTTCTTTACTAATTTCTTACACATAGTTTAATAGGGCTTATGCACTTTGTAGGGTGCAAGACAAAGGAATAGGGGAGTATGCTCTTTACTAATTAAAAATGATGCCCAAGAGTAAATCAAAAACCTAGATGCATTTGAAAGATGGTACTCAAGGGAGGTAGGAAAGTCAATGGTTCTCCTCTATGAGTCTTTTCTATGAAAGGATGATGACTTCCTTTTAGGAAATCAAAATCTTGAGAAAAGACAAGTCAGGATCGATAAGCTAACTCAATGATGAACATGTCTAATGTGTTTGGGTAAGGTGATAAGGTATAGAAGTATGCCTTTTACCCTTGAGGGAAATTATAAACTTGGACCCTTTGATCTGAACCACCAGTTTGAGTCAACCTTTAGAGGGCCTATTGGAGAAAACTGACCTCTGAGAATGACCCAAGTGAGCACACTCCTTCCACCAGAGATTCCAACTCACTATTTTTGAGAGAAAGACTCAAAATCCATGTTAATTTCCTCTTCTTCATTCTAATATTGCATATCAAGAAGAGGCTTTGTATGTTGCACAGGCCAGCATCGACCCCAGTCGTGCTAGTCAAGTGTGTGCATTTTCAAATTCTGGTGTGGACTACTAGCCTCAACTTCATTCACAAAGCCACTAGGGGTTAATATGAATAGAAGCCAAGAAAAAACCTCTTTGTTAGTTTCTACCCCATTCACCTCCGAAAGGGGGTATAATCTTTGTGCAAGGAGGGGGGAGAATCTCTCCTATAGATACTCACCATAGGCATGTACCTAGATGTTGGAAGGTGGTATATGTGCTTGAACCCTACCACAAGGGTGTTCATTTAGTGTATATATTATTGAGTCCTTGGAATACACCAAAAACATAGGTGACCTCTAGTAGGGTGACACGACTGTGTGAGGTGAACACATGCACATAAGTTGTAAGACAAAGGTTTTGCTTCCTCTACCATTTTTGGTTATGGGGATAAAGTGTGTCTTTTTTGAGTTTTTAACTTGTCCAAATCTATCAAAAAAATACAAGGTCAAGTCTCCCCCATCCCTCTGAGTTGATTTTCCCTTAGTTGGATTGTTTGTGACTATTGCTTTCTTGCCATCTTTGAGAACAACTATCTACTTGAAAACCAAAATGTTGTACAAAACTTGAAAATTATGGTGATATATGTTTGAAACTTGTCAACACAATCATCCTTCTATTCAAAAATGTCAAAAACATTGAAAATATCTTCAAGTTTAGTCAAAAACTATTGGTTTGGTCCTTACCTCATGCCCAGTTCTACAAATTTTCATGTGAGAAAACTCCCTGCCAACACTTCCCTGTATACCTCTATGCAAGTCCTCGTATGAATCTCTGCAAATATTCATGTGAGATTTTTCCAAACACTATTTACTGATGCCAAAATTCTATCCTTTTTGTCAAATT